>OX457031.1:56504122-57037583 GCA_949752745.1 Protula sp. h YS-2021 | reverse complement strand
CGCTTCAGCTGATGACGCGGGTATCGCCAGCACGGCATCGACCAGTCAAAGGAAATTCTTGCACTGCTCACTTAAAAAAAATTATCTCTCTCTATCAAATGTTTCGTGGCCCGCCGGGCCAGGAGCCCCCAAATTCTGGTGGCCTGAGTCGAAATCTGGTGGCAACCGGGCCACCGTAATTTTCAAACCTCCTGAAACGTGGCAAGAACAACACACATATATGCAAGTATTTCCGCTGAAAATATATTTTTGGCGAATTTTTTTTTTAATTTTGATTTTGAACTTTTTTGGCCATATTGTTGCGATGTCTCCGAAACGGTTTGTTGGATTAGGCTGAAACTTGGCAAGAAGAACTCACAAGAGGTGTAAATGTTTATTGGGAATGTTTTTCTTCATTTCCGTTGAAAATGTATTTTTGGCGAATTTTTTAATTTTTGACTTTTAAATTTTTTGGTTACATTGTTGCAATATCTCCGAAACAGTTTGTTGAAACGTGGCAAGAAGGATGAAACGTGGCAAGAAGAACTTGCATATAGTGCAAATGTTTACTGCGAAGTTTTTCTTCATTTTCATTGAAAATGTATTTTTGAATTTTAGCTTTTTTGGCCATATTGTTGCGATATCTCCGAAACAGCTTGTTCCATTAGGCTGAAACATGGCAAGTAGTGGAAATGTTTACTGCGAAGTTTTTCTTCATTTTCTGTAAAATGTATTTTTGGCAATTTTTTTTTTCAATTTTTTGGGCTTTTAAGCAAGGAAACAGTTGAAAGTTGAAACATGGTGGGATTGCTGCTTGGTTGGTCCGAAAGAGTCAAGTTTGTCACGAGTAGAACGAACGAATGCGGCGTATGACGTCATCACGTGACATAGGTATATATTATAAACAGGGCTTGTGTGCAAAATGTCTCGATAACGGAAAGTGCTATCGACTTCAAATTTTACATGGATATTCCTTGGGTCAGTCGGACGGTTCTGTCAACTTTTGACGCATGTCACAAACATGTTTAGGGCAGGGGTATGACGTCATTAAGAAAAAACCTTGTGTGCGAAATTTCTCAGCTGCTGAACATCGGAGAAAGCTGAAAAGCTGGTGGGATTATTGCTTGGTAGGTCCGAAAGAAATTTTAAATATGAGTATATTGACTTAAAATTTTACATGAATATTCCTTGGTTCAGTCAGACGACTGTTTCAACTTTTGACGGGTAAAAAATTATCTGTTGTTAAGCAATATATCTCGACATCGGAATGTAGGATCGACTTTAAATTTGGTGTAGTAATTCCTCGGATAAGTCGGACGGTTTTGTTAAACATTATTATCCCCCGCCGTCCTACCGGAGGCGGGGGATATAGAAACGCACTGCGTCTGTCCGTCAGTCGCCAATTTTGTTTCCAGACGATATCTCCCAAAGTAATGGGCGGATCTAGTTCATATTTGGTTTGCGTAACAACCAAGATACCTAGATGTGCCTTTTGGAGGTTTTGGTCGGATCGAAGCCCATCTGGATCTGTATTTGGACTTGGAATCCCAAAATCCGGATCTCAACGTGTACTTAGGTTTCCAGGCGATATCTCCGAAACTATTGAGCGGATCCGGTTCATATTTGATATGCGTGAAAACAAAGACATCTGGATATGCCTTTTGGGTGTTTTGGTCGGATCAAAGCCCATCTGGATCTGTATTCGGACTTGGAATCCCAAAATTCGGATCTCATTGCACTTTGGTTTCCAGACGGTATCTCCGAAACTAGTGAGCGGATCCGGTTCATATTTGATATGCCTAACAACCAAGATGTCTAGATGTGCCTTTTGGGGGTTTTTTGTCGGATGGAAGCCCAGCTGTATTTGTATTTGGACTTAGAATCCCAAAATCCGAATCTCAACGTGTACTTCGGTTTCAAGGCGATATCTCCGAAACTATTGATCAATCCGTTCATATTTGATATGCGTAACAACCAAGACATCTAGATGTGCCTTTTGGGGGGTTTTGATCGGATCGAAACCCATCTGGATCTGTAATTGGACTTAGAATCCCAAAATCCGATTCTCAATGTGTACTTTGTTGTCTAGACGATAACTCTAAAATTTACCGGATCCGATTCTCATTTCGTATGCATAACAAAAGTATAGTGCAGTTGTTTTGTCTACTTATTTTAAGTGCGAGCTACAGCACCCGCCCTACTAATTACACCCACGGCGGGGGATATGGCAATTACTAATTGCTCTTGTTAAACTCGTATAGTAAATCAAGAAAGGTGCATAACGTCAACACCCCCCCCCCCCCTTCGCCTCCAATTTTTTTTGCTGCTTGGTTATCTAGGCATAGGTGTTAACTACGCTGGGGATTTCAGCATTTTCCAGAAGGTTCTCGAGTGCTCCTGCATTCTTTAGAAAGCTTCAAAACAGTAACAGCATTACTGTCGGTCCATTGTTCCTGCCTGAAATTGAGCTTTTTGTTCGTTTCCATCTACAGATGTTGCGTAACACGCCACTCAGTCAGGTGTCAGTGTCAGTTGTGGTGCATGATGGAGTCGTCATCTACGAGGTCATGGAATGCTTTAGGTCTAAGCAGGTCTAGCTATTGATTATGTCTCCCCGACCAAGGGGAGACATATAGTGTTTGTACGTTCTGTGTGTGTGTATGTGTGTACGTGTGTGTGTGTGTCTGTGTGTGTGTGTGTGTGTGTGTGTGTGTCAGTCTGTTGTGAACAAAGTGTTGTGTGCAAGATATCTCGAGAACGAAACGTCGGATCAACTTCAAACTTGATCGAATTATTCCTTAGTAAGGTCGGACGGTTCTATCAACTTTTGACGCATGTCACGTGATTAGGGCAAGCGTATGACGTCATTACGTAAAAATCTTGTGTGCGAAATTTCTCAGCCGCTGAACATCGGAGAAAGTTGAAACTTGGTGGGATTGTTGCTTGGTTGGTCCGAAAGACGGTGTAGATTTTTTTCGCGAGTAGAACGAACGAATGCGGCGTATGACGTCATCACGTAAAATATGTATATATTTTGAACAAGATCTTGTGTGCAAAATATCTCGATAACGGAAAGTTCTATCGATTTGAAATTTTATGTGAATATTCCTTGGGTCAGTCGGCGGGTTCTATCAATTTTTGACGCATGTCAGGTGATTAAGGCAGGCGTATGACGTCATTACGTAAAAATCTTGTGTGCGAAATTTCTCAGCCGCTGAACATCGGAGAAAGTTTAAACTTGGTGGGATTGTTGCTTGGTTGGTCCGAAAGACGGTGTAGATTTTTTTTCGCGAGTAGAACGAACGAATGCGGCGTATGACGTCATCACGTAAAATATGTATATATTATAAACAAGGTCTTGTGTGCAAAATATCTCGATAACGGAAAGTCCTATGGACTTCAAATTTTATATATATATTCTTTGGGTCAGTCGGAGGGTTCTGTCAACTTTTTACGTATGTCACGTGATTAGGGCAGGTGTATGACGTCATTACGTAAAAATCTTGTGTGCCAAATTTCTCTGCTGCGGAACATCGGAGAAAGTTGAAACTTGGTGGGATTGTTGCTTGGTAGGTCCGAAAGACTCTATAGAATTTTATCGCGAGTAGAACGAACGAGTGCGGCGTATGACGTCATCACGTAGAATATGTATATATTATAAACAAGGTCTTGTGTGCAAAATATCTCGATAACGGAAAGTCCTATGGACTTCAAATTTTATATGAATATTCCTTGGGTCAGCCGGACTGTTCTATCAATTTTTGGCGTGTCACGTGATTAGGGCAGGTGTATGACGTCATTGCGTAAAAATCTTGTGTGCGAAATTTCTCAGCTGCTGGACGCCGGAGAAAGCTGAAACTTGGTCGGATGATTGCTTGGTAGGTCCGAAAGAAACTTTAAATATTTTTTACGAGTAGAACGAACGAAAGCGGCGTATGACGTCATCGCGTAAAATGTGTATATTTTGAACCAGATCTTTTATGCATAATATCTCGATAACGGAAAGTCATATCGACTTAAAATTTTATATGGATATTCCTTGGTTCAGTCTGACGACTGTTTCAACAGGTAAAAAGTTATCTGTTCTTAAGCAAAATATCTCGACATCGGAAAGTCGGATCGACTTTAAATTTGGTGTAGTTATTCCTCGGATAGGTCACATGGTTTTATTAAACATTATTGAACTCGTATAGAAAATCAAGAAAGGTGCATAACGTCAACAGCCCCCCCCCCCCCCCATGGGTGTTAACTGTGCTGGGGATTTCGGAAGATTTTCCCGAAGATTCTCTAGTGTTCCTGTATTCTTTAGAAAGCTTCAAAACAGTAACAGCATTATTGTCGGTCCATCGCTATTGGTTATTGCCTGAAATTGAGCCTTTGTGCATTTCTCATCTGTGGTTGTTACGTAACATGCCACTTAGTCAGGGGTCAGTGTCAGTTGCCGTGCATGATGGATCGTTATCTACGAGGTCATGGAATGCTATTGTCGTATTATATCTCTAAGCAGCTCTAGCTATTGATTTTTTTTTTCGCCGCATACTTGATTAGGTTGCCGAGATGTGCTATATATAGGAGCCATGCTGTATCGATTAGCATTGTGTGCAGAAGCATTTTTCGCTATTAAATTGGGTCGTCTGATATCTTGTGTTATGAGGAGCAGCTCACCATTTTGCCTACGAAATGCCTCCCCCTTCTCCCACCGAGGTGCGTCATCTCTGATGCGCAGTTATGAAGAATGCCTTCCTAGTGCTATTTGGCCGATGGGAATGTGCGAAGACAAGGTAGTCTATCATGGCTATAACTACACTTAGGGTACAGACTGTTACCATTGCCTTGGGTAAAAGGGTTAGAGTTGTGTTTATAGTCGGACCTACAGTAAATAGCTGGGGGCGGGGGGGGGGGGGGGCGTGTGGAGGATGATGGTTAGCAAAAAAAAAAAAAAAATCCCGACCACCTTCAAGACCCGGATAAAAAGATGTAAGGTAAGAACCGTTTGTCGTGACCCCTTCCACATTCAGGTAAAAAGAAGTACGGTAAAACCTGCCTGTCTTGACCACCTTCCAGACCCGGATAAAAATGTAACGTACAGTAAAACTGCTATAGTGACCAACTTCAGATCTGGATAAGAGGGGCCTACAGTAAAACCCGTTTTAGCGACCACCTTCCAGACTCCGATGAAAAAAGATGCTCGTTTATATCTGTTTCAGTGACCACCATCTGTTTGGTTTATTTTGAGTTTTTTACAATGAATGAAGGTTATGTTTGCAGAAATTAATATTTTTTTCAGTTTGGGTGGGGGGGGGGGGTCATTGGTTTAGTCGGGGAGACATTTGTTTTTGTTCACAAAAACAAGAAACTAAGTAGGTATCGATTGAAAGTGTGTAATATAAGCCTGAACTCTTATGTTTTGTGTGCACTGGCCGCTCTAGTTTTTTTTTCGCCGCATACTTGATTCGGTTGCCAAGGTGTTGTATATATAGCAGCTATTTTGTATCGATGAGCATTGTTTGCAGAAGCATTTTTCGCTATTAAAGTGGGTCATCTGATATCTTGTATTACGAGACGCACCATTTTTGCACCGAAATGCCTCACCCTTTCTCCCAACGAGGTGCGTCATCTGATGCGCAGTTACGAAGAATGCCTTCCCAGTGCTATTTGGCCGATGGGAATGTGCGAAGACAAGGTAGTCTATCATGGCTATAACTGCACTTAGGGGACTGACCGTTACCGTTGCCTTGGGTAATAGGGTTAGAGTTGTGTTTATAATCGGACCTACAGTAAATAGCTGGGGGGGGGGGGGGGGGGGGTGGAGGATGATGGTTAGCAAAAAAAAAAAAAAAATCCCGACCACCTTCAAGACCTGGATAAAAAGATGTAAAGTAAGAACCGTTTGTCGTCAGGGTTCGCGTTGGCGGGGTTTTTGTGCACTTTTTGGGCATTTTTACGGAATGACTCACTTTTTCATAGCCCACCGAGTCTTTCTGGACCCAACTGAGTCACACTTTCCTTTTCTGACTTATTTTCCTGAGAACCCACGCGAACCCTGGTCGTGACCCCTTCCAGATTCGGGTAAAAAGACGTACGGTAAAGCCTGCCTGTCTTGACCAACTTCTAGACCCGGATAAAAATGTAATGTACAGTAAAACTACTATAGTGACCATCTTCAGATCTGGATATGAAGGGCCTACAGTAAAACATGTTTTAGCGACAACCTTCCAGACTTGGATGAAAAAAGACGTCCGTTTATATCTGTTTTAGTGACCATCATCTGTTTGGTTTATTTTGAGTTTTTTTTACAATGAATTAAGGTTATGTTTGCAGAAATGAATATTTTATTTCAGTAATTAGAAAAAAAGAATTTTTTTTTTGTGGGGGGGGGGGGGGGGGGGGAGGTCATGGGTTTAGTTGGGGAGACATTTGTTTTTGTTTACAAAAACAAGAAATTAAGTAGATGTGGATTGAAAGTATAATATAAGCCTGTACTCTTATGTTTTGTGTGCACTGGCCGCTCTAGTTATCCGCCGGGAACCGGACGGATATAGTTTTCATTCTGTCCGTCTGTCTGTCCGTCTGTGCAATTTCAGTCTCACGCGCCTACAGCCCGCATTAGTGGGTGGATTGATTTCAGATTTTACCCAGGGCTGCTCCTAAGCATCCCGCAGTGCAGTGACCAGGATTCGACCGGATCCGAGCAAAATTGCCAAAATGGCAAAACTTTAAAAAATTGCAGACACTGAATAAGGACTTTGCATAACACACATCAGTCTCACGCGCCTACAGCCCGCATTAGTGGGTGGATTGATTTCAGATTTTACCAAGGGCTGCTCCTAAGCATCCCGCAGTGCAGTGACCAGGATTCGACCGGATCCGAGCAAAATTGCCAAAATGGCAAAACTTTAAAAAATTGCAGACACTGAATAAGGACTTTGCATAACACACATCAGTCTCACGCGCCTACAGCCCGCATTAGTGGGTGGATTGATTTCAGATTTTACCCAGGGCTGCTCCTAAGCATCCCGCAGTGCAGTGACCAGGATTCGACCGGATCCGAGCAAAATTGCCAAAATGGCAAAACTTTAAAAAATTGTAGACACTGAATAAGGACTTTGCATAACACACATCAGTCTCACGCGCCTACAGCCCGCATTAGTGGGTGGATTGATTTCAGATTTTACCCATGGCTGCTCCTAAGCATCCCGCAGTGCAGTGACCAGGATTCGACCGGATCCGAGCAAAAGTGCTAAAATGGCAAAACTTTAAAAAATTGCAGACACTGAATAAGGACTTTGCATAACACACATCAGTCTCACGCGCCTACAGCCCGCATTAGTGGGTGGATTGATTTCAGATTTTACCCAGGGCTGCTCCTAAGCATCCCGCAGTGCAATGACCAGGATTCGACCGGATCCGACTAAAATTGTCAAAATGACAAAACTTTAAAAAATGGAAGAGATGAATTAGGAATGAGCATAACACATATCGGTCTCACGCGCCTACAGGCCGCATAAGTGGGTGGATTGATTTCAGATTTTACCCAGGGGTGCTCCTAAGCATCCCGCAGTGCAGTGACCAGGATTCGACCGGATCCGAGCAACATTGCCAAAATGGCAAAACTTTAAAAAATTGCAGACACTGAATAAGGACTTTGCATAACACACATCAGTCTCAGGCGCCTACAGCCCGCATTAGTGGGTGGATTGATTTAAGATTTTACCCATGGCTGCTCCTAAGCATCCCACAGTGCAGTGACCAGGATTCGACCGGATCCGACTAAAATTGTCAAAATGACAAAACTTTAAAAATGGAAGAAATGAATTAGGAATGAGCATAACACATATCGCTCTCACGCGCCGACAGGCCGCATTAGTGGGTGGATTGATTATTACCTTCACACCAAATCAACCATGTACCACTGGCTCTACAAACCTCTACTTCACTGACCACAAGGCTGTATGGTGTTCTTTGGAACATTTGTTCACAGGAACATCATAATCAGGTATACAATTTGCGCGAACCCGGCGGATTCATGCTTCTCGAGCATCTAGTTTTTTTACCTTTTTTTCGGGCTAAACATTGACTGTTCCGGCTGGTAATGCCCATTTGGACGCAAACTGACCATCCCGCATATTAATGTTGTTTCTTCAGTGGACACTGCCTCCTTTGGAGCAGTGGACAAGAACCAACTCCACCGATCAACCTTACGTCTGAATACGAATATTTTTAATATGCAGACACAAGAACACGAGCTGAAGGCATTCTTCAGTCAGTTTGGTGCAGTGAAAGACTGCAAGATCATTGTTGATCGGGCCGGCGTTTCTAAAGGGTAAATATTAAATCTTAGTTTTAAAGCTTGATTTTGTGTGTAATTTATAACAACCGAAACGGACAATGATGTCACTGTTTGTGAAAGAGAAATATTAAAAAGTTGTGATTAAACTCTCAGCATTGTTGTGATCATAGTTATAGGTAAATTAGCACGAGATCTAGCCTTTCGTTGCCAAATGTATAACGCTTAAAATGCCTCAAATTTTAGTTTTTGGAAGTGTATGGCTACTTTGTAATGTAAGTTAATTTTGTCTGCACCAACGGAAACTGTTTTTGTTCAGAAGTACTAATGTAACTGCGTTTTCTCCCCCTTGAAGCAGTTATGGCTTTGTGACATTTGAGACCTTAGAAGACGCGGAAAAGATCATCAAAAAAGAGGTAAATATCACGCTTGGTTAGAAATTTCAAGAATGTCTTGGTTAAATTCTTTGTGCTTACCTCGTATATATACGGGCCAGAAAATTGGGGGAAGAGCACCCTCAGAACTGTCTACCAACATTTAACTCCATTGACAATTTTCTGAAATCTTGTTTAATTTTTTCTAAGGCTGACAACTTAGTCTTCAATGGCAGGAAACTGAACATTGGTCCAGCGATAAGAAAACAGCAAGCCTACCCGCGGATGGGTAAGTGTCATGCGAATCTTGTGTTGTGGAGGAGTATGATCGTTAAGACGGCATAGATAGTTCTGATCTCTACCAACTTTCTTTCTCTCCGGTGTACATGATCGGGTTGCCACCAGTTAATTTCTTAGCTTATCATTCCAGAGATTTTTTTTCAAATGCATGCTATTCAATGCCTAGCGATTATCTACTTTTAAATCAAAATTCTTGAAACAAAAGAGAAATGCTGGGCTTGAGCGTGTTACGGATAATTGAAGCGCTGGGACCCTAGAAAATACTCGACATTAATTAAAAGGAGATTCAAAAGAAAATAATAAACTAGCACATTTCGTATTAGTCTATTGTCATGTAGAATTGTTGCCAACTTTATCATGACACTGATGAATTTTTGTGTCGCATCCAGATTTAACGCCCGGTGCAATCTACTTAAGCAATGGTGGTATACCATACACCTACCAGAATGGAATGGCAGTATTCCACACAGAATATCAACACTTGCCTGCCCAGCCACAGGTATATATAGACTATAAGTATATATTTATATCATTTTATGATAGGCTGAAACATGCAACTCATTTTGTAGTCCAGTTGCTTGTAAGGGTACGAAAATATGATATTGTAAAATTTATTTAATTGAAAAATTTTAATGCATGTCCTATTCGCAGATATCGTTTTCGACACATTTGCAGCAAAAAAAAAAAAAAAAAAGAGAGAGACAGAGAGAGATAAATAAATAATATGTAAAAAGGGGGGTTTTTTCCCTTTGAAAGTGTCCTCATCACTTGCTGTGACGTAGAGCTGCACGACATAAATGGTTTAATGACAGAGGAAAGGCGCTTTAGCAGTGCTTTAAAGAATCTATACTTTCCACTGTTTCATATCGGTGTGATCGGAAGGGTGTGCTTATTTTTTTTTTTCTTTTTTTTTTTTTGAGGGGGGGGGGGGGGTTGCGTAAAGGGTGAGAAAGCATGTTTGTTTCTGTTGTGTGAAGCTCAATCGTCTTATCTCGTGGTTTTATTGGCCAGAGTTTGCATTCGGTAGTTACCTGAAAAACGGTCAAACCACAGGATGCTGCCGTTTGGTATGTGAATAGTATGAAGAGCATGGCAATTTTGAACGGCACTCATAAATAACTGATCTTGATTTGAAGGTGTTGGCATCGGAGATGGCGACTGAAAAAGTGATTTGTTGATCGCAGTGGCAGGAGCCGTGAGCGCGGTGAGAAAACAGCTGGTCGGTCGGTTCTCTGCCTGTTCTCTACCCTTCGAGTTTTGCCGTCAGTTCGACCGTTCCAATGGTTTCCTACTTGGGTTCTGTGCACATTTGCATGGATAGCATGTTGACATTTGCAAGGTTTTCTCAAACTTAGATGTTTTTTTTTTTTTTTTTTTTCTTATTCTATTAATGCAAGCTGTTTCTCAGTTTTGTTGCAGGTCGTTATCAGTATTCGGTGTCTTCGTTTGATGTTTAAAAAAAGAAAGAAGAAAAAGGAAAAAAAAAAAAAAAAAAAAAGATATGCACTCATATTGGAGATCATAGGTCGCTTGTTCGTTATGTTACATTAAGTGTTTGTTGACGACCATTTTGGTGTTTACTGTTTTATATTTCTGCGTTTATTTGATCTTAAAAAAAAAAAAAAAGAACTTGATACTGGCATGTTTGAGAGTTGAAACCGGAACTGTGAAGACGTTTGTCCGTTTTTAGTTTTGGCCATGCAAAACAAATTTTCAAACTGATTTGCCATTTCGGAAAATAATGCAGAAAAGTTTGCAGCAAAAGGGGAGAATAAAAAAGACTTAGTTATTGGGTGTACACAAACCTGCAGCAGCCTGTGATGTCTTCTTTGTTCAAGAGATAGATGGACTCCGGTAATGCGACTCTCCTCCGCAAGCCGCTCCAGGGCAGGCGCATTCTTTTGTGACTTAGAAACCCTCTCCCCGCCCCAAAAATCCCACCGAGAAACATCAGGAGCCATGGGAGCTGTTCCTTGAGCGACAGTCACGCGTGTCTGTTCTGATGTTCAGTGTCGTGCCGGATGTTATTGGAAGTTCAGTGTTTTAACCTTTGAGTTGACAGTATTATTGGTACAGTGTTGGTATTCTTTATGCACACACCTTGATCTGTTTTTTTGTTGTTGCCGTACGTGTTAGTTACATAGTCTGCAGTCTGTTGCAACACCCTCTTGTTTATAGATTTGCTATTTTTGAAGAGGTTTAGGAGAACGGGTTTCTTGTGGCAAACGATTGCAGACTCGTCTACTAATTTTTTACTTGTTGTCAGTTATTAATTTTGGCAGAAAGCCAATGAAGTTTTTGCAAAATTTTGTTTGTTTTTTACCCTACTTTCAATTTCGTTTCACTTGAATAATTTAAATCCTTCGGGTGAAGCTAGGATGGCATTCTGAAACCACCGAAATGAGTGCTTCACTTTCAACAGCAAAGTACGAAGCACATGATATGAAGCCTGTAAGAGACAGAGCCCCGAGCCAAGTTCTGTTGTGCTGGATCGCGTAGTTAGCTAGCTACTCTTGCTCGTGTTCACCGAGCTTTTTAGACCAGCCGACTATGTCGGGCTGGTCTTATCTTATCAATAGAGGGGTATCCGTCGTCCGTATGTACGTATGTATGTGTGTATGTACGTGTGTAAACTTTTACTTAAAATGCTTCTTCTCCTTCAGTTTTGATCGGATTCCTCTCAAATTTTACACGAATGTTCTCTAGGTATACCTCTCTTTAAAAAATTTTTTTTTTTGGCGATCCGCCAAAAATTGGCTAAATGGGGGGCATTTCAAATTTTTCGGTTGCCAATTTTCAAAATGCTTCTTCTCCTTCAGTTTTGATCGGATTCCTCTCAAATTTTGCACGAATATTCCCTAGGTAGACCTCTTTTGAAAAATTACTCATTTTGGCGACCCGCCAAAATTTGGCCAAATAGGGGACATTTTTTTTATTTTTTGGTGTCAAATTTTCAAATTGCTTCTTCTCCCACAATTTTGATCGGATTCCTTTCCAATTTTGGATAGTTGTTCTCTAGCTAGACCTGTCTTGAAAATTACTCTTTTTGGCGATCCGCCAAAAATTGGCTAAATGGGGGACATTTGAAATTTTGTGGTTGCCAATTTTCAAAATGCTTCTTCTCCCACAATTTTGATCAGATTTTCTTCAAATTTTGCACCCATATTCCCTAGGTTGACCTCTTTTGAAAAATAGCCCATTTTGGCGATCCGCCGAAAATTGGCCAAATGGGGGACATTTTTTAATTTTTTGGTGTCAAATTTTCAAATTGCTTCTTCTCCCACAATTTTGATCGGATTCCTTTCCAATTTTGATAGTTGTTCTCAAGGTAGACCTCTCTTGAAAAATTACTTTGTTTGGCGATCCGCCAAAAATTGGCTAAATGGGGGACATTTGAAATTTTGTGGTTGCCAATTTTCAAAATGCTTCTTCTCCCACAATTTTGATCAGATTTTCTTCAAATTTTGCACCCATATTCCCCAGGTAGACCTCTTTTGAAAAATTACTCGTTTTGGCGATCCGCCAAAAATTGGCCAAATGGGGGACATTTTTTTTATTTTTTAGTGTCAAATTTTCAAAATGCTTCTTCTCGCACAATTTTGATCGAATTCCTTTTCAATTTTGGGTAGTTGTTCTCAAGGTAGATCTCTCTTGAAAAATTACTCTTTTTGGCAATCCGCCAAAAATTGGCCAAATGGGGGACATTTGTCATTTTGTGGTTGCCAATTTTCAAAATGCTTCTTCTCCCACAATTTTGATCAGATTTTCACCAAATTTTGCACGAATATTCCCTAGGTAGACCTCTTTTGAAAAATTACTATTTTGGCGATCCGCCAAAAATTGGCCAAATGGGGGACATTTTTTAATTTTTTGGTGTCAAATTTTCAAATTGCTTCTTCTCGTACAATTTTGATCGGATTCCTTTCTTATTTTTGATAGTTGTTCTCAAGGTAGAAATCTCTTGAAAAGTTACTTTTTTGGCGATCCGCCAAAAATTGGCCAAATGGGGGACATTTGTAATTTTGTGGTTGCCAATTTTCAAAATGCTTCTTATCCCACAATTTTGATCAGATTTTCTTCAAATTTTTCACGAATACTCCCTAGGTAGGCCTCTTTTGAAAAATTACTCATTTTGGCGTTCCGAAAAAAATTGACCAAATGGGGACATTTTTTTTTTTTTTTTGTGTCTAATTTTCAAATTGCTTCTTCTCCCACAATTTTGAGTATGGCCGCTCACTTTGATTTGGTACGCTGTGATGACAACTACACCGAGCAAGTGAGCGAATATTTTCTCCATTCAGTTACGGCTTTTTTTTTTCGTAACCGCTATCGGCCAATTTGATCATGATTTTGTCTGTGATTCTTGGATATATATTCTGTAGGTCACGGCTGGTCACCATGTCCCTGGACATGCTTGTTTTATTAGTTTTGGCATTTCAAACAAAAAAGTGCATTACGCTTAAACATCCATTACGCTTTAATTTTCAGCTTTGAAATTGGTCTTCCAAAGTGAAAGAATCAAAATGGCGATCCAGTGTGGTCAGTGGTCGTAAAAATGTGCGTACTGTTGCCAGACAGGTAGTTCCAAAAGTCGAGAAAGTCACACTTTCGGGATTTTCTTGTTCAGTGATGGAAAGGAACACGCTACGCCCTGTTGCGTTTGTTCCTTGCCGGGGATAGTCAGGAAAGCCAAATAATTCTGTAACGAAGGGTTGGATTTCTTTTTTCAGCCGGCGGCCACGTATCCGGGCCTTGCCGTACAGCCGCAGGCCAGCTACATCCCCTATGTGCATCAGTCACCGGTGAGTCCGTGCCTTGAGCGGGCGGAGAAGGGGTCTTTCGTATAGCAGTTTTGGGCGATCAGCTGGGTAATCTCAGCAAGCAACCTGTGTGCCCTGTAATCAGCTGGGTAATCTCGGCAAGGAACCTGCGTGTCCTGTAATCAGCTGGGTAATCTCGGCAAGGAACCTGCGTGTCCTGTAATCTGAAGTTTGATTAGGACATGGATAACTCCTCTGTAATCGACATTGCATTTTGAAATCTCGTAAAATCATCAAGAATACAAACATCAATTGTGAGTGAGTAGAATGTGCAAGTTGTACAGCAGCGAGGTGTCAAATAGATGAACTTCGACATCGAGAGTTGATTATAAGCCGCGTGTTTTTCTTGCAGCCCGCAGCGACGCCGGCTACTTGGGCAGGGGCCAGCCAGTGGCGCTGGACACCTCAGGTTGGTCAATTTCCATGTTTCTAGGACAGTTTACACACGCTTGCGGAACCAGTGTTGATTCTGTGTTGAAATATTGGTAAGAACGACAGCAAAATGGGCCCATTGATCCCTTGTATGGCAAGCACTTGTTAGACCCCCCCCCCCTTCCCAGTTAAATTTTGGCTGAGGGCTATAGCAAGTTGCCGTGGTCCGGTCGTTTTAAAATTTAACACAGTGAAGGAATATGTATTAAAGATGTGCAACGTCAAGGTTTTAGTATGATCGACCAGAAATTGTGGAAATTATGGCCCTCTGAACTTGGGCAATTTTTCGTTTATTGCACTGTCATACAGGAGACTTTGTACGCATCACTTTGACATGAACGCTTTGATATAAAGCTATGAAACCTTCACACAGTGAAAGAATATATTTTGGAGATGTGCAACGTCAAGTTTTCGGTTTGATCGACCAAAAATTGTCGAAATTATGCCCAGTCAATCAAAACCAGGGCTTTTAATCTATCTGGCCTTTCTTTACAACAGAATGGAGTGACGTGCATCCCATAACTGCATATCAGTTTCAATTCCGAATGTTTGAACATAAAGGCGCTGGCTGGTGGCTTTGCATCTCTGATACCTATGTTTGTATATTAAGAAGAAAAAAAAATATCATTGAAAAGAGAGTTGAGATACTGAGGAAGGGATAGAGGTGGAAAGGCTTTCCAGTGGTGCGGCGTCTAAAACACTCCAAAGATTCGTAAGTAACCTTGGTAACCTTGTTTGTTGGTAGAGCCCGACGAGTGCGGCTGTGGGCACTCAGCCGTACATCTACCCAGTGCAGCAGGCCGTGCCGGAAATGGTGTACGCCCACCAGCCGCACTACTTCGCCACGCCCGAGATGAGCGAGGTGGAGGCCACTGCTGCTGCTGCTGCAGCTGCCGCTGAGGTATAACCGTTTGCAGTTCTACGCGTGTCATGCATCACGTAGCGCCTTGTGCAAGCTCGAATTGTGTGCCCATGGATAGTACCTGTTTTGTGTGTTGTAACAGTTTGTAATTTTTTGTGTGACCGTCTGTGTGTAGCAAGGGCGTTTCAAGTGATGGTTTTCTAATAAATAGTGAGAAATCTTCACACGGTGCGTCCTGTTTTGTCTAGTGAGTGTTCGTATTTTAACCACAAAACTGTAGGAATCCCTTCTTTTTAGGGCAGTATGGCTATGGAACCCAATATGTATGCTGAGAAACTGAAAGCAAGTCCGCCGGCAGCTCAGTCGCCTGCTGCCCTGACCGCAACTAAAGCTTCACCCATCGTTTACGGCAAGCGGCCCGGGGCAGCCCTGGTGGCGCCGCCCCGCAAGATAATGAACACAGCCCATAGTAGTAGTATATATAGCACACGACTGACACCCACACCTCCTCCGTTTAAGTATGAGCGCAGTATGCTGGCGGCCACTGCGTTTAACGGGACAAATTTTGGCATTTTCGTTAGAGATCACGCTGGTGCTCATGCATTAGATCCTAGCGCGTCCGTTGTTCAGCTGACTCCGCCCAAGACACCGGAAGTGAAATAGCAGCACTGTGAACTGGTGTAAAGTGCTGCCGAGTGCTGCGGCGTGCTAGGAAAATTCGGCGAGGGAAGCTCTGCTAGATAGGCAATGAACATTTAAGTAGGTAGTGGTTTGTTGTAGCACACACAGTGTAGCGGCGTAATTCTTTTCATATGTGATAACCAATTTATTATGGCCTTGACAGCGAATGTCGGTGACGTCACTTTCTCTAAGCTTCACGCAAGAAATATGTGGACAATCAGAGCTATTGGCCTTTACGAACGAATATGAGTTAGTCTTGATGAATTTCCTCTTTTCACTGTGGAATCACAAAATGTACAGAGCATTTGTATATATTTGCAATTAAGTAACTCGGCTGTGGTGATTGGACCTTCCCGTGGATGAGAAGGAGTGGGCGCGCTGTGAAAAGCACTGTCTCGTGTTGAAAATCGGAGGTGTGGGTCCGCGGTAATAATAGGAAATAATGCTGTGGAATCAATTGTTTAAGATTCAGTCAAGATATATACATTAAACATATTTATGTTTTCAGAAACTGTTTCAGTAGAACGTAATGTATTTTGTTTTTGTGGAAGATAAATGAAGAGCATATTCTTTCCGAAATTATCAGCAAATTTTAGTAAATATTCGAATGTGGCGTTGTAACTTGGTGTTGGCCAAATTTGTCAAGTAGCGTCAGCGCAGTCCCCTCCAGAATAAAATAGTCTGTTTCGAGTGGAGCATATTCAGACGTATTTGGAACAAATATCAATTGAAAACGTTATTTAAGCTCAAATGATAAACATAAAGTCACCCTAATATTGTAAATATGAAATTTTGAGCTTTGTCCAGCTGGCTTTTTATAATCCGGCTTTTTTTGTACAGAAGAATATAAATTTAGTATTTTCTTTCAAATACGATTTACACTTTTCAGATCTTAGTAGTTTAATTAAGACATTAGTTAAGGTCTCTGCTTTTCCTATTTTACAATAGATATAATGGCATTTCTCTTTTATCAATATACAATAGGTATCTTAGACTTAAATTATTCGTTATTTTTCTCGCTGATTTTATATTGCTTGTCACGTGTATAAGAAAAGGTCTGCAAATCGGATTTTATCGACTTGTCGTAGGTTCATCTGTTTAAGATCATATATGGAAAGATTTTATTGTTTGCATGCAGTGCTGTGCTTGAAAACGCAACACATTCTGTTTTCCTTCATTCTTCAAAAACTGTTTCATTCTTCAAAAACTGTTTTCGGTGAAGCATGCATAACGTTCCGAGTTAAAAAAAAAAAAAGAAAGAAAGAAAAATGAAAGTATTTATTAAATGAGCAGATAGATTTCTTGTCGCTGATACGTGTCCAGATGTGTGTATTTATTTTTGTGTTCTAAGTTCAAGAATAAAGTAATTATTTTGTACAAGAGATACGTCATAGTTAGCGCATTGCGAGTATGTGTGTAGTATTTAACTAGAAGTGCTGGTATTCCGTGCACCCTTGTATGTTAGCTTTATAATATTTATTGAGGTAATTCCACATTGTTGGGTATAGACCACGTAATAGCATGAACTTGAAAAGTGAGAAACATGCAAATTTTTGATCTCGTTAATTTTTGAACCGATATTGCGTTGTGCAGACGTTACTGTACGTGGTCGACACAGCAGAAGATAAGATGCTTGTTTCCTGTTTGATAGAACACTTGTTTTCGGGATGTGGAAATCCGTTTGAAGTTTTGACACGATGCTATTGTTAGCCGGTGTGGCGGGATGAAGTGAATGATACTCTGCCTGATGTTATGTTTTGTGACTGGCCATTGTGTTGAAGAAGTGTGTACAGGTCGAGTTGTCCTGAGAAACAGGAAGGTCTCCCATATTATAACGTGATTCAAAAAAAAAAAAAAAAAAACAGTTTGTAGTTTTAAAATATTGTGGGAGGAAAATTCCGCGTGAAATTTGCCATTTAATTTAGTGTTTTCAGTCTAGAAATTGAAATTTAAAGTTCCAGTTTCAATGAATTAAAAAAATTGTGGGATTTAGTTGACAAGATACGTTTGTACTTCGTTGTCAAAATTATATAGCGGGCGTTTTGGTAGTTTATTTCCCTGTAGAGGGGAAACATTTTGATTTTGTACCTTCTGTGTGTATGTGGTGTGCTGTTTGTTTGTTGCAGACACTTGATTTTGTTAACACGATAACTGTGGAACGAAATGTCGGATCAGCTTGGGTTGGGGTTGTATTTGAAGTAAATTGGACAATACGGGACGTCATTAGACTTACAAAACGTGGCAGTTACGTCATTACTGTAACTGCAGAACGAGACATCGTAATGCCTGTTTGTTCTTTAGAACGCAACGCATGGCGTCATGACGTGTGCTGGACACTAGACCTTGTTAATAGGACAAGGCGGATCTGCTTGAAACTTGGTGGTATTATGCCTTGGGTGAGTCCGCCTGTTTCTGACGCATGACGTCACATGTCGAAACATAATTGAATACTCACCCGCCTCTTGTGAATCTTGGGTTAGAGAGATTCAATCGTACCCAGGTTGATGAAGGGGGGGGGGGGGGGGGGGGGGGGACATAAAATGACAAATTTTCTGAGGACTTCTAGTGTTATGATCGTTTTTACACATCTGAAAGACTAGCTTAAGTTGAACGTCTATCTTCCGTCATGACAAACAGCTCATGATTTTGGCACATGTATGTCCTCTCCCACCAAGGTGAGCCTTGACGGTAAGCAAAAGAAATGGAGAATTGGCCATGTAGCCGCCACCTTCCAGACCAAGATAAAAAAAACGCACACTTGAACCTGTTTGCAGTTCCCACCTCGACCCGGATACGAAACGTCCACTGAAACTGTTTTTCGCGACCACCTTCCAGGATCGGATAAAAAGACAGTAAAACCCGCCTGTCATGACGCGCATAAAAAAGGACTTTGTAGTGATCACCCTCCAGACTCGGATTAAAAAGACAGTACAATCCTACTTTATAGTGACCACATTCCACATTGCTGAACTTGTACCTTGACGCATATAGAAATTTAAGATTAAGATACCCACAAGTCCGGTTACGTCGCTCCCCCTCCCCCCCCCCCCCCCCAGGTCAGGTAACGTAGCTCACCCCCTTCTTCCCCCGTTTCAGGAACGGGATAGATTGTTCCATAACCTCTTATAATTCTGAACGAGTACAAAATTGTCAAAATAAATTTGCGGGGCAGGGGGGGGGGGGTGAGATGTCCGTGGGGGGGGGGGGCATTTTGTTGACAAAAACAAAACGACATGGCTGACTACAAAGTGTTTGCCATGCCCGGGTACAATGATGTTGGTGTGCACTGGCCGCGCTAGTTAGTATTAATTACATAAGCAGTGATGAGGTCGTCTTCGAGTGGCGTCATACGTAATCAGCCCGCATCATAAAATTCGTTGATCTCTAGAATTTTTGGTTTATCAGTTTATTTATTATTCTCAGTGCTCATTCTTGGTTATCGACAGATTTCATTAGCGTGTACAGGTATGCTTTCTTTAGCTTCGGTCGCTCTAGGGTGCATTATGATTTTGTATACTGCAGATTTATTTACTAAATTAGCTTCTAGAGTAGTAAAGTAAGCATTTGTAATTATTAAACTTGCTTAGTTTAGTCATATGATACTAAACCATCTTGTCGACCTCGTTTTAACATTTTGAGCTAGAGTACTTTAAAAAAGTGAGGGTTTCTTTTGGTGTCAGATTCTTGAAATGCATAAAAAAAGTGGTGATACAACCCAATATAACCCCGTGAATCCTCGATTAAAGAGTGCTTGCCTGGTACAACAGCGCCTTTCCGTTCGTGAAATGTAAAAACATGTACATTGATTGTATAATTATACAAAAGCATTCTAATAATGAAAATAAAGCAAATCTTGCCAAACCTGCTGTCAATTACTTTTTAACCCCAGCTTCTCACAGAAGCAGGGGCTGTAGCAGTCGTTGAAAGTGTGCGCGTATGTACGCTTTTATGTTGAAAAATCGTATCTCCCAGGTTTTTAGCCTGAATGCCTGAGTTTTTGGTTGATGGCAGCTCTTTGTTAATAGGATAACTTTCGAACGACAAGTCGGATCCGCTTGACGCACCATTTTCTGTGGACTTTTGGTGTTTCGGTCGTATTTACGCGCCTCTCCAAGACAAGCTTGTGGGTTTTACAGAGCAGGCACGAAAGTTTTTAACCAAGCCGCAGACATGAGAAACCTCCGCTGTTTCCGCTTTTTAGACCAGCCGACTATGTCGGGCTGGTCTTATCTTATCAATAGAGGGGTATCCGTCGTCCGTATGTATGTACGTGTGTAAACTTTTACTTAAGATGCTTCTTCTTCTTCAATTTTGATCGGATTCCTCTCAAATTATAAACAAATGTTCTCTAGGTACGCCTCTCTTTAAAAATTTTTTTTTTTTGGCCATCCGCCAAAAATTGGCTAAATGGAGGACATTTTAAATTTTTCGGTTGCCAATTTTCAAAATGCTTCTTCTCCCACAATTTTGATCAGATTTTCTTCAAATTTTGCACGAATATTTCTTACGTAGGCCTCTTGAAAAATTACTCATTTTGGCGATCCGGCAAAAATTGGCCAAATGGGGGACATTTTTTGGTGTCACATTTTCAAATTGCTTCTTCTCCCACAATTTTAATCGGATTCCTTTCCAATTTTGGATAGTTGTTCTCTAAATAGACTTCTCTTGAAAAATTACTCTTTTTGGCGATCCACTAGAAATTGGCTAAATGGGGAACATTTGTAATTTTGTGGTTGCCAATTTTCAAAATGCTTCTTCTCCCACAATTTTGGTCAGATTTTCTTCAAATTTTGCACGAATATTCCCTAGGTAGGCCTCTTTTGAAAAATTACTCATTTTGGCGATCCGCCAAAAATTGGCGAAATGGGAGACATTTGTAATTTTGTGGTTGCTCGTTTCAAAATGCTTTTTCTCCCACAATTTTGATCAGATTTTCTTCAAATTTTGCACCCATATTTCCTAGGTAGACCTCTTTTGAAAAAAAAAAAAACTTATTTTGGCGATCCGCCAAAAATTTGCCAAATGGGGGACATTTTCAAATTTTTTGATTTACAATTTTCAAATTGCTTCTCGCACAATTTTGATCGGATTCCTTTTCAATTTTTGATAGTTATTCTCAAGGTAGATCTCTTTTGAAAAATTGCTTTTTTTTTGGCGATCCGCCAAAAATTGGCCAAATGGGGGACATTTGTAATTTTGTGGTTGCCAATTTTCAAAATACTTCTCCCACAATTTTTGATCAGATTTTCTTCAAATTTTGCACCAATATTTCCCAGGTTAACCTCTTTTGAAAAATTACTCATTTTGTCGATCACCCAAAAATTGGCCAAATGGGGGACATTTTTTAACTTTTTGTGTCAAATTTTCAAATTACTTCTTCTCCCACAATTTTGATCGGATTCTTTTCCAATTTAGAACACTTGTTCTCTAGGTAGACCTCTCTTGAAAAATTACTCTTTTTGGCGATCTGCCAAAAATTGGCCAAATGGAGGACATTTGTTATTTTGTGGTTGCCAATTTTCAAAATGCTTCTTCTTCCACAATTTCGATCACATTTGCTTCAAATTTTGCACCGATATTCCTTGGATTGACCTCTTTTGATATAGGGTATAAAGATGTGCAACGTCAAGGTTTCAGTTTGATCGAAGCAAAATTGACAAATTGACAGGCTTTTGAAAATCGTCGAAAATAGACATATGTGCACATGTATAGGACTTTGTGGACACCACTTCTATATCAACGAAGCATAATTCAGCTTTCATATTTCATATAGGTAAAATATAGGATATAAAGATATGCAACGTTAAGGTTTCAGTTTGATCGAAGCAAAATTGACAAATTGACAGGCTTTTGAAAATCGTCGAAAATAGACATATGTGCACATGTATAGGACTTTGTGGACACCACTTCTATATCAACGAAGCATAATTCAGCTTTCATATTTCATACAGGCAAAATATAGGGTATAAAGATGTGCAACGTCAAGGTTTCAGTTTGATCGAAGCAAAATTGACAAATTGACAGGCTTTTGAAAATCGTCGAAAATAGACATATGTGCAAATGTATAGGACTTTGTGGACACCACTTCTATATCAACGAAGCATAATTCAGCTTTCATATTTCATATAGGCAACATATAGGGTATAAAGATGTGCAACGTCAAGGTTTCAGTTTGATCGAAGCAAAATTGACAAAATGACAGGCTTTTAAAAATCGTCATAAATCGACATATATGCAAACGGAGTGGACTTCGTGGGCACCACTATATGAACGGACGTTAATTTGTTCTTAAAGCGCATTAGGTGAGTAATATTTTTAAATGATTTTTATCCTAAAGCTAATTATAATTTCAGTTGTCATATGTCATGATACGGGTGATTGGAAATGTTACACGATTTCATGCGTATAGCATTTTCATACGGTATATAATGAAATGCATTTAGGGTTTCACGGGGGATATTGCTGCTCTGTGACAGCATCTAGTTTCTGTATTTTTAGGGAATTTTTGAAGAAAAACTTCAAATGCATTTCCTCCTACAGTTTTAATCCGATTTCATTTATTTTTGGTATGAGGCCCCCTTAGGTGGGTCGGGCATACGGCTTGTGCTATTTGACTCGACTTGGGAATTCTTGATTTCGATAGGGAATTTTTGATGAAAATACCTCAAAATGCATCTTCTCCTGCAGTTTTGATCAGACATCATTTATTTTGGGGCTGAGGCATGCTTAGGGTGTCGTGAATACGGCCTGTGTTTTTCGAGTCGATCAGAATTTTTGGTGAATTTTTGAATAAAAAAACTTCAAAATGCATTTCCTCCTACTGTTTTTGTCAGATTTCATTTATTTTTGATACAAGCCGACTTTAGGGGGTCATGCATACGGCTTGTGCTTTTTGAGTGAATTGGAAAACTTTTGAATTTTTTTCGGAATTTAAAAAAAAAATAAATGAATCTTCTCCTGCAGCGCATAAATGCAAGTTAAATGAACTTGCGCAGTAGTCAGATTTAACAACCGCACATCGACGCAAGTTAAATAAACATGCGCATTGGTCCGAAATGTGAACCATTGACGGAAGATAAACATGCAAACTGGTCCAAAATAAGCACCGCGCATCAACGCAAGTTAAATAAACATGCGCAATGGTCCGAAAAAAGAACTACGCGTCGACGCAAATTGAATAGACATGCGCAGTGGTCCGAAATGCGGATCGAGCATCAACGCAAGTTAAATAAATATGCACACTGGTCCGAAAAAAAGAACCGCGCATCAGCGCAACCCAAAGAAACATGCGCACTGGTCTGAAATGAGAGCCACGCATCAACGCAAGTTAAATAAACATGGGCAATGGTCGGAAATGCGAACCGCGCATCGACGGATGTTAAATAAACATGCGATCCGGTCCAAAATAAGCACCGCACATCAACGCAAGTTAAACAAACTTGTCCGAAAAAAGAACCACACATTGGCGAAAGTTGAATAGACATGCGCAGTGGTCTGAAATGAGAACCTCGCATCAACGCAAGTTAAATAAACATTCGCAGTGGTCCGAAGAAAGAACCACGAATCGACGCAAGTTGAATAGACATAAGAGTCGGGCATCGACGGGACTGAAATAAACATGCGTTCTAGTCCGAAATGCAATTCGCGTGTCAACGCAAGTTAAGTGGACCTACGCACTGGTCCGAAATGTGAACCTCGCATGAACACAACCTAAAGAAACAGGTACACTGGTCCGAATTCCGAACCGCTCCTCAGCGCAAGTTAAATACACATTTGCACTGATCTAAAATAAGTACCGAGCACCAACACAAGTTAAATAAATATGCGCACTGGTCCAAAATGCGAACCACGCATCAACACAATTTAAATAAACGTGTGCACTATTCAAAATAAGAACTGCGTATCAACGCAACTTAAATAAACATGCTTAATAAGAACCGCGCATCAACTCAAATTAAAGAAATATGCGCATTGGCCTGAAATAAGAACCGCACATCGACACACGGTAAATAAATATGCGCAGTGGTTCGAAATGCGAACCACGCGCCAACGGAATTTAAATAAATATTTGCACTGGTTCAAAATAAGCACCGCGCATCAACGCAAGTTAAATAAACATGCGCACTGGTCCGAAATTCGAACTGCTCATCAACGCAAGTTGAATAAACATGCGCACTGGTCCAAAATGCAAACCGCGCACCAACGCAAGTTAGATTAACATATGCACACGTCCAAAAAAAGCACCGTGCATCAACGCAAGATAGATAAACATGCAAACTGTTCCGAAATGCGAACGGCGCATCAAGGCAACCTAAGGAAACTTGTACACTTGTCCAAAATAAGTACCGCTCATCAACGCAAGTAAAATAAACATGCGCACTGATCCGAAATAAGAACCGCACATCAACACAAGGTAAAAAAACATGGGCGCTGGTCCGAAATGCCAACCGCACATCAACGCAAGTTAAATAAACATGTGCACTGGTCCAAAATTAGCACCGCGCATCAACGCAAGTTAAATAAACATGCGCACTGGTCCGAAATTCGAACCGCGCATCAACGCCACTTAAATAAACGTGTGGAGTGGTTCGAAATGTGAACCACGCTCCAACGCAAGTTAAATAAACATTTGTACTGGTCCAGAATAAGCACCGCGCATCAATGCAAGTTAAATAAACATGCGCACTGGTCCGATATTCGAACCGCGCGTCAACGCAAGTTAAATAAACATGCGCACCGTGCAAGTTAGATAAACATGGATCTCTTCCGAAATGCGAAGCGCGTATCAAGACAACCTAAGGAAACTTGTGCAATTGTCAAAAATAAGTACCGCTCATCAACGAAAGTAAAATAAACATGCGCATTGGTCTGGAATAAGAACCGCGCATTAATCTTTATTAAGTTAAATGAACATGTGCACGGTTCCAAAATGAGAGCCGCGCATCAACGCAAATTAAATAAACATGCGTACTTGTCTGAATAAGAACCGCGCATCGAGGCAAGTTACATAAATATGCGCACTGGTCCGAAATGCGAGCGTTGTTTGAAGGTATCTATGGCAGACTATCCAGTCTACCAGAGATACAAAAAATCTGTTCCCCATTTTTCACGTAAAGAAATCTTTGTATGCATTTATCGGTCTATGTTCTGGTCCGGTGCTAAATTAATTATTGAGCTAGCTCTTTGCCGTCTCATCTTTTGAAGCCCGATATTTCAGGGAAATTCCTTCGCTCATGCACGCTAGAATGGGTCTTATTGCTTTTCGTAAGCTGGGACTTTGTCCTTGGACAAACTTGTTTAATTTTTTCCCCTTGTGAAAGAATTGAAAGAATGACTCCTCATCAGCCACAACTACATCGATCAAGTGAGCGAATATTTTCTCCATTCAGTTACGGCTTTTTTCGTAACCGCTGTCTGCGAATTTGATCATGATTTTGTGTGTGATTCTTGGATATATATTCTGTAGGTCACGGCTGGTCACCATGTCCCTGGAAATGCTTGTTTGGGCTTCAAATTTATGGTCTCCGAGATCAATGCCTTCGGCCCTTCAAAAAAATCTCCGCTTTTTTCGCCTCCGGCTGTTCTCATCTCTGCCCAGCCGACTTTGTCGGACTGGGTTAGTCGTGTCACTATAGCTGGCTTCAATGTATGTGCGTATGTTAAACTTTTTCTGTAAAATGCTACTTCTAGTTTGGCTCCAATCGTTTTGATATTAAGCAGGAATGTTGCTTGGGTGGTCCTCCACATGGCTATTGGTTTTTTGACGAAAAAATGGCGGCACTTTTTGTGCCCGTTTTGACCCATTTTTAAAATAACTACTAGAGTTTTACTCCAATCGTTCAGATGTCAGATGTTCGCATACCAGATTATTATTTATTTATTTATTTTTGGGGTTTGCCAAAAACTGCCGAAATGCAGTGTTGCCACACTATACTTTTTTTTAAAAGTATATACTTTTTTTTTGAAAAATGGCCTTAAATACTTTTTTTTATACTTTATACTTTTTTTTCCCTTCATACTTTTTTATACTTTTTTTTGGAATCACGAAAAAAAACTTTTTTTTATTTCTTAATTCCTTTCAGGAAAAATGTTTCTCTCTCCGAAAATAAATACGTTTTACTATTTTCCTTGTTTAATTTTTTTTTTTTTTTTTTTTTGCTTATAAAAGTATTTGCTGTTTGCTTATGTATTTTTATACTTTTTTGCCATTTATTCTTTTTTTATACTTTACTGTACTTTTTTTCAATTTCTGCATTCCTTTCAGGAAAACATTTCCCTCTCCGACACTAACTACGTTTTACCATTTTCCTTGTTTCCATTTTTGTTTCCTTATAAAACTATATACTTTTTAGCCCAGCTTACGTTACACGTAAGCTGGGGTATTCCTATCGGTCTGCGGATGCCGTCCGTTAGTTAGTTAGTCAGTCAGTTAGTTAGTTAGTTAGTTCGCTGTAAACTTTGTTTCAAAATGCATCTCCTCCTACAATTTTGATCCGATATCATCTATTTTTGGTGTGAGGCATCCCTAAGGGGTCGTGCATACGGCTTGTGCTTTTCTAGTCGATCGGTTGATTTTTGAATTTTTGGCGAATTTTTAAAGAAAAAAATTAAAAATGTATCTCCTCCTACATTTTTCACCCGATGTCATTTATTTTTGGTATGAGGCACCCCTAAAGGGTCGTGCATACAGCTTGTGCTTTTTAGACCAGCCGACTATGTCGGGCTGGTCTTATCTTATCAATAGAGGGGTATCCGTCGTCCGTATGTACGTATGTACGTGTGTATGTACGTGTGTAAAATTTTACTTAAAATGCTTCTTCTCCTTCAGTTTTGATCGGATTCCTCTCAAATTTTACACGAATGTTCTCTAGGTATACCTCTCTTAAGAAAATTATTTTTTTTGGCGATCCGCCAAAAATTGGCCAAATGGGCGGCATTTCAAATTTTTCGATTGCCAATTTTTGAAATGCTTCTTCTCCTTCAGTTTTGATTGGATTCCTCTCAAATTTTACACGATCATGCCCTAGGTAGACCTCTTTTGAAAAATTACTAATTTTGGCGATCCGCCAAAAATTGGCCAAATGGGGGACATTTTTAAATTTTATGGTATTAAATTTTCAAATTGTTCCTTCTCCCACAATTTTGATCGGATTCCTTTCCAATTTTGGATATTTGTTCTCAAGGTAGGCCTGTCTTGAAAAGTTACTCGTTTTGGCGATCCACCAAAAATTGGCCAAATGGGAGACATTTGTAATTTTGTGGTTGCCAATTTTTAAAATGCTTCTTCTCCCACAATTTTGATCAGATTTTCTTCAAATTCTGCACGAATATTTCCTAGGTAGGCCTCTTTTGAAAACTTACTCATTTTGGCGATTCGCCAAAAATTGGCCAAATGGATGACATTTCTTAATTTTGTGGTGTCCAATTTCCAAATTGCTTCTTCTCCCACAATTTTGATCGGATTCCTTTCCAATTTTGGATAGTTTTTCCCTAGGTAGATCTCTCTTCAAAAATTACTCTTTTTGGCGAGACGCCAAAAATTGGCCAAATGGGGGACATTTGTAATTTTGTGGTTGCCAATTTTCAAAATGCTTCTTCTCCCACAATTTTGATAAGATTTTCTTCACATTTTGCAAGAATATTTCTTAGGTAGGTCTCTTTTGAAAATTTACTCAGTTTGGCGATCCGCCAAAAATTGGCCAAATGGGCGGCATTTCAAATTTTTCGATTGCCAATTTTTGAAATGCTTCTTCTCCTTCAGTTTTGATTGGATTCCTCTCAAATTTTACACGATCATGCCCTAGGTAGACCTCTTTTGAAAAATTACTAATTTTGGCGATCCGCCAAAAATTGGCCAAATGGGGGACATTTTTAAATTTTATGGTATTAAATTTTCAAATTGTTCCTTCTCCCACAATTTTGATCGGATTCCTTTCCAATTTTGGATATTTGTTCTCAAGGTAGGCCTGTCTTGAAAAGTTACTCGTTTTGGCGATCCACCAAAAATTGGCCAAATGGGAGACATTTGTAATTTTGTGGTTGCCAATTTTTAAAATGCTTCTTCTCCCACAATTTTGATCAGATTTTCTTCAAATTCTGCACGAATATTTCCTAGGTAGGCCTCTTTTGAAAACTTACTCATTTTGGCGATTCGCCAAAAATTGGCCAAATGGATGACATTTCTTAATTTTGTGGTGTCCAATTTCCAAATTGCTTCTTCTCCCACAATTTTGATCGGATTCCTTTCCAATTTTGGATAGTTTTTCCCTAGGTAGACCTCTCTTCAAAAATTACTCTTTTTGGCGAGACGCCAAAAATTGGCCAAATGGGGGACATTTGTAATTTTGTGGTTGCCAATTTTCAAAATGCTTCTTCTCCCACAATTTTGATAAGATTTTCTTCACATTTTGCAAGAATATTTCTTAGGTAGGTCTCTTTTGAAAATTTACTCAGTTTGGCGATCCGCCAAAAATTGGCCAAATGGGCGGCATTTCAAATTTTTCGATTGCCAATTTTTGAAATGCTTCTTCTCCTTCAGTTTTGATTGGATTCCTCTCAAATTTTACACGATCATGCCCTAGGTAGACCTCTTTTGAAAAATTACTAATTTTGGCGATCCGCCAAAAATTGGCCAAATGGGGGACATTTTTAAATTTTATGGTATTAAATTTTCAAATTGTTTCTTCTCCCACAATTTTGATCGGATTCCTTTCCAATTTTGGATATTTGTTCTCAAGGTAGGCCTGTCTTGAAAAGTTACTCGTTTTGGCGATCCACCAAAAATTGGTTAAATGGGAGACATTTGTAATTTTGTGGTTGCCAATTTTTAAAATGCTTCTTCTCCCACAATTTTGATCAGATTTTCTTCAAATTCTGCACGAATACTTCCTAGGTAGGCCTCTTTTGAAAACTTACTCATTTTGGCGATTCGCCAAAAATTGGCCAAATGGATGACATTTCTTAATTTTGTGGTGTCCAATTTCCAAATTGCTTCTTCTCCCACAATTTTGATCGGATTCCTTTCCAATTTTGGATAGTTTTTCCCTAGGTAGACCTCTCTTCAAAAATTACTCTTTTTGGCGAGACGCCAAAAATTGGCCAAATGGGGGACATTTGTAATTTTGTGGTTGCCAATTTTCAAAATGCTTCTTCTCCCACAATTTTGATAAGATTTTCTTCACATTTTGCAAGAATATTTCTTAGGTAGGTCTCTTTTGAAAATTTACTCAGTTTGGCGATCCGCCAAAAATTGGCCAAATGAGGGACATTTTGAAATTTTTTGGTGTCAAATTGTCAAATTGCTTCTTCTCGCACAATTTTAATCGGATTCCTTTTCAATTTTTGTTGTTTGTTCTCAAGGTTGACCTCTCTTGAAAAATTACTTTTTTTGGCGATTTGCCAAAAATTGGCCAAATGGGGGACATTTGTAATTTTGTGGTTGCCCATTTTCAAAATGCTTCTTCTCCCACAATTTTGATAAGATTTTCTTCAAATTTTGCAAGAATATTTTTCAGGTAGGTCTCTTTTGAAAATTTACTGAGTTTGGCGATCCGCCAAAAATTGGCCAAATGAGGGACATTTTTAAATTTTTTGGTGTCAAATTGTCAAATTGCTTCTTCTCGCACAATTTTAATCGGATTCCTTTTCAATTTTTGTTGGTTGTTCTCAAGGTTGACCTCTCTTGAAAAATTACTTTTTTTTGGCGATCTGCCAAAAATTGGCTAAATGGGGGACATTTGTAATTTTGTAGTTGCTAATTTTCAAAATGCTTTTTCTCCCACATTTTTGATCAGATTTTCTTCAAATTTGTTACGAATATTCCCTAGGTAGGCTTCTTTTGAGAAATTACTCATTTGGGCGATTCGCCAAAAATTGGTTAAATGGGGGACATTTTTTTATTTTTTGGTGTCCAATTTTCAAATTGCTTCTTCTCCCACAATTTTGATCGAATTCCTTTCCAATTTTGAATAGTTTTTCTCTAGATAGACTTCTCTTCAAAAATTACTTTTTTTGGCGAGACGCCAAAAATTCGTTAAATGGGGGACATTTGCAATGTTGTGGTTGCCAATTTTTAAAATGCTTCTTCTCCCACAATTTTTATAAGATTTTCTTCAAATTTTGCAAGAATATTCCTTAGATAGGTCTCTTTTGAAAAATTACTCAGTTTGGCGATCCGCCAAAAATTGGCCAAATGGGGGACATATTTTAATTTTTTGGTGTCAAATTTTCAAATTTGCTTCTTCTTGCACAATTTTAATCGAATTCCTTTTCAATTTTTGTTGGTTGTTCTCAAGGTTGATCTCTCTTTAAAAGTTACTCTTTTTGGCGATCCGCCAAAAATTGGCCAAATGGGGGACATTTGTAATTTTGTGGTTGCTAATTTTCAAAATGCTTTTTCTCCCACAATTCTGATCAGATTTTCTTCAAATTTTGCACCCATATTCCGTAGGTAGACCTCTTTTGAAAATTTTCTTGCTTTGGCGATCCGCCAAATAGGGGACATTTTTTAATTTTTTTGTGTCAAATTTTAAAATTTGCTTCTTCTTGCACAATTTTGATCGGATTCTTTTCCAATTTAGGAAACTTGTTCTCTAGGTAGACCTCTCTTGAAAAATAACTCTTTTTGGCGATGCGCCAAAAATTGGCCAAATGGGGGACATTTGTAATTTTGTGGTTGCCAATTTTCAAAATGCTTCTTCTCCCACAATTTTGATCACATTTTCTTCAAATTTTGCATCAATATATCCTGGGTTAACCGCTTTTGAGAAACTACTTGTTTTGGCGATCTGCCAAAAATTTGCTAAATGGGAGACATTGCTTCTTCTCCCACAATTTTGATAGCATTCTTCTCCAATTTTGGATACTTGTTCTCTAGGTAGACTTCTCCTGAAAAATTACTCTTTTTGGCGATCCGCCAAAATTTCTCTCTTGATCTCTCTTTAAAAGTTACTCTTTTTGGCGATCCGCCAAAAATTGGCCAAATGGGGGACATTTGTAATTTTGTGGTTGCCAATTTTCAAAATGCTTCTTCTCCCACAATTTTGATCAGATTTTCTTCAAATTTTGCACGAATACTCCCCAGGTAGGCCTCTTTTGAAAAATTACTCATTTTGGCGATCCGCCAAAATTTGGCCAAATGGGGGGCATTTTTTAAATTTTTTCTCCTTATGAAGGAATTGAAAGAATGACGCCTCATCAGCCACAACTACACCGATCAAGTGAGCGAATGTTTTCTCCGTTCAGTTACGGCTTTTTTCGTAACCGCTGTCTGCGAATTTGATCATGATTTTGCCTGTGATTCTTTGATATATATTTTGTAGCTTACGGCTGGTCACCATGTCCCTGGACATGCTTGTTTAGTCGATCGGACAATTTTTGTATTTTTGGGGATTTTTTTAAGCAAAAATTTTGAAAAAAATGCATCTACCCCTACAATTTTGATTCGATGTCATTTATTTTTGGTGTGAGGATTTCCCAAGCGGTCGTGCATACGGCTTGTGCTTTTTTAGTCGATCGGGTGATTTTTGAATTTTTGGGGATTTTTTAAAGAAATTTAAAATGTATCTCCACTTACATTTCTGACCCGATGTCATTTATTTTTGGTATGAGGCACCCCTAAAGGGTCGTGCATACGGCTTATGCCTTTTTAGTTTATATTTTTGAGGAATTTTTTAAGCAAAAATTTTGAAAATAATTCAAAATGCATTTACCAGTACAATTTTATTTGATGTCATTTATTTTTGGTGTGAGTGCATACGGCTTGTGCTTTTTAGTCGATCGGGCAATTTTTGTATTTTTAGGGAGTTTTTGAAGAAAAAAACTTCAAAATGCATTTCTCCCTACAGTTTTGAACCTTTTTTTGGGCGGGGGGGGTGGGGGGGGGGGTGGGGGGGGGTAGTTTTAGGCATCGCTTAGGGGTTGAGAATACGACATTTATTTTTGGTGTGAGTGCGTACGGCTTGTGCTTTTTAGTCGATCGGGCAATTTTTGTATTTTTAGGGAGTTTTTGAAGAAAAAAACTTCAAAATGCATTTCCCCCTGCAGTTTTGAACTTTTTTTTTTTGGGGTTTGAGGCATCTCTAAGGGGTTATACAACTTGCGCTTTTTAGTCGATCCGACTGTTTCTGTATTTTTTGGGAATTTTTTAAAACTTCAAAATGCATTTCCTCCTACAGTTTTTATCCGATTTCATTTATTTTTGCTATGAGGCATCCTTAGGTAAGTCTCGAATACGGCCTGTGCTATTTGACTCATCTTGGGAATTTTTGATTTCGGGGGGAATTTTTGATGAAAATACCTCAAAATGCATTTTCTCCGGCAGTTTTGATCAAACATCATTTATTTTGGGGCTGAGGCATGCTTAGGGTGTCGTGAATATGGCCTGTCTTTTTCAGTCGATGAGAGAATTTTTGAAGAAAAAAATTCAAAATGCACTTCCTACAGTTTTTATCAGATTTTATTTATTTTCGATATGAGCCGTCTCTAGGGGGTCATGCATACGGCTTGTGCTTTTTGAGTGAATTGGAAAACTTTTGAATTTTTTTCGGAATTTTTGAAAAAAAAATTAAATGAATCTCCTCCTCCAGCGCATAAACGCAAGTTAAATGAACTTGCGCAGTAGTCAGATTTAACAACCGCACATCAACGCAAGTTAAAGAAACATTCGCAGTAGTCCAAATTAAGTACTCCGCATCGATGCAAGTTAAATAAACATGCGCATTGGTCCGAAATGTGAACTGCGCATCGACGGAAGATAAATAAAGATGCGAACTGGTCCAAAATAAGCACCGCGCATCAACGCAGGTTAAATAAACATGCGCACTGGCCCGAAAAAAACAACTACGCTTCGACGTAAGTTGAATAGACATGCGCAGTGGTCTGAAATGCGAACCGCGCATCAACGCAGCCTAAAGAAACATGCGCACTGACCGAAATTCGAACCGCACATCGAGGCAAATTAAATAAACATGCGCAGTGGTCCGAAATGCGAACCGCCCATCAACGCAAGTTAAATAAATATGCGCACTGGTCTGAAATGAGAACCACGCATCAACACAAGTTAAATAAACATGGGCAATGGCCTGAAATGCGAACCGCGCATCGACGGAAGTTAAATAAACATGCGATCCGGTCCAAAATAAGCACCGCACATCAACGCAAGTTAAACAAACATGCGCACTTGTCCGAAAAAAAGAACCACGCATCGACGCAAGTTGAATAGACATGCGCAGTGGTCTAAAACGAGAACCGTGCATCAACGCAAGCTAAATAAACTTGCGCAGTGGTCCGAAGAAAGAACCATGAATCGACGTAAGTTGAATAGACATAAGAGTCGGGCATCGACGGGACTTAAATAAACATGCGTTCTGGTCCGAAACGCAAATCGCGTGTCAACGCAAGTTGAATGAACATGCTCACTTGTCCCAAAATGCGAACTGCGCATCAACGCAACCTAAAGAAAGAGGTATACTGGTCCGAAATGCGAACCGGATATCAACGCAAATTAAATAAACATGCACACTGGTCCGAATTGGGATCCGCACATAAGCGTAAGTTAATAATAAAATAAGTACCAATCATCAACACAAGTTAAATAAACATGCGCAATGGTCCAAAATGCGAACCACTCATCAACACAAGTTAAAAAAAACATGCGCGCTGGTCCGAAATGCGAACCGCATATCAACACAAGCTAAATAAGCAAGCACACTGGACCAAAATAAGCACCTTGCATCAACGCAAGTTAAATAAACATGCGCACTATTTCGAAATGCAAACTGCCCATTAACGCAACTTAAATAACATGCGCACTATTCAAAATAAGAACTGCGCATCAACGCAACTTAAATAAACATGCGCACTGGTCCAGAATAAAAACCGCGCATCAACTCAAGTTCAGGAAATATGCGCATTGGCCTGAAATAAGAATCGCGCATCGACGCACGTTAAATAAACATACGCAGTGGTTCGAAATGCGAACTACGCACCAACGTAAGTTAAATAAACATTTGCACTGGTCTAAAATAAGCACCGCGTATCAACGCAAGTTAAATAAACATTTGCACCGGTCCAAAATAAGTACCGATCATCAACACAAATTAAATAAATATGCGCAATGGTCCAAAATGCGAACCACGCATCAACACAAGTTAAAAAAAACATGCGCGCTGTTCCTAAATGCGAACCGCACAGCAACGCAAGTTAAATAAACATGCGCACTATTTCGAAATGCGAACTGCGCATTAACGCAACTTAAATAACATGCGCACTATTCAAAATAAGAACTGCGCATCAACGCAAGTTAAATAAACATGCGCGCTTCTCCGAAATTCGAACCGCGCATCAACGCAAGTTAAATAGACATGCGCAGTAGTTCGAAGTGCGAACCACGCACCAACGCAAGTTAAATAAACATTTGCACTGGTCCAAAATAAGCACTGCGCATCAACGCAAGTTAAATAAACATGCGCACTGGTCCGAAATTCGAACCGCGCATCAACGCAAGTTAAATAAACATGCGTAATGATCCGAAATTCGAACTGCTCATCAACGCAAGTTAAATAAACATGCACACTGGTCCAAAATGCAAACCGCGCACCAACGCAAGTTAAATAAACATAGGCACACGTCCAAAATAAGCACCGTGCATCAACGCAAGTTAAATAAACATGCAAACTGGTCCGAAATGCGAACCGCGTATCAAGGCAACCTAAGAAAACTTGTTCACTTGTCCAAAATAAGTACCGCTCATCAACCCAAGTAAAATAAACATGCGCATTGGTATGGAATAATAACCGCACATCAACACAAGGTAAATAAACATGCGCACTGATCCGAAATAAGAACAGCACATCAACACAAGTTTAAATAAAGATGCGCATTGATCCGAAATAAGAACCGCACATCAACACAAGGTAAATAAACTTGCGCACTGATCCGAAATAAGAACCGCACATCCACAAAAGGTAAAAAAAAACATGGGCGCTCGTCAGAAATGCGAACCGCACATCAACGGAAGTTAAATAAACATGTGCACTGTTCCAAAATGGGAACCGCGCATCAACGCAAAATTAAATAAACATGCGCACTTGATGCGCGGTCTGAATAAGAACCGCGCATCAAGGCAAGTTACATAAATATGCGAACTGGTCCGAAATGCGAGCGTTGTTTGAAGGTATCTATGGCAGACTATCCTGTTTACCAGAGATACGAAAAATCTGTTTCCCATTTTTCTGGGAAAGAAATCTTTGTATGCATTTATCGGTCTATGTTCTGGTCCGGTGCTAAATTAATTATTGGGCTAGCTCTTTGCCGTCTCATCTTTTGAAGCCCAATTTTTCAAGAAAATTCCCTTGCTCATGCACGCTGGAATTGGTTTTATTGCTTTTCGTAAGCTGGGACTTTGTCCTTGGACAAACTTGTTTACTTATGTATTGGTATTGGTTATTAAAAGTAATATCAAAAGGTGACCTTTAGATCACGAGCAGATGCTCACTGATAAAATACAAGCTTGTCGGAAATTTTAAGGTAGGCTAATTTGCATTTTATTTCAAGACATTTTAAGTTATATCTATAGATTTCCAGAGACATACCTCTAAAAATTGCCCTTTGAACATCGCTTTCCAATTTTTTAAGCTCATTTTATTAAGTATTATATTTATTTTTAGGGTTGACCATGTAGGTATTGTTTATGACATACCAACAATCACCACTACATAAGTAATGATGGTAGAAATAAATGCGAGCGCCGAAGGCGCGAGCCGAAAAATTTTGCCCTAAAAATACTTTTTTTTATACTGTTTTTTTTAATACTTTTAAAAATACTTTTTTATACTTTTTTTCATGGCAAAGTGAGTGGCAACACTGGAAATGGCAAAAACTGGAATAAATGGTAGTAAATAACTGAATTGTCAAACCAATTATTTCTCTCAGAATGACAACAACAAAAAAAAAAACAAAAAAAAAAATGCCGAAATGGTGGAGTTTTAAAAATTTTGTAAAATTGTGTAAATATCGGTAAAAATGTGACTCGTCAAAACCCAACCTCTCCAACATCCCTTTTTGGGTAGGTTCCACCCGGGAAAACTAGTTTTTGTGTATTTAAATTATGAAAAAGTTACGTTCAGAAACTTTTTTTTTTTTTGGCCTAACAGTATTCGTTTCAGAGTTTTTCTCTTTCCTTGTTTAGTAATTCGGCTGGGTCATGTCCTTGGACATGCTTCTTAAGCTATTCCATATATGGGAGTGATTATATAACATTACTTGCAGTACTTGCAATTATATGTCTCCCCCTCTGGGAGGCATATATTGTGTTTTGTATGTCGGTCCGTCAGCAGTAACGAGGCAGCCGATTGCAACCAAATTTTACACCCGTGTTGCCTATAACTTAGATATATTTATTTTTCATATTCGACTATTTTTCGATTTTTGGCGATTTTTTTATTTTTGACTTCAACATTTCGCAGTGTATCTTCGCCTTTGACAGGATGGGGGAGACGTGTCCTTTTTTTGAGCTTTAACAAAAACATAAACTTTCTAGTAGTTTTACTTTTTAGCCCAGCTTCGACTTTGTGGAAGAAGGGTTTCACCCATTACTTTTTCGCCGTCTGCGGTATGTATGTGTGTGTTACAGTTTTCTCGAAAACTATCAGGGGGAGTTGTTTTATATTACACATGATTGTATCTTAGGTAAGTCCTTTTGGCATTTAACCAAGTGACGGGACTTTGAAAATTTTGTTTAATTTTTTAGTTCAGCTGACTATGTCGGGCTGGTCTTTTCCCATCAACAGAGGGGCATCCGTCTCCTGTATGTAAGTGTGTAAACTTTTACTTGAAATGCTTCTTCAGTTTTGATCGGATTCCTCTCAAAATTTACACGAATGGGCTATAGTTCGGCCTCTTTAACAATTACAGGGGCCCCTCGTTAATTCGTCCTGGGTTAATTCGGTCCCTGGGCTAATTCGAACCAAATCCGTCGGTCCCGATTTTGGGACCCATTCACTTCTGTGTAAAAGTACGAATTAACGAGGACTCGGATAATCCGTCCCAAAATTTACCCAATTTTTTTTCTGTTCCGGTCTTTTATCAATGCAGAGCCATACAGATTAGGCATGCCACACAGTTAAAACAACACGTTACTCAGGCATCATGTGTAGCGAGATGAAGGGGTTGCATAATGCGCATTGTGGGATAGTAACGATGGGGGTTTAGGGATTATGATTGACGTGGTCTGCTCAATACACCGAGTCTTATTTGGCACAGCGTTTTCACTGGCCACTAATCCGGAGCATCGTCTGTCACGTACTATGCGGCAGCTTAAGATGCCGTTGTTTTCTGTGGACTTCGCGCTCCGGAGCCTGTATATAAATTGTGAACAGTGGTCAAGCATTTCAACTTGCAAAATGGCATCAAAACGAAAACACAATGATCACACAATGAACCTTAAGTTCAAAGTGTTAAAGCAAATAACGAGTGGCTCAAAAACCAGAACTGAAATAATGACGGAGTATGGGGTACCTAAAAATACACTTGCTTCATGGATAAAGATTTGACCCCCCGGTTAATTGGTACCCTCGGTTAATTCATATTTTTTCCCTTGGTCCCGAGCAGTACGAATTAACGAGGGGCCCCTGTATTTTGTTGTTTTTTTTTGGCGAGTTTCTTCAAATTTTTGTCGATCTGCCAAAAGTTGGCCAAATAGGAGGCATTTTTTGTTTTGGTGCGTAATTTTCAAAATGCTTCTCCCACAATTTTCATCGGATTCCTATCCAATCTTAACAGTTGTTCTCTATGTAGGCCTGTCTTGAAAATTTACTTTTTTGGCAATTTGCCAAAAATTGGCAAAATAGGGTGCATTTAAAATTTTTTGTTGTCAATTTTCAAAATGCGTCTTCTTGAACAATTTTAATCAGATTTTCCTACGAATGTTCTTAGCATGTCCTCCTTGAAAGTTTACTTTTTTTAGCGATCCGCCAAAAATTGGACAAATAGGGGGCTTTTTGATGTTTTGGTTGCCTAATGTGCGTCTTCTCCCACAATTTTTATCGGATTCCTTTACAATTTTGACAGTTGTTCTCTGGATAGGCCTCTCTTGAAAATCACTTTTTTTGGCGATGTGCCAAAAATTGGCGAAATTTCGGAATGAAACATTTTTGTTGCCAATTTTGAAATTACTTTTTTCACACAATTTTGATCAGATTTTCTTCAAATTTTGTGCGATTACTCCCTAGAAAGGCCTGTTAAGAAAAAAATTACTAATTTTGGCGATCCACCAAAAATTGGTCGAATTTTCGGCATTTTTGAAGTTCTTGGTGTCTAATGCTTCGGATTGTTTTCCAATTTTGGGCGGTTGTTCTCTAGGTAAGCCCCTCATAAAAAAAATACTTTTTTGGCGATCTGCCAAAAATTGGCTAAATGGGGGGCATTTAAATTTTTTGTTGCCAGTTTTCAAAATACTTCTTCTCTAGCAATTTTGAACAGATTTTCTTCAAATTTAGTTCGAATGTTCTCAACAAAGTCCTCCCTTGAAAATTTACTTTTTTTGGTGCCTAATTGTCAAAATGCTTCTCGAACAATTTTGATTAAAACATTATTACTGATTTGTTATTTAAATTACTACCTTTAAATTTTTTTAAATTAAAACTTCCTATCTAATTTAAGTTAGAAGCACTACTCCAGCCTGTACCTGAAGCAGTCCTTTGTTAACACTCACGCAAGAATCGCACACACAAAATGGCCTAAATGAACCGACGGATGACACAATACAGCTGTGTATGTCCCTTGAATAAAAACTTGTCCAGTATAGCGGACGAATTTTAATATTTAAATTATAAAGGATAACTATTTGGAATTTTGAAATACCGCTGTATTATGAAATATAATGAATAATACACGATATGACACATCCACGCCATGTTAACAATTAAGCCCTAACTAATAATAAAATTCATAAAAATACAACATGTCCACAGTTTATGAGAAGTTGCCTGGGACGTAGGTAGAGATGGTAGAATTCTTGTATCCCCGGTCGTCCTGAGGTCACTTGAAGGTCACTGCAGGTGAAGGTCACGTCACGATTGCGTAGTCGTAAAAAATGATTCGAGCACTGCTTTACAGCAAGTCCAAAACAAACAACACCTGTACCCAGTCCGTATCAACTACACTCTAGCGCTCTTTACACAAAGTCCTTCACAGTGATGGACGGTAAAATACTTAGAATACTGACGAGAAGAAGGCGAATACTTGCGATATTGTCCATGAACTGTAATACTTCCTATGTACCCACCCCACATGAGAGAGCCTTTCCGGTTCCATACGGCCTTCTCTCCACATTCTCTGGTCCGAGCGTGCTTACACCACAGTCCTCCTGTCCAAACGGATCTCACACAGTCCATACTGATGACTTAGGATGAAAATTACAGGGGGCCGCCAATATAAGCGAGGAAATACACCTATCTCCTCCACAGAGCGGATAATGCGTGAACCGGTCATCATTACAAAGGCCAGCTGAATAACTCCCATTATATCCAACCAGGATCTATGGTGGCAATCTGAATTATACATGATAATTTACATATTATTAAATAAAGACGGACGGACAGACATCCGTTACGACGAACGAACATACACCTAATTAAATATCCCAATAGCGTAAAGGCTTGTTTTTTTTAACCCCCACCCTACAATAGCGTAAAGAAATATCAATTTTCTAAATACTAAATAACGTAAATGGACGATCGGGGCTAATATAGTTAAAGCAATCCCATAGAGTAAAGCGCGTGACAGCAAGGAACGAATTTGATTTGCTAATATGGCTCCACTAAAAAAAATGCAAAGAGAGATGGGTGAGTGGGGTTACTACACTGCTAAAGCAATACAATACATCGAGTCACGTGGTAGCAAGCCACAGGTTGCTTGATTTGCTAATACTGTTTACGATGTCAAGAGAGAAAAAGAGCATGGTCAAAGCCAATTAACATTGCTAAAGTAATCCAATAGAGTAAATCGAAAACGAGGCTTGTCCAAGATGGCGGATGTGAACGCAACCAAAATCAAGGAAGGGGGGATATCGGTGCACCTTTGTTTATACAAAGGCAAAAACAACTAAATTTTTATTTTTAATTAATGGATGGGCTTGACATACTACTACATCACCTCGAAAATTGAGACAGACAGACTTACGGATTATAACTGACGACGGTCCAAGCATTTTTTTAACAACAAAACGACGTGAAGAAAATTCTAAATAAGGACACTCCCCATTTTATTTCTCCATTTTTTTTTCAAAAATATGTACATAAAACTAACCCCACTAATCTACTTACTAACTAAACCCAACTCCCTAACAAATCCCTAAACTAATCACTTGGCAGTAATGGCCCCATTTACATAAAATCACAGATTTTAAAAATCTATCCCACTAAACTATTTTACTAACCCCAAAACAATCTGTACTCTCCCAACAGATTTTAAAAATCCATCCCACTAAACTATTTTACTAATCCCAAAACAATCTATATTCTCCCAACATATCTGTTGTAAAGTAAAATTGTACTACTCCAGGAACTCCTGGTTAACTTACACCAATTCCAGGAACACCTGGCTTACTGATAAGAATTCCAGGAACACCTAGCTAACTAATAAGAATTTCAGGCACACCTGGCTAACCAATAAAAATTCCAGGAACACCTGGCTCACGAGAAAACCACTCGAAAAGCATTCCCACAAGGAGACCGAGGAAAACCCGCCATTGGTGAAATTTCCCCCAAAACACGCTGATCACTGACTTCCCGGAACATCTGCCAAAACCAAGAACCCCCAGGAATGCCCGTAACACTGGAAACTCCAGGAATATCTGGTTCAGCACAAATCACCATCCCCTGTGCAGCATTTCCAGAAAAATCTGGTCAAGTCCAAAAACTGGTTGTCTATTTTTTTTCTATATCTGACATCCCGACAAGGAAAGATGTCGTCTAAGGCTAGATCCAAGACCTCTTGGTCCCGCCCCTTGTCCGATGCCACATCTAAGAGATCCAAAGAAGCCAGGGGCTCCGGAGGCGCCTCCTGTAACCTCACGGCTAGGGTCTGGTCCCCCTCCTAGGCGTCGCGGAACTGCCTCTCTACTACTTTTGAAGGGCTCCCACAGTCGAGGGTTGCCTCGGTTGTTGAGGGCTCCAGTTTTAAGGCTGAGGTCTGGTCCCCCTCCTCGATAGGGGCATCGAGGAGACTGCCAGCAGCTGATTTCTCATCGAACATCCCATCCATGTCCGCCATGGTGATCATCGTCTGAAATCCAACCATTATGCTGTTAATGGCGCTTCTTTTTATCTTTCCTTGCCCTAACTGTCTTTTTCTTTGAGCTTTTCCTTTTTCTATAGGGCTTCCCACGGGACTCAGTGTATTCTCCCACTGCCGTCCCTCGGAGACTACTTTTAGGGCTGACACAGCCTTTTTCAAAGAATTGATCTTTTCACCCTGTTTGTCCTCACCCTCGAATAAAATTGGGTCCTCATCGGGGAATATGGCAATGGCCTCCTCCATTAAAACTGGTTGTTGCTTTCCAGTGTCCAAATTAACATGAGCCATAGAGGATGCAGGAGACAGAGAATTACAGCTCTCTATAGTCCTTTTCTTGAACATTTCACCCACTCTCTGGCATGTATAATTATCAGGAATTGGAGCCACCTGGTCATATTTTACATTGGCCAATTTTGGAGGATTGACAACAAATATCCGTTCGTAATCAAAGGGAGTTCCTGATGTGGTTTTGTGATTGGGACACCAACAACCCAATTGATGGCTGAATAGCAAAGAATTTGCGTATCCTCAGACCTTACAAAAAGGAATCCAGGTATAACTAACTAATTTAGCATCGCTTAAAGTTCTGGTAATTTCATCGGGTCCCGGAAAGGACTTATCTTGGAACTCTTTGTCATGACAACACCCAAGATGCCCCTGAAATTCCTGTGCTTAAACAAAATGACAATTGCATAATTTACAGACTAAGCAAATTAACTTAGCAGTATGGACCCCCCTCATGTGAGCTAATTTATCCAGATTACCTTCTGGTGTATCGGGAAAAAGGTCGATCGCAGGAAACGCAAACATTTCTTTTAATTTTATTGGGCAAAAGTTCAGTATTTTCTTTACCTCGTCTTTTTACTGGCCCAGCGTACTTAGAAAAACCAGTTGATTCTTGACCTGATGTACCTTTAACATCATTTTCTTGATTGGTTAAAGGAAAATGTTGAAGTGCGTCACTATATGTTATTTGCGTGCCTAATACTTTGGTTTTGGGAAACCTATCGGATTTGGTTTGGACTACTGACTTGTTATTCAGCGACTTGGCAATCTTTCATGCTTTTTGCTTATTCACGACAAACTTTTCAAAGCTGTTGTAATGGTTGTCACGTGCCTGGAGTTCTGCGTCTTTCTCAGTCTCTTACCTCCGAGGACATTCTTCAAGACTAGCTTCCTGGCCCTGCTACCACTGGAATGAGAGTCACATTGTTGGGCTGGCCTGCTACGGACATAACTTTCACGTTGTTGGGCTGGCCTGTAAATAGAAGTAGTTTTAGCCGATTTCTGAATACGGTACACCACATCTGAGATTATTTAAACTACAAAATAAGGACCAGTCCCAAAACTCAGTAACTTTGGGCATTGACCCTTCTTAAATACTGGACGCCAGTACCAAACAGCATCATGATCAGTTCTCACTGTAAAATGATTTCCCCACACATAGCATCGCCACAATTGAATATGGTAAACTATGGCCAACAATTCCTATCTACTACCACAATAATTTCATTCAAGTTTACTGAAAGCTTTTGAGGAATATGCTATAACTACTGGTTTTCCCTCCTGAACTTGACTCAGGACACCTCCAATTCCTTCAGCACTGCTCTCAGTGTCAATGATATACGCACCCTCTTCTCTTGGAAGAGCCAAGATAGGAGCAGAGACAAGCTTTGTTTTTTAAAGCTCAAATGCCTTTTGACAGTCTTCTGTCCATTTGAACGGTTTTTTTGCCTCCCTTATCTAGTAAACGATTAAGAGAAAAAGCTATCTTTGCATAGTTTTCTATGAACTTCCTATAATAATTGGTCAAGCCAAGGAAACTTCTGACTTTTTGAACATCAGTTGGTCTTGAAAAATTCTTAACTGCTTCTACCTTAGAAGGATTAGTATGAATTCCCTTATTGGTTATCATATAAGATATAACACTTGTTTCTTAAACAAGTTACACTTCTTGCGTTTCAACTTGAGTCCAGCGGCTCTAAGACGTAAGACTACCATCTCTAATCATTCCAGGACTTTCTGGACTGAAGTTCCATAGACTAGAATATCATCTAGATAAACCATGCATACTTGCCAGTGCAAACCCTGTAAAACCCGTTCCATCATACGCTGAAACGTTTCGGGTGCATTCGTCAACCCAAAACTCATTACGTTCCAATATATTATAGGCCACGGCGAGTACCGAACGCAGTCATTTGCTTAGATTCCTCTTGCATTCCAACCTGATGGTAACCTGATTCCAAATCTAAAGAACAAAAGTAGGCGGTACTGGGTTAGCATCATTGATGAAAACATCATTTAACTTGCGATAATCGCAACACATTCTCAATGAGCCATCCTTCTTCCTAACACAAACTATAGGGCTTGACTAGGCACTGTTGGAGACAGAAATCATTCCTGATTTCAGGAGCATTTGTATCTGTTTCTCTACTTCTTCACTGCGCAGAGGTCTTGGCCTCTGTTTAATAGGTTGATCTTAGTAACAATCTTATGTTCTACTAGGTGTGTTCTACCCAGGTCGTTTTCTCCAGAAGAAAATACATCCTGGTATTGGATAAGTTTCTGTTTTACTAATCCCTTTTCTTCCGCTGTTAACGTCTCACACGATTCTTCGCGAGATGTTCAGGCATTTCTGCTCCGCAGGACTGACTTAGATCTATTCCTACTTGGGCTACCAAGTCTGAAGTAGTGAAAATCTCAGCTACAACTGTAGTCGATTTTAAATAACCACAACGCAGTCCACAGTTATCTGATTTTAAAACCACATCCTCTGTGGGTTAAAAACTCTTATAATTACGATTGCTTTTTGATTCATGGAGATACTTGAGCAAGCAAGAAGACCACGATCCCTGAAAAAGGATGGTTTAGGCTCAAATAACATGGGAATAGTTGAGTTGTTAGAACCATCATCTTTCTTTGGTTTTATTTGTCCAGGTAATATTGCTTCTCGCCCTGGTGGTACTACAGATTCGCCAGTGATATAGACTCTACCTGGAGAAGGTTTACCATTCAGTACCAAACAAGGAATTTCTTGTTCTGACACAGTAGCAATTCCCCTCTTTGTATCCAGAGTTACACTGAAATCAGTGAGAAAAGACATGCCTAATATGACCTGATAGCAGACGCCAGCTACATGAAAGTCTGCAGGCATCTTTTTCTTTCCAATTTCAAGGTTCATGAAATTTCCGTAAATCTCCTGTTGCGGATCGTATACCACGATTACGATTTACAAGCGGAGGCCTGTGCTCTCTAGGCATGGAGTCATATATTTTCCTAGACATAACACAGCATCCCGCTCCTGTATCTATCATAATTGGTATAGGCTTACTTCCCATACTAGCAATGAGAAAGATTCCCTCGTCGCATTTATCTAATACACTTTGATCTAGTGTGCAGTACTGAAGTATCGCAAATTTTGTGTGTCAGCATCTGCAGCTTCCTCTGGTAGTAAACACCGTATTTTATCCGAAATCTTAACTTCGATGCCACTTTGACTCAGTGAAAACACTGAAGATCAAAGAATTTCTGTTATTTTATTTTTCCTAGAAAAGACTAGATCATGTTCTTCTTCATCTGAGTCTACTTTTTTTTGTTTTAAGTGCAGGTGCTTCCTCAAAATTTATATCAACATCGCAAACCGACTCCTGCACGTCAGATTCTATTAATTCAGGCGTACCAGGAATAACGTTCAGTTTGTGGACACTCTTTACCTCCTTCCTTGTCTCTTCCTTGCCTGCAGAAGGAGACCCCTGGGTGTTTAAATATGGATTAGGACATTCCTTTTTAATGTGTCCTGTTATACCACATCAAAAGCATTTCGCTTTCTTTATGTCCCACTTCTTAGTGGATTGCTGCTCACCCGTATTTCCTTCTTTTGACTTGGAGAATTTATTCTTAAAGTAGCACGCCATATCATCAAGTTGTTCTTCATCTGAGTCTTCATCATCTTCCTCATCATAGGGACGTACCATTCGTACCCTGTCTCTACTCATAGAGTGTTTCTGAGTCTGCATGGCTGTTCTTGCAGCAATATACCTCTCAGCATATTTTATAGCTAATTCTGCTGATGCAGGTGGATCAATGAGCAGTTTTTGCTTTAAAGTAAAATCTTGGAGTCCATTTATAAAATGTTTTCTAACCAAGGTATCTTGTTGGCGATAATCAGGAACCTCTGAATATGCCAGAGAAACTAATCTGACCTCGTCGAGATATGTGCGAAGATTATCTCCAGGTTTCCATAACTGACTGTCCAGTAAAGACTGGAAATGATGACTTTGTTCTCCATCGCCAAATCGTTGTTCCATAGCTCTCATTAAGTAATCAAAAGGAGCATTACTCAATTGATTTTCCATAGAAATCACGAAAGTTCTAGCCTCATCAAATAAATTTGCCAAAAGGTAGTACTTTTTCTCTTTTTCTCTCCCCAGCGGCTTAGAATCGCTGCTTCGCTGAAAAGTCTTTTAAAGCAGGGCCATTCGGTATATTTCTTGTTAAATGTCGGTGGCTTGATTTTGAAGTTTTTCCTAGCATGGTCTTGATATCCAAGAAAATATTCTTGGTCATGGCTTCTATCCATGTAATTCAATCCATGAATTCACATTTTAATGGAAACGTCCTAAAATTTTGATGGAAGGTAGTGGTCCGATCAGGTCCTTTGCGCAAAAAACCTACTCCTCCTGCAAAGGCGAAATTCCAAAATTCGCCAAATTTTTACCAAAAACAATTTTTCGGTATAATTTTTGTGTTCTCTTTGAAATTTATGACATTCAATTCTTGAATTTCTAAAGAACTAACTCTGAATGTGTGTCAAAATGTCACTGATATAGGCCTTTTTAGTGGAACTATTTTTTTAAATTTCAAAGCCAAAGGCAGAAAGACAGTCACAAATAGAGGCATCAAAGACATTGACATTGAACAATTAAATACGTACGTTAAATTGAAACTCAAAATTTCGCCAGACGGGGATATTGAAAGTGCTGTTAATATATATAATGATGCTTTAGGTACTTTAAATATGCACCACTAAAAACTAAAAAAGTGACTATCAGGCGTAATAAAATATGGTTCAATGATCAAATTAAGAAGGCCAAAGTAGTTCGGCGTAGATTAGAACGCAAAAAGGCCAAATCTGGCCTCGAAGCCGATAAAGTTGCCTATTCAAATCAATGTCGCTACGTAGGCTTCCTCGTCGGCGTCGCAAAAATCCAGTCAATCAGGAACTCTGTGTGCGAAACTAAAGATGACATAAAACAGTTATTTCATACTTCAAAGGGCATCTTGACATGGAAATCTAATAATGTTCTTCCAGAAGCTGAGCCTCCCTCTGCTCTACTCGCTACGTTTTCCGAATATTTCTTTAGCAAAATAGTCAAAATCAATGCCTATATTAGCAGTGAAATAGGTAAAGCTGCTGTTTCTGAAATTGACGAAATAATATGTGCAGAATCTGTTTCTTTGCATAACTTCAGTGATGCCTCCGAGGACGAGGTTGAGCGCGCAATTCACGCGTCATCTTCGACATCAGAACTCGATCCCTTACCTACAAAGCTAGTAAAGCAATGTAAATCGAGTGTCATTCGACCACTTACGCAAATTGTTAACATTTCCCTTAGATCTGGGAAAGTACCCGAAAATCTGAAAGAGGCCATTGTAAAACCATTGATTAAAAAAGCTTATCTGGATAAAAATAACTTAAAAAATTATAGGCCTGTTTCAAATATTGCGTTTGTGTCAAAACTGGTTGAAAAAATAGTCGCCAACAGAATCAATCATCACATAGAGCTTTACAACCTTGCCGAAAAGTTCCAGTCAGCTTACCGGAAATATCACTCTACTGAAACGTCGCTGCTACGTGTTCAAAATAATGTAAACGCAGCTCTACAAAAGAAGAAACTGTGTGCATTAGTCCTTTTGGACCTTTGCGCATCTCTCGATACCATAAACTACGCAAAACTGCTGTCTCGCCTATCAACACGTTACGGGGTCTCTGGTACAGCACTGCAATGGATAGAGTCATACTCACCAATCGCTCCCAACAGATGTTGATCGATGGAGTATTCTCCGATCCGACACCCCTTACTACAGGAGTACCCCAAGGGAGTGTCCTAGGACCACTGCTGTTCACCCTGTATATGGCCCCTGTTGGCGATATCATGCGAAAACACGGTTTATCATATCATTGTTATGCTGACGATACGCAATTATTTGTAGTTTTTAATGTTAATGACTTTGGCAATGCATGTAGTCTATTAGAAGCATGTATCTGTGACGTTAAGACGTGGATGACTTTTATCATTTAAAGCTTAATGATGAAAAAACTGAGGTTATTTTGATTGGAACAAAGCATTTTAGGTCTAAGTTGTCTAACATCAACTTGCAGGGTGGTGATCAAAATATTTCTAGTGTGTCGATTGTCAAGAACCTTGGTGTCATATTTGATCAATCTTTGTCCATGGAACAGTTTGTTGTGAGAAAGTGCCAAATTGCAATGTCTAATCTTCGCTCTATCTCGAACATGAGAAAGTATATGGATATAGATGTTACGCGTACTCCCGTTCAGGCAATGGTTATATCACAATTAGATTACGGAAATGGTTCCTTTCTATGGCGTTAATAAAGTCCTAATTAAGAAGTTACAGCTTGTCCAAAATTCAGCCGCTAGGCTCATTGCAAAAGTAGACAGACGGGGTTATGTAACCCCTATACTTAGGGAGCTGCACTGGCTGCCAATTGACGCTAGAGTCATTTTTTAAATTTTAGTACTCTGTTTCAAATGTTTAACAGGAAATGGCCCTGCTTATCTAGTTGATTTGTTAGTTCCTTATCAACCAGGTCGTACCCGGAGATCGTCTAGTCATTTACAGCTAGTCATTCCAAGAACTAGTTCTAAAATGGGAGACAAACCATTTGAAGTGTTTGCGTCGAAGCTGTGGAATGATCTTCCGATTCATATTAAAAGTTCTACTTCTATCTTATGTTTCAGAAGACTTTTAAAAACCTATTTGTTCGCTTCACATCAAACCCCTTCCATTACATGTCAAAGATGCTCGATGATAAACGAAGTGGTAACCTAGAGAAACCTCGGGAAGAAGTTGAGGAATACCTTCGACTCACCTACAGTGACCTACAGAAAATGATACTCTGTTGAGACCCGCTGAACCTCGCGACCTTTTCGATGACGGACTTCCAAAGTTCAGAGAGCTACAGGATGTGCTAAAGAAAACCAGGGCGGGCTCATTCCCTGGTCCGAACGGAATCCCTTACCGGGTCTATAAGAACTGCCCCAAGCTTCAGAAACGACTTTTTCACATGTTTAAGGTGATTTGGCGAAGGGGAAGGATGTCAAGAAGCTGGTTAACATCCGACGGAATTTTCGCTCCTAAGGAAGAGAACTCGACAGAAATCAAGCAATTCAGAACAATCTCGCTATTAAACGTCGAGGGCAAGTTATTTTTGTCAATACTTGCTAGGCGTATGACAAAATACCTCTTAATTAACGGCTACATTGACACTTCTGTGCAGAAAGGAGGCATACCTGGAGTTTCCGGGTGCATCGAACACATAAGCGTTATTACACAAATCATCAAAGAAGCAAGGACCAACAACGGTGAGCTAGCAGTTATTTGGCTAGATCTCACAAATGCCTATGGAACTATACCCCATAAACTGGTTGAGTTGACCCTCGAGCGTTACCACATGCCTCCGAAGATACGGAATATGCTAAACAAGTACTACGAGAACTTCAAAATGCGTTTCTCCGTCGGGAATTATACAACATTGTGGCAAAACCTTGAAATAGGGATCATAACCGGATGCACTATATCGGTGATTATATTTGCAGCGGCCGTCAACCGTCAAGAGTAAAGAGAACAAGTCAAGGGGGTGCTGTCTCAGCTTCAGGAACTGTCCAGCCGCCCACCAGAGCCTTCATGGACGACATGACCATAATGACACGTACTATCCATCAAGGGCGTTGGATGCTAGATGACCTGGTCGCCATTTTTACTTGGGCACGGATGAAGTTCAAGGCGACTAAGTCCAGAAGTCTCGTCATTAAGAACGGCAAGCCGAAGCAAATTACATTCAAGATAAACGGCCACGCGATACCCACCGTGAAGGAAAAACCGATCAAATGTTTAGGCAAATGGTTCAACAACGCGGGAAAAGACAAGGATAGTATAGATGAGACCGTTCGGCAGACAGAGAAGTGGTTAAAAGAAGTCGAGAAAAGTGGACTACCTGGCACATATAAAGCGTGGTGTTACCAGCACGGAATATTGCCGAGACTAATATGGCCACTCTTTGTGTACGACTTCCCGCTATCTACCGTGAAGAAAATAGAAAGAAGGATAAGCACCTACCTCCGAAAGTGGCTTAATGTTCCCCGTAGCCTTACAAGTATAGCATTGTACAGCGCAGGAAGCGTGCTCCAGCTACCCGTGACGTCTCTGGTGGAAGAATTCAAGGTGACAAAAGTACGCCTAGCCATGACCGTTAGAGAAAACAGGGACAAGAAAGTCTGTGAGGCAGGGGTGGAAGTAAGGACAGGAAAGAAATGGCAAGCTCAGGAAGCCCTGGAGGAAGCTGAGTCATGTTTGAGACAAAGTGACATTGTGGGGACGGTAACTAGGAACCGCTTGGGCCTAGGATGCATTACTCGCTCCCAACGGAGCAAAGCATCGAACCACCAGCGAAGAGGAATGGTGCAAGCCCAAATAAGGAACCAGGAAGAGGAAGCAAGGAAAGCAAAAGCCGTGAGCCTAAGGGCACAGGGAAGCTGGACGAGATTGGAAAGTATCCGAGGCAAGAAGTTAACCTGGAGCGACATGTGGAAAATGGAGAGTTACCGCTTGAAGTTTGCTATTGCGTCAGTATATGACGTGTTGCCTACGCCAAGTAACCTAGCAATATGGGGACTGAAAGATGACCCAGCATGTGACGCATGTGGACGTCGAGCGACTCTAGAGCACATCCTGAGCTCATGCAGCAAAGCTCCAGCAGGAGGAATATAAATGGCGTCATGATCAGGTGCTGGAGGTATTAGCAGGAAGTCTGGAGATAGCGCGACAGAGAAAGCCCGCCAGTTCTAAGCCGAGATTCATCATATTTGTCAGGGGTAAGCAGAGGAGCTCTCAGATGATAAGAGCAAGTACAAACAAAACAGCAAATGGGATACTCACCATGGCGGACGACTGGAAGCTGCTAACTGACCTCAAACGGCAGCTAAGGTTCTCTGAAGAAATTGCAGTGACGAATCTGAGACCAGATGTCATACTCTTCTCCAGTAAGCAGCGAATTTGCGTCATTATAGAGCTAACCATTCCATGGGAAGACAGGACTGAGGAGGCCTACGAGAGAAAGATGCTTAATTACACAGAGCTAACCGACCAGTGCCGAGCAAACGGTTGGAAGACATGGTGCTTTCCCGTTGAAGTAGGCTGCCGAGGTTACCCAGGAAATTCGCTATGGAGAACGTGGAAGACATTAGGCATCGTTGGCAAAGAAAGGCGTAACGTGATTAACGAAGCCGGGAAAAGAGCGGAATCTGCATCGCTATGAATATGGAGAAGGAAAGGCGAAAGATCGACAGCAGAAGTAGCCCCAAACTCCCCTGAAGCCACACAGCTGACTCACCCCGTGATTTCTGATGCTCGGGGGAGCCAGATGTGCAAAGTCTGCAGATCCACCGAACACCAGACGCTAGCAGAAAGATGTCCGTTTCGCCTAACCACACCATTAACCGACGTAACACCATTTAAAGGCAAAGAGGACGTCCTAAGTAATTTCTACCCATGCCAAGTGACAGTGTTTGAACGCAGATTCCGGTACTCTGAACACGCGTACCAGTTCATTAAGGCGAAGTTCTACGGCCGAGACCGGCTTGCAGAGAATATATGTAAGCAGACGACAGCGTGTGCTGCCAAGAGACTAGGGAAGAGATTACCTGCGGAGCAATCCTGGGATGATGAGAAGCTTGACGTCATGAGGGAAATAATTAGAGCCAAAGAAAGAGACGTTCCCGCATACAGACGTAGACTCATGGAGGCAAGAACTGTAATCGCGAAGGCAGTCCCAGGAGACATCTACTGGTCTAGTGGGCTCTACAAAGAGCAGATTGTCTGGACCAGGATGAGCCATTGGCCGGGGAAGAACGTCATAGGAACTTTACACATGGAACTAAGAGACGAAATCAAACGAATACGACAGGATTTTGCTAGTGAAGATAGATGAGCGTGGATAGATAGTGAAATATAGCGTGCCACCCCGGAGGTAGTTAGGAATGATCACCCTAGCTGACGAGCCAGACAGAGCGCGTAGCACCCTAATCGTCGAAACGCGTGTTGAAGTCTGGTCGGTGCCTGAAGAACCATAGGGGTTTGCTGTATCAAGACAGTATTTATAGGTTCAGTCAGTATTATTAATTGCTATTTACTGTTGTTTTTATAAGTATTTTTTTAATCTTTTTTTAGACTATGTGTATTCATGCTTATGTATCTATGTTTGTAAGCGCTTAGAGATTTAATTATATAAAGCGCGTTATAAGAATTACGTATAATAATAATAATAATAATAATAATAACAATAATAATAATAATAATAATAATAATAATAATAATAATAATAATAATAATAATAATAATAATAATAATAATAATAATAATAATAATAATAATAATAATAATAATAATAATTTTATGTGAGTGTTGAGAACATGCTAAAATTGTGCAACATGTATTATTTTTAGGTTTATAAAGAAAAAGATTTTTATTTCTTAATTTGTGCGAGATTTATTTTTTGTTCATGGATCACTTTTGCATTTGATGATGACCATTGCGCTTTTTCAATGGCTAGATTCACGATGGCCGCGCACGTGTACAAGCAGTGCCAATTGGCTGCAGACGATCACGTGATACAAATCGCTGAGAACATCATGAATAAAGTGTAGCTCGATGCTTTCAGAAAGGAAGACCTTTCAACTATGCACGTATATATTCTCAAATCGTTACGGTAATAGTAGCAGCAGCATTAGTAGTAGTAGTAGTACTAGTAGTAGTACTACTAGTAGTAGTAGTAACAATAACAACAATATACAGCAATTCCTTTGAGATAGATGATGAATACACTATATTACTATCCCAGCAATCCCAGCAAACGAGTTTTAGACGAGATTCAAATGTGTTTGTGCACGAGTTATAGACGAGTTTTTCTCGTCTACATCTAGTCTATTTTGAAATGTCTGAAACACGTCTATTTCTGGTTAAATTTTTATATGTGCCTTAGACGAGTTTCAGATTACTTTCAGACGAGGAAACGGGATATAGATTAGTTCCAGACGAGTATTTTTAATATAAAAGACGAGATTAGTTTCTTTTTATTTTATTTTTTAAACCTAAGAAACCTTCAAAAAGCGTTTTATTCTCGTTATATATGAAACCATATATATGAAATCATTCAGACAACACTACAACACACGTACTAATCTTCAACTTAATATTCGCACCTACCCAGAATTGAACTGCGCACCTCTGGCATCGTACGCGTCGACCTTACCTCTACGCCACCACGCATCCGATTAACTGGCTTTTACCAAACGAAATGTGTGTGAAAGATATAAAATCGGAAAGTCTTCTAACACTTATTTATGACAAAATTTGATATTTCGTCTGAAACTGGGCGAGAAAATAAATACGAGATTCCGATCAGTTTTACATCCTGAAACTCATCTAAAACTCGCAATGACGAGTATTAGACGAGTATTAGACGAGATATAGAAATAAATGTTTGCTGGGTATCAAGTGCAATAACACTGCATATTATTGTAATTGTCAGTAATATAGCACCAGTCATAGAAATGGTAACAGCGACTTCCGTAGCTCGCGTATGCTGGAATGGAATTCTCCTGCTCGTAGCTTGCAAGAGGTTCACAGTATTAATAACGATCCGTCTTCTCATCTCAGAATCCACATTGATAATCGTTACTTTACGTAAGCAAATGTTGGCATTTAGTTGTAAAAACTCTCTTTGATAGATATATGTTCAACTGTTATAAATACATTTGAAGATGATTGAAAGCGTTTTATGAAGTTGAATGTAGCATTGTCTGTATTTCACAGCAGATGTTTCAGCGCAAACACAACACGTGGCCGCACTGGTTAGCCCATTGAGAAATTGTTCTACATCACCTGTGTCAATTATGTTCACCGGCAAAATTTGAACACATAATTAAAAAAAAATAATAATACATGTGTAAAATTTGGACATTCAAACAACAGCTGTTTTTATTCGTTAAATTGTTAAAATTTTATTTATCTGATTCACGCCAGAGAGCATTTTGTTGTGTATAACATACAAATTTGAAAATTCAGTTAGAAATTATATTTATCACATTATTAGAGTTCGTCACAAGGTCTACAAGACGGGAAGAGTACGTATATTATATATATATTATATATAAGATTTGACTGTCAAATAGAAATATCTGTTATATATCGTTAATATCGTGAAAAGACTGAAATAAAATCACATGAGACCAAATTGAAAAAAAAAACCGTGGCTCTCATCATGGAACGTGTAAATAGTTAATGAAGAGCAGATAGCACTAAACAGGATCAAAGTATAACTAAACAGGATCAAAGTATAACTAAACAGGATCAAAATATAACGTATCAAAAATAAATCTATTTGATGATGACAAAGTGATGATGACCACGCATGGCTAATTAATGGTGAACAAATAATAAAAATCGTAGTGCTATTGATAAGGTGACGTAAAATTAAGATGACTACAATAATCATACGCAAAAATTACATAAATGTGGAAGTTGAACATTAACTAGAAAACAAGAAACAGCAGGAAATTATTGATATATATATATATATATATATATATATATATATATATATATATATATATATATATATATATATATATATATATATATATATATCTTATATATATAGAAATGAGATAAGGTGACTCATTTCAAACGACGCGACACAACTAGAACGCTGCAACACCACTTATTTATGTGGTTTTCAAGGTAATCTATCCATTGCAGTGGTGGCTTTGAACGAGATTCGGGAGGGGCTTGACTTGCCAGCGGTTATTGTGCTTTGGTGAAAACAGTATGGAATATTCCGGTGAGCTCTGTAATTCTGATACGGAATCAGAAATCAACGATATCGCCGAACAAAATCGGGCATTTTGGAAGAATGTGCTGGCAACCGGAATGACCTATTTCGCCGTGGTCGGGAATACAGTCGTTAGAATTGTGGCCACCGTTTTCTCACAACTGCTTGGCAGTCTCTTTCCTCTAACTCAACTCAACCCTATGCGATTTTTGATCATTTTAGGAAGTGGGAGTTTAGCGATAACCGTAGAAAAGTGTTCTCCCAGTTTAAAAACGCGTGATTATGCAACAATTGGCATCACGTCTTTCATCCTGCATGTTTACATGAGCGCGTTTTACGAGTCCGTTCATTATGCACCCGTTGGTAACATCATTGCGACGACTGTGGCTAGCAGTACCTTCGCTGTGATCGTACTCCACGTGTTTCAAAAGCCCGTGAATGTCTCCGCGGTTTTAGCTTTCGTTGCGACCGCTGTCGGCGTAATACTGTTGACTAATTGTTCTGTCATGCGTAGTATACCACCACAAAACAGCATCTTAGTGAGCTCTTGTCCGTGTGCTACCATAAAACAACCGAGTAGACACCTAAACGCTTCGGCTACGAACTCCAGATGTGTGAGGCATTTCCGTTCCATGAATGACACGTCACGATGGATAGGTTATTTACTAGCATCCATGGCTGGAATTCTTCAAACGCTGTTTAAGAGTTTAATTTCCGATCTCAAACAGGCGTATAAATGGCAAGTCATTGTGTTTTGGATAGGATTGTTTGGAACTATTTTTTCGTTGGCGATGCTTCCGCTGTCGCATGTGACCCTACACGGAAGTACTACTTCTTGTGTTCTGTTCTTGCTGATCCATATTGGTGCTGCAGCGGCTCAAGCAATCATATCTATTCTATTAAGTGGTCACGTGCCTGAGGATCACGAGGCTTTATTATCCAATCCAGCGATGATGTTTCCATTTTTCGGCCAAAGCACGTTTTTAAGTGCTTTTATTCCATGGGCATGGGATGAGTTGAGCAAAACTGGAGTGACACTATTTTTGGTAGCGCAATACCTGCTGCCATCTTGGAACATATATATCAATCTCGCCGGTGGGAAAGTCCACAAAACTAGAGAAACTAGAACAGTGCAGCGAGACCTTAGGGTATCTGCAGTTAAGAAAACGAGAGTTTGCCAGATAGATGCGCATTCAGAAGAAGAACGAGGCCTCTTGAGTGACCTAGATAGCAATGACAACCAGATTTAATCCACTGGAATTAAATTTTTGTTCTGATATCCAATTGCAGTTTTATGGATAGTGCGATTTTTGATGAGAGTGATATCAAAAATACAAAACAGGACGCTGCGGTGTTTAAAATGAATGTTATACTTGTTTACCTAGTTCGACGCCACAGGGCTAGTGGCGGACAGTTGGTCGATGCGAATACACAGTTGATAGTAGCAATCAGTATTTTCACTCACGTATCCACTTTGTACTTTAGTTTCTGTTTTACATTGTTCTGTTTTTGAAAGTTTTAAATTTGTCTGGATTTAGGAACGTTATTTCCAAGAATTCCTTGTTTGACAACAAAAAGTAAAGAATATGTAGGAAATTGGAACCACGTTAATAATAGCTAAAAAGGTTTAGACATTTTGTCAACATTTTCTGCATTGTTGGTTTCATATGTAATACGAAGTAAATTCAAAGCAATTTCCTTCCCTAAGTTCGGAAGTATCAAAGGCAGGGCAAACATTTTCTTTTCTTGTTTAATGAAATATTTGCAAGTAAGATCAATCTAGAGCAAAGTCCAGGGGCATTGCTGTAATCGGAGTCAGAATATTCGGCAGCCTTGACCGTGAAAAATATTATAAGGTCTCTTATTTACTGATGGCAAAAGTCACGTTACTTTGCCAAGAAAACAATCTTAGAATGATATCATTTATCTTCGACTAGATGCTGTTTACATAGATTTAAGTAACCTGTCTGAGCAAAGTACCTCAAACTTTGCTGAAATCGAAGATTTTCGAGAATACAAGTCCTGGAATAGCCCTCATTCCCTCCTTCTCCAAATGGTGTCTCATGCAGCGTAACTTTGTCGCGTTCTCTTTATCATGTGGTTACACTAAATATTAACTGTATTTTAAAAGGCTGACTGTTTAATCTACTGATTGGAACATCAGAACCAATGAATCGCGAAATCACGTGAGAAAGGCAACTTGATTTAACGTATGAAATTGAAATGATCAGTGTGGTAACGGTGATTGGAATAGCCAGTGTAATAACGGCGATTGGAATAACCGCTGCGATTTCAATGAATGGAATAACCCCTGTGATTGCGGTGATTGGAATAACAAGTGTGGTGATTGAGATAAACCATGTGATTGCAGTGATTGAAAAACATGTGTGATTGCGGTGATTGGAATAACCAGTGTGATTACTGTGAGTGGACCAACAATTGTGATTGTGGTGATTGGAATAATAAGTTGATTGTCGTGACTGGAATAACCAGTGTGAATGCTATGATTGGAGTAACCAGTGTGATTGTGGTGACTGGAATAATTAATAAGGTGACTGTGAGCTCAGTTGGTCGTGTAATCCAAATTTCGACTGGTAAGTGGGGCATTCCGCTCCAGTTCAGGGTGGTAAGCAGAGGATCCCGCTCCGACTCAGGATGGTAAGAAGGGGATACCACTCCCGGCTCAGGGTGGTAAGCAGGGGATCCCGCTTCAGGCTCAATGTGGTAAGCAGAGGATCCCACCCTTTCTCAGGACGATAAACAGAGGATCCCACCCCTTTCTCAGGGCGATAAACACAGGATCCCGCTCTGGCTCAGAGTCTTTAGCAGAGGACCCCGCTCTGGATCAGGGTGATAAGCAGAAGATCCCGCTCCGGTTCAAGATGGTAAACAGGGGATCCCACTTCAGGCTCAGTGTGGTAAGCCCTTCGGATCAGGGTGGTAAGCAGGGGATTCCGTTCCTATTACCTCAGCTGAGCCAATGCAATGAGCTAGATTGTGGAATGAAAAATCAACATCCAGTTCTTTCATCCATCCCTTCTGAAACGAACGTGATTATGAACTGGGTTGAAAGTGGCGAGGTAGAGTACGACTAAGGACCAAAGGTGACATGACATCTGTAAATCTATGTTTGAAACTAGAACCGTATTTCGCTAGCAAAATGGTAAACGCATGACAAAAATTAAAGCGCATTGTCAAGAAAAAACTCCATAGATTGATAATTGAATACCAGCTAAATATATTAGCAAACAATACATCCTGAATACGTCATATAAGCCGAGTAGTGTTTGGTTTTTGTTGACTTAAGGTTTTATTGACTGATCAAGCCTTCGCCATACTATCTATTTACGCAGTGAGAGCTCGCACAAAGCTGAGCAACTGTGTGGTGTTCTGTACTGTGCGTTAAATGTTTAGCATTTACTCGCAAAAAGACACTCTTTTCACATAGCGTTTTAAACAAGAACACGAAATCGAAGGCGAAAATAACAAGTGTCATGCACACGTTCATATCAAGTGCTACTTAGGCCCAAGTTTCGTGGCCCTAAGACCCGTAGTGCCAGTGGAGGAGATGGCACAGGAAATCCGATCACTGTCAAAAAAAGATACCAACGGCTGCTCGCACAACTTCATATACCCCCTGCAAGCCGAAGGCTTGTCAAGTGTTAATAAGAGCAAAAAGAATCGATGCGTAAGCATAATCGTGGTTATGTGGGAATTCTACGCAACGTCTATATAATATTAAAGGAATGGCCGAAAGCCTCCGTGGACGTTCATTTTGAATTCCGTGATAGGTGACCTAACCAACTTAGCGAACGCCAATCCCCTGCTTACACTTGCTTACCAGCTGGAGTCGAACTCGGGACCTTAGGATTACCAGACTAATGATCTAACCAACTGAACTGACCGTCACCCCCACGTTGATTCGTCTGTCTTTATTTGACAGTCATGGCATGAAGTGGAACCTTTACTATTATTTTTAGATATTCAGAAATCTCAACATTTAGTATATTTGAATATGCAGTTATAAATGCCTTTAATGAATGCACATATAACAAAGGTATTTTTTCAGCATATCTGGGCATGAGGGTGCCTTCATGTTAGTCTTTACTTTTATTTATGCCTTAAATTTGCTCATACTGAAATCAGTAATCGCAAATAGTTTACCATTTGCTTCTTGTCAACGGAAGCAGGCAATTGTTTTCTTTTATATTGCTGAATAAAACATTTAACAAAGTGGCTACTTAAACATGCTAGTCATGTGTGTATTATTTCAAATTGCCAACACAAATTAAACTACAGCGGCACTTGACCTCTTCTAATCGAGGTGATATACTTTGATCCCTATCACATAAATCAAAGTGATAGGGATGTTCAGCTGAAGATCACAAAGAATGCCATCCCTTGCCCCCCCCCCCCCAAAACAGAACAATTCACTGATTTTTTTTTGTCTGAAAAATCTGCGGGTGAATGTGTTCAAACATTCTGAGCCGAGCCAAAAAAGAGGAAGGAGAGTGAGGAAGTTAAGAATCAGCTAAGTCTTTTGGTCTTCTCTTTATAAAAAAACAAAGAATCGGTGAGAAAATGTAATACAGGAGACTTGGACAGCTAAAACGGGATTTCAAAGTAATGATAGTTATAGAAACTAACCAAACAATTAAGGCTGTACATGTATTCGATAATTCTACCTTTAAAACTGATATAAAAGCGCCTAATCACCAGTACGCAGAGCCTATCTTTGCATATATTTCTACCTTGTTGCCATATAGCTCGCAATGATTTTTTACCACGTGCAACATGCCATACAAAGCAAACACCGTTTCCGCAAACTAAGGCTACTCATATTTTATTACCATTGATTTTGATGTAAAATTGCCATCGATAAAAAACAACATCTGAGGCCTTTCGCCACAAAATTTCACAGAGGATTAGCTGGAAATCGCCCCGACACTCATTTTTCGAATCTCTAGCTATTCTGTTAGGGTTTTAAGATTAAGACCGGAAAGATTTGAGTGTAAATTCAAATCTGAGTATCCAACGTCTTTTAGAATGACGCTCAAGTAAAGAAACGGGCGTGGGAATGTCATTTCTATGTCAGTGAATCTTACCTGATAATATTCAATTGTTGATTTATTTCAGTATTAGTGATTTTATTCATTTTTTAAGAATGTTTAATTCTAGTCACACTTTAGTAATGTTTTAAATCAATTTTGACTATTATGTGATTATTGTTATATATTGTAAAGCCCTTCGAACTAATATTGATGAACGGGCTATATAAATGTTTCTATAATAATAGTAATAATAATAATAATAATAATAATAATAATAATAATAATAATAATAATAATAATAATAATAATAATAATAATAATAATAATAATAATAATAATAATAATATGAAAATATGCTCAACTTCAACATCGGACATGCAAATACGCAAAAAAGTTGCTTCATGAGGGATTAATATGCACTGCAGTGCAACCTGGCTAAGGGTTTTAACATTAAACCTCGCTTATTTGCACGGGGTTTTAGATTTATATTGCCCAGTACATTGTAAATACACGGTCCGTATTTTTTGCACACACATAGAAAGTGATTCAAACGTCACACCTAGGATATTTCCGTCTCGGCATTAGGCCTTTCTAACAACTATTCATAATATTTGTTTAATATAAATTAGAAGCATATAAGGATTGAAATTTCCTCTTCACTTTTTAAGAGGTCCATAAAAATGCTCATTTCAGTTTGAAAACTTAGACAATGAGGTAAATTCAGCAACTGTAGCTGTCCCAATAATAATACACAGTTGCTTCTTCGTAAACAACTTGACAGTAACAACAGAGCGTCACATATCACTTGTTAACTAATCGAAGCATTGTTTCTGCTCAGAAACTCATAAGGCTTGAAATATGGCGCTGTTAGAATGGAGAAATTCTGTGATACTGGAATTTGTCAGTATAACATTTGCTCTAAGTTAAACTGTACTGATTTAGGGTTTTCTCGTTTCTATCGCTAGTGGTCTTAGTTAGCTGGTGGTGCGAACAGAGCACAGTTATTTGATCTAGCGCACATACACACTCACACGCACACACACAAACGAACTGAAGAGGATTATTGGAGACCGAGCTGCGACTTTTTGTAATAAATATACGTATAAGTCTCAGCAAATTATTTTGTGAACTCGGATTGTGAATACTTTTTCTAATACATATCCATGTTATTTACAGTTTTATTCTCAGGGAAAGTCCCGTCCATATTTACCAATGCCTGGCAGTGTTGTATTGATTACTTTTGGTCTGATACCGTAAGAATCATGTTTACAGAGCTTACAGTGCGCTATTGCCTATTAGGTTAAGACTTGACACTTGTAAGGTTGTCGACTTTGGCACAGATAAGCAAAATATTGTACGCATATTTTAACAGTGCATGAATTAACACATATTTTGGACATATCTGCGTGAGACAGTAAAGAATAGTGAATACATAAGGCGTATGTGTTTAGTAAAGATGTGCAGTCTCAGGATAGTGTATAATATTCTGTAAAGTACAGATGTGCAGCCTCATGATGTTGTATTTATAGTTTCGAAAAGACGTATTGTATTCTGTGTCTAAGAATGAAAAATTTAGAAAAAATTGATCTCAAGTACAATGTGTGCTATACTTGCGTTTCAGTAATTTTTAAAAGAATTTATGGCTGAATCGAAAGAATCAAATCCAATTAAGTTGACTGTTGGAAAATAAAATAAATCAGGTTCAACAGGGGAAATGACTGAAGAACAAAGAAATGAAGCTATTGTCATTACTCTGTCCGGGTTTGTCGGCACACATTGGCTTGAGGCAGCAACTCGTGATAATGATGCTGATAAAGTTAAAGAAATTCTCGCCAACGAAAAGGTCAACATTTGGTACAATCATATTTTATAGAAGGCAAATAATTAGAATGCTATTGGAATTATAATTTTTCTCCTATCTAAAAACAGTATTGTGTTTTTATATTACATAGCTTACAACAAATCTAAGTCAAAATTAGTTAAGTGTAGTTTTCTGATACGTCACAGTGTTTTGAAAGTTATATGTTGGTTACAGTACAAAGTTAAAGAAACGGAAGCAAAAAGTGCACTGCATATTGCTGCGTTGCACGGACAAACACAGATATTATCATTGATACTGGAAAAATTCGAGGTAAGAGAAAATCCTTATTTGTGATATTGATAAATTCCAGTTATTGAAGAATATAAGTAAAAATGCAAAGCCTATTTTGGTTCTACATTGTGTGTATTTATATGCATAGTAATGGGTGGTGTTAAATTTCTAAAACGAATTTGATATTTAATTTAGTCTATGAAAATTTATTCGTACAATCATCTTTTTACAAACAGTGAAATCTATTATTTTTTAGCATTTGCTGTTCAACGCTTGTTTGGTTTATTTCAGCATTTGATAAATTCACAAACAAATGATGGCTTTACACCGCTTTACATTGCAAGTTCCAAGGGACATCTTGATATAATTTCCTTGTTGCTTCAGAATCGTAAAGTGAGAATTTAAATATATTCTAAAAATTTATAGTTTTTCACTATTTTGCACAACTAATTTTTAATCCTATGATGTGTTGTTCGCTACAGCCTAATTACCAAATCACAAATAATTGTCATACAACATAATTTACATAAATAGCTACAAACCATATTTTCGAGCATTGACATAGGCATAATTTGAAACATTGCCATATACGTCAGTTCCATTACAGTAAACACAATTACCATTACCATTACCGTATACACCATTATTATATACACAATTAGCATTACGATATACATTATTACAATTACCGTATACACGATTACCCTTACTGCAAAAACAATTACCGTTACCGTATATACTATTACCGTTTTCACAATTACAGTATGCAACTTTAGTGTTAAAAGCGTCTTAACATTTAACTATCAACGTAAACTGCCAAGATCAATGTTCAAGGGATTAATGAAAGGATTAATCAATTATCCAAATGAGTAAAGTATATGCCGCATTTGTTTGGAATTTCTGAACTGATCGCGTTTATTTATAAATTTCGGCCAGTCTTTCTGTAGCTTTTGACATTGAAACATGTAAAAATGTGGATAAGATGGGCGGATTTGATTTGGTTCGGCATAAATTCGGTAAGAACTTTTAAATTTGTGAGTTTCTTTATAAATTAAAATTAATCTATAATCTTTGATTTGTATAAGGTAATTTAACACTTGACAAGCCTTTGGCTTGCAAGGGTTATATGAAGTTGTGCGAGCAGCCGTTAGTATCTTTTTTCTTGACAGTGATCGGATTTCATGTGTCATCTCCTCCACTAGCACTACGGGCTCTAGGCCCACGAAACTTGCAACTTAGGCAAAACTTGATATGAAAGTGTACATGATACTTTTTATTTTCGCCTTTGATTTCGTTTTCTTGTTTACAACGCCATGTGAAAAGAGTGTATTTTTGCAAGCAAATGCGTAGCATATAATGCCCAGCACACAATAGCACACAGTTGCTCAGCTTTGTGCGAGCTCTTAGTGCGTAAACAGATAATACGGCGTATGCCTGATCAGTCAGTAAAACCTTAAGTCAACTAAAACCAAACACTACTCGGATTATAAGACGTATTCAAGCTGTGTTGTTTGCTAATATATTTAGGTGGTATTAAGTTATTAATCTATGGAGTTTTTCTTGACAGTGCGTTTTAATTCTTGTCAAGTGTTTTATATTTCGTCAGCAAAATTGCACAGATGCATCAGACCAGGTTAATTAATGTATAGTTCTGTGTAGTTTGAATCTTATTTAGTTATGTCCAGTAACCGATTTAAACTGATAGATTAATACTGAACTGAGATAAGCAGTTTATTGTATTTACCGTTTCAGCTGAATTCTTATTAAGATATTTTTCTGTACTTTTTTATTTATCAGTGAACCTTCATCTTCAACTTCGCCGTTGAAGCGTTCAGAATAAAAAGACTGGACTATATGTAGCGATTTCTTATCTATTTCGCCTTCCATCTACATTACCGTACACATCATTGCCATTACCGTATACACAATTATCATTTCCGTAGATGCCTTTACCGTTACAGTATACAGTATACAGTATACAGTATTCGTCATTATCATTACCATATATGCCATTATCTTTACACTGCCACACAAATTACTGCAGTTTTTGTCTTACTTTTACTGTAGATCAAGAGCTAAAACTAATCTAGACAAATATAACATAAATATACGACGTCGTTGTCTAAAATTAACGCGCACTTAAATAGTTTTGCAGTAACATCCTGCTGCAGTTTTTTCCCCATTTTCTTAAAATGGTTATTGAGGTGTTTCTTTTTCGTTGCTTCATTTGTAAGGATGATATATCGAGACGAAAGTGGTCAAAGCAAATTGCAATTACACAGAAAAGTGTACTGCTTTCGAATATAGATCTGTTTAACTTAATAATAAATATAAAATAATAACAAAGCACAGGGTTAGTACAAAGAAATTGTCAGCAAATTTTACCATCTCTTATCGCATACGCAGCTTCATTAACCATACCCACATGAACGTCATATGGATATGGGAATGTGACGCTAAGTGGTAGTAGTCATCCAGAGACGAGCTTCATCGTCTAGACTGCTCTCTCCCTCGGGATTGCTTCTCCGAAATTTTTCAAAGCCCTATTTATGTGAAAGTGGGTCAAGACCTTGGTCTCTTTATCAAAGAAATGAAAGCAAGAGGAGGCAAATACACATGCTTAATTTATATTATCATTAAATTTTTAGAATTCACATTCAGTAAATGTCAGAAAACTGCCGTCCTAAAGAGTTACATCCATACGATGCCAACACTCAAATTTAATCAATTAAGTATTAAATAAAGTATATCGTTTTCAGCTATACCAAACTGATATTGTCAGCAAATTTATAATGTTTAACATTTTTTTCATTTTTAGTTATTTATAAATTTGTAAATTTAATTTGTATTAATGACTGAATGCAAGCAGAATGACACAAAAACTGTTTTTGTTTCAGTGTTCTGTCAACAAAGCAGATAACCATGGGTTCACACCACTGCATGCGGCAAATATGTGTGTGCATTCTGAAGCAGTGTCCATGTTGCTTAAAAATGCTCAAGTAAATTTGTTTAACACTTAATAAAGCCCCAAATGGTTTTTAAGTACCGGAGGGCAAATACAGATTTGGATGTTGTCCACCTGCCAGTCGTCCGTCTGTATGGCCGCATTTTCGTCCGTTCATCATTGACTGTTCACCGTGGCAATCCCTCATCCATAATTCTTGTGTTATTTGGTATATAGATGACCTAGTATGGATATGTACAAGCTTTTTCTAACTTGAACTAGACCCAATTTCAAGCTTACAATGGCCGCAATTTAGGATTTTCACTCGAGATTTCGGTTGGAGCTTTGCACTTTGCAATGGCTTGCTAAATTTTATCGAAAGTGGGTCATTATATGCTTTTCGGTAATTTAGACTCCACTGTATTACTTGTTTCTTTCTTGATTGATAGGTTGCATCTCACTAAGCATATAGCAAAAGTACAAACCGATCAATGGTAAACTTCGGAAAAATCCTTAACGTAATACATTAAAAATCATGAGAGTCTGTAGCTCTCACTTGAATTTCACTAATAAAATGCTAACTTTAATCAGCATTCAGAGCAGGAGCGTAATACATAAACTCAATATTGAAGTATTCTCTGTAACCCTTGAAAAATAAGTCAACAAGTCTGCAATGGAGGAAGGATTGTTTGACTTTAAATTTAATATATTGTAATTCTTTTTAAAATTGTTTGAAAGCTACAGTAGAGTTTGGACCTTTTAAACTGAACGATATTTCTTTTTTCTTTTATTTTATTTTATTTTATCAATAAGACAGCATTTTGGTGACATACTGCTGCTGTTTAGAATGTAGTGCAACAAATCGACACATTTTGTGTGGACTTAATATTTTACATAGAGTAAACTTAATGATTAAGGCAAACTGACGTCTAAATCAAATTTAATACATTTTTACTTGTATATTATATTCTCATTGTAATCCCTGAATTGAATAATTTTACTAGCATCAAGTTTTACAGATTCTTTTAATCCAATTTCAAACTGGTATATATATATTTTCTCAATAATACTGTATTTTAATGTTTTGCGATATAAATCACAACAAAAGTAAACTAAATAAAATTACCTTAATATAACAACTAAGATTTTTTATTTCTTTGGCTTTGCTTTGGTTGAAGTGTTCAGTAAATTTAGCAGAGAACACATGTGGATTAACTCCTCTTCACATTGCGGTAGCGTCTGAATCCATAGATAACGTTTGCAGACTGCTTGAGCATCCTGAAGTACGTTCTTATATTTTTACATAAATTTTTCACGTAAAAAATTATTTATCGCTACAGTATAAAGAACGAAGAATAAGTTAACTTTGATTAGTAATTGTGAATAACAATAAATATTGTAGCGTTTTTAAACGGGCTTATATGATGCTTATCCCAGTGGGATCTACTGCTCCATATTTGTACAGCCTTGTACTCGCGTTGTAATTTTGTATTGTGTGTTGTTATATGACAAAACATTGTGAATCTTGCGTTATTACCTTATACAGCCACAGACTGACATTTTTGTCAAGCAACTAATCTAGGTAATTGCTTCATATTGGTATTTTGAAACGTAATTGATAATTATCACTTTAGAAATTTTCATTGGAATTAAATTGTGACAGAGATCTCACAAACCTGAAAAACTTTCAGTTTCGAGAAAATGTCGTTTGTAAACAGCACATCTTAGACAGTCGTGAAGTATAGTCAATTGATCAATGATTCATAATGTGAGCCCGTGTGCTTAATAAAGGGCTTTATCTCTGGTTCAGATTGAGCAAATGAGTCGATTGCTTCTCCACTGGGTAACGCTTGTCGGAGTTCTGCATGATTTCTGGAAGGAGGACTTTTTTTAGCATATTTTCCGGCCCAGAGGATCCGAGAGGTGTTCATCTGGATTCATATCCAGAAAATGTGGTGATCATGGCAAGAGGTTGACGTTTTGTGCTGCTATATACTGTAAACTGCCTCTACCAACATGTGGCTTGATGTTGTCTTGCATAAAAATTGTGTTATTGTTTTGCTTGATATGTCATTTTGGGAAGCATACTGTGAAACGTTTCGCTCTCCGATATATACGCTGCCTGCCATCATGTGGACAAAACCGAACCAAAATTTATCGGAAAACATTACTGACAACCAGTTTCGATGGCACCACCGTGGGTCGATGAGTTTCGTGCCCAATCGTTCCGTAGTTGGCGTTACCGTGTGCATAGCATCATTCCGCTGTATGGTATTCCGCATTCGGCTGGGCTTAGTTATCTGATTATTCCTTGGGTCTGGCGTGCTGCTGTTTCATTTGCAGTTTGAAATCTGTTGCGAAAGTGGATTAGTCACATATGCAGCAGTAGTTACTCGTGGGCAACCATTTCGCGGCTGATCTATCGTGGTTCATGTTTCTTGGTATTGTTGTTACAAAGGGTATATCGTGGTGGGGTGCACCCAGTTTTGTTAGCAATCCTATTCACCGGACTTCCCGCTTAAAGACTGACGAGTGACGATAATTTTCTGCTACTTGTGCCATCCTTACTTTGCGTCTATAAAAATGAGAGACCATTACAATTTTTGAAGAACTGTGAGTTTGCAGGGAAAATAAACAAAGTACTGATCAAACAATATGAACAATTTGATCACAGTATACAAGCGGTATATACCAATGTTTATAAGGCGTGAAAAAGGTGTTTATTGAAGAAATTTAGAAATCAAATATTTTAATTTTTCAAGTTATCAAAAAAAAAAAAACTACCTCATACTTCCCTTTGTTCGACAGTATATTTTCTGATATTTTGTTTGGTTTAAGTATTATTTTTTCACTAAAGATCAAGGTAAATGCAGCTGAGAACACATCGGGCCAGACATCACTACACACAGCAGCTGCCCTTGGACACGAAGACATTGTTTGCAAACTTCTTAAACATCCTGCGGTGAGATAAAAGTGGAGCTTAAACATACCGTTAATAACAAATACAAAGCCGAACATTTGGGCAACCTTACATGAGTACAATTATTATTTATCAGTTTATTTTCATCCAAAAGTTTGTTGTACATTTATTTTTCAAGATGAAATGGAATGTTTATGTTTAGTGTTGCATAACTGCCAGAACAAGCGAGGGTTACACGGCACTGCATGTGGCATGTCGAGAAGGGCAAAAACGTGTTGCTTCAGTTCTACTTCAGAGCTCTGAGGTTGTCTATCGTATCTATCTATCTATCTATCTATCTATCTATCTATCTATCTATCTATCTATCTATCTATCTATCTATCTATCTATCTATCTATCTGTCTACCTTTCTGCCTACCTACCTCTCTCTTCTTCCTCCCTTCTTTTTTCTTCCCTCCAATCTGTCTATTTTTCTAGTCATACCTTAATTTTTAAATACAATAACTTGTACATAGTGTGAAAACAGTTTTAAAGATATAAAATTATGCAATGTATAAACATGGAAAATTTGGTTAGTCATGTTTTACTTATGTTAATGTTAATTTTTTGTTATTTTTATTGTATACAGGTACTAATTAATTCAGTCGATGAGGGAGGCTTTGCACCCCTTCACTGGGCACTTTTCTTGAAGCATCAAGAAATTGTGCATTTATTCCTCAAGCATCAACAGGTTAGGTTTTTGTAATCAAACTTAATACTGAAGGCCAATTAAAAAGACCCTATGACTATCCATTGTTCGTTCTTCCGTGCATCTTAAATGCTTCACTGTGTGTATTAAAATAGCCTTTTGTAATATCATTCAAGCTATGTCTTGTGATACACTAAAAATGTTCACCCTTTCAAACTCGATCAAAAGTCGTGAGACTTTGAGGCCGTCAGAAGCTCATCTTTCTCAAATAAACTAGACCTATTTTGCACCCCATTTTTTGACCATTTTGGTGTATAAAGCATGGAAGTCTTAAAATTCTATATAGTGAATAAAAACCATTTCAGCATTCAGATTTACGAGAACAGAATTTATAGGACACTGTTTAATTGTCTTTACTATGCTATATATAATTATTGTCTATTTACGTTGAAAGTGATCGTACCTTTAAGCCATATTTTTCCTCATATGGAGCAGAAGACTATTTTGGAGACCTTCTGTATTTTGAAGACACATCTCCTACTTCCAATGTGTACTATTAAACTGACATGAAAAAAGACGCAGAATGTCTGCCAAAATATAATTTAGCTACTACTATTTTGTATTATGTCAGATTGCATCAATTTCATTCGAAATAAAAAAGACAGATTTGTAACATGTGCAGGCATTAATAAGACAACATTGTGGTGACATATTTCTGTTTTTTTTTTGTAATGCTGTACAATAAGTCGACAGATTTCACATGGACTTCTTATTTCACATTGAATAAACAATGATTATGGTTAATTAAAATTTAAATAAAAGTCTAAGTCAAATATTGCAGACTTAATGCGTTGGTGCTTAATTACTCTGTTAGAAAAAGCTGTGCTGTATACGTCTTGTTTCAGTGTTCTGTTAGTATTCCCGCCTATCACGGAACTTCAGTTTTGCAAATGAGTATACTTTATTCTGACAAAGAGACTGTTTCCATGGTACTCCAGCATGAAGAGGTGAGAATACCATCTGCAAACCTAAAATGAAATTTTTCACATACAAACTGAAAAAATGCAGAAATATAACACATACTTTACCATAGTGACAAATTGTTTAGTTACTTAACTAAAATAAGATAATACAACCACATTAATGAATTGTGGAAATATTTAATAGTCTTCTGTTTTGATAAAGTGTGAAGTTAATTCAAAAGATGACAATGGCTTGACACCGTTACACGTCGCAGCGATGGTAGGAGATAAAGAGAAATTGAAACTCTTGATTAAACATCCACAGGTAAATTTTATTATCTTTTGTGAAATAAACAATTTGTAATTTTTGTCAGTTCAGATTTGGTTTTCAAGAATTGTCAGTTTTGTTTTTTTAGCTGCACTGATCCACACGTTGAATAAATCTTTTCTTATTAAGTTTTTATGTTCTTCACAAGTTCCAACATAACTATCTTTCACTTACAGTGTAGTATCAACGCGGTTGAGTGGCGTGAAGGGATAACGCCCTTACAAGTAGCTGTCAAGTGCCAACATTTGGATGTCGCAACTTTATTCCTAAAGGAACCAAATGTACAACCATGTGTTTTTATTTATATTTAATTATTTAATCTGTCAAAACTTGAACAAAACACAAAAAATGTTTTAGATACGTGTAGAAATTTGACGTAACGGCACTTTACACCACTTAACTGAGCTTATGTGTTTACTCTAAATACACACCATTCAATGGTTAAAGGTATAACATCGTAAAATATCAGAAGCAATGTAAATACATCAATGTGGATACTTAAATCTGTATTCATAAATCTCTTTTATACAGGCCGTTCAGTTTTTATTTTGTTATTGACTGAAGTTGTCTGATTTGATTGTTTCAATAATAGCACCTGACTTTTTGCCAAGGCAAGTAATATGAGAAAGCTAACAATGCTGAAAAATGTTAACTTGTCTCTTTTCATATTGCAGATAAATGCTTCTTCTCAGGACAAAGACGGTGAAACAGTATTGACAAAACTGCTTTCTATGGACAAAGATCCGGTCTTAAAATGCTCCAAGCTTCATTTTGATTGCATAAAAACGCTAGTTCTAGTCCAAAAAGTTAACATCAACAGCCCACACGGAAACCTGGCTTATGCTGTAAGATGTTCCTCAAGTGAGGTTGTGAAATTTCTCCTGGAACACAATGCTGATCCCAATAGTTCAGTTGATGGAGTACCGGCCCTGCATGTTGCTATACAAATTCACTCCTTACCCAAATGTCTCATGTTGTTGGACAAAGGAGCAGATATTGAAGTACGTTATAAAACGCTGAGTCCCCTGGAATACGCAGTCTTATGGGACGCCCCTGAAATTGTTGATATGTTAGTCGCTAAAACAAGAAGACAAATCGACATCCCTCACATACTAAAGTAAGACAATTAAGAAAAAATATTTGAAGTGTTGCTGAGATACAAACTTTCTGACCTCTATTTGAGTTTGCTCCAATTCTTGATTACAAATCTTTACTTTGTTTTGATGTGTTTCTCAAACTTAACTGTGCTTAGTACGTTAATTACTAATAAACCATTTGAATAAAACGCAGTAGAACATTATTAGAATATTTTGCAGGAAATGTGGCGACCTGTCGCATGATGAACCACTTCTGTGCCAAGCTGCAAGGTTAGGAAGTAAGTCATTGATGGAAATGCTCATTACTGAACATAGTCTAGAAGAGGCGGATTTTAGCGGTTTGAACGCCTGTCATTTCTCTTACAGACATCCCTTGATTACGGAATGGTTGTTGAAAGAGCGTCCAGCTACCGTAGAAAAATATGAAGATCCGTATAAATTCACCAAAGATATGGAGATTTGCCACTGCTTGGGCACTAATTTTAAACCTGCTCAAATATCATGCGACGAGATGTTCAAACTAGCGACCGCCTTTAAGAATGAGACTGAGGAGGTTGAGGAAATAACGTCTACTGCATTGAAAATGTTGAGGGATGTATCAGAAAACATGCCAGAACAATATATAAAATTCAACCCAGTTATTAGAGGAAGTGTTGCAGAAGGAACGAAAGTAGGTCTACCGAATGAGCTTGACGTTGTGTGTTTTCTTACAAATGTAAGAGGATTTAGAGTAATTACGACAAACCTGAGCGACACACACAGACGGCTGATGGTAACCGATTCATCACCTCTTATTACTTACTGCTATGAAGAAAACTGCATTGACTTAAAGAAATTTGGAGACGCTTTTTATGACTTTTTCAATCAGGCAATTTCCCCAGCTAGGGAAAAAATATATGGGGGAAAGCATGGCTTTCTCTTCCTTCCAAGGATGTATTTTAACATATCGTCCAAGATTTCATCGATAAACGTGACTTGGCGAGGAACTTTTTTCAAAGACTTGGCTATTAAAATGGACATTGTCCCAGCTGTTATCTACGATAACTTTGAACTAGATAAGCACGTTCCTCTATCCAACAACAAATTATTTTATTTCATTACAAAATGTTCTGGTCTTCATAAGACAGATATACCGATTTCATATTCTGACAGTGAGCTGTTCATGATAAGAGCATTACCCAAAAACATCAAAGATGGGTATATTCTCGCCAAAGCCTGTCGGGATATTCGTGTCTGCTTTCCAAACGAATCCCTGCCAATATGTGAACCTATACAAACAGACAACATCTTGTCTAGCTACAAGTTAAAACTGTCCCTGCTCTATCTTCTGAAACAAGCTGGAAATGATGACGCAATACGACAAGACAAACAAACAAAGGAACAATGGGCGAAGAAGATCTATGCAAAACTAGCTGAATTTCTAAAAACTGGCTTTATCCCTTCATATTATGAACCAAACAACAGACATTGCGTTATTTTTAAGTGTAACCATGAGCTGAACCTATCGGAGGAAAGCAGATCCGTCTGTTGTCAAATGCGCCATATGATGCTGGTACTCTGTAGGCAAATTATATCCTTTCTCGATTTGGCAGTCAATGGCAAAACGCATGAAGTAGACCAATATCGGTTGCAAAGGAGGGAACTTCTAAAGCACGAATGCTGTCGAAGAGTTAATAATATACTGATGCTTATATGATGCATTTTATGCTTCACTTTATAAAGTTTTTGATGAAACATTTTATGTAAATGGGTGTTTAAGACGTTTTGAATATTATGTGTATCTAAATACAACCAAAACAAAGTTACACATAGGAGGGCAATAAATTTTCTGTGTATTTCAAATACAGCACAAATAGAAGACTGCCTTAATTAGAGTTTATTGTTTGGGTATGTGGAGCGGGAGGAAGCGTGAGGACACATATGTGAAATTCTGAGGTCACTTGACAACAGTTCACATTTATGGTGATGTGTAAAATATCAGTTTCTGTTTTTAAAATAGTGAATTGTGTTTTATTTATAATAAGAGCTTTCAGCATGAAAAAATTCATAACAAAAATTAGAATACAGATACTAAATTTGGATAAAGCTCATCAATAATGAAATGCATTACACAAATAATGAAATGTAGATTTATAATTAAATATCATTTAATATTATAATTAAAACTGTATCATTTGCTTACTTGTGACGCCATAACATACATGAATTTCTTAGCAAAAATACCCAAAAACGTAGAACACATGTGAAGCGTGAAAGAGCTGACGCAGGTACTTGGTTTTGCTACACATCCGATCAAAAGCAAATATGTCACACTACTATTGTTTGATCTACAATAACTTTATTTTACTTGACCTTTTATCCTGCATTAGTGTTGAGAACGTTCTTTTTGCAAACAAGACTTTAACGCAATGACACCATAGTCTGTCTTTTGAAAGCATTTTTAAATTTGGCAACCAAAAACTTTTAAATACCCCATTTTGGCTAATTTTTGGCGGATCGCCAAAAAAATAATTTTTAAGAGATGCCTACCTCGCGTAAAACTGGAAAGGAATCAGATCAAAACTAGAGGAGAAGCATTTTAAGTGAAAGTTTATATAAGTACATACGTAAATACAGACGATGCCGACGAAATTAGCTGGTCTAAAAACCTCTTAGACGAGACTTTTTGAAATTTAGCAAATCAACATCTTTTTTACAAATTCCCCGAAACTTTTATGGGCTAAACTAGAGCATCGGTGAGGCAGGATCCCACGTGTAACACATAATGTCACTGGATGTTAGTAAATTCAATAAAATTGAAAACTCTGCATTGCCTAACAATTTTTGGTCGATTTAAAAAAATAAGCTCAGTAGATTCAAAAATAAGTTGAAATTCAAAAATCGTAAAAAAGTACTTTTTTAACCCCTTAGTTCTAGTTTCTTCATAAGAGATTTTTTAAATTTTCCCATGAAAAATGAAGAACTAGATAGGTTATTTCGTATTTTGCCCAAATTGGCACTAAAATCGCCAAAAATGGCTTAAACCAAAAAAAAAAAAAAAAAAAAAAAAAAAAAACATCCTAATGCAGAAGAGGGTTAAGAACTTGCTTAAAATTTTGTAAGAATCGGATAAAAAAAAAAAAAAAAAAAACATTCCACTTTAACCGTCGCGGGACAGACAGACAGACGGAGGACACTTGCCCCCCACCTGTATAGCCCTGTTCGCTTTTCAGCCAACAGGGCTAAAAACAATAATTTTTTTGACAAGTCGTATTTATGAGAATTTTTGGCAGATTTCAAATGTAATACGACGTTGCACACCTTCAATATATGTTCTAACCGTATGCCACAGGAAAAAGCTATACGACAAACACTTTTGGATATACAGCGTGGAGAAGGGGGCGAACGAAAGCGGACAGACAGACAGACAGACGGACAAGCTATACCCAATATCCCCTCGTTATACAGGGGATAACAAGTACGAGTCGGGATTCGCCAAACGCAGGGTAATTTCCACCAAATCCGAAGACAGACGCTCTACCCAAAAACGATAAGAGACAGGGTAAAGTAACGTATATCTGCATGGGCAACAGATACTGACCAATAACCAAACACCATCCTGGACAGTCAGGTGGGCTTAGAAAAGAAGACGGCACTTCCACTGGTAGAAAAATTTATTCTTCACGTTGTGATATCACACGCGCGCATATCTCGTCTGCTTGTAGAAACAACAACAATCATAATACAAAGAGCTGTCAATCAAAACAATCGCAACACATAAATTAGCAAAAAAAAACAAAAAAAAACAGATATACATGATTTGTTTATGACAAATATCGGCTCTATTAATTACACTCATTCTACGACTACATTCCGTCGTGTAAAATCATACGGGCTGCAACGAACCAAGCAAAGACTGCAAGCCTGCCAAAAAAAAGTCTTTGATATCACTTTTAATGACTATTGATTGATGACTGTTTGGACTACTGACTGAAGCATGCGCACTTTGGCATTTTCTTTTACTATTTGAGTTACCAAAGAGAAAAAAAAGCTACAAAAACTGCTGCAAAGACAGGACTTTTAGACAAGTCCATGAGCTATCAGATGTCGCTGCGTGGGTTCAATCATTAAGCGGTCATCGCCAAATCTTCACCAATACATAAATTTTCGGATCCAGCTTCGCCTATTGTTGTTTTTTTTCTGCTCTGGTTGGAAGCCTTAACGCGCAGTAAGCTTGACACGCGGGCAGGTAAACGCGCAGTCAGCTTGACATGCGGGCAGGTTGACGCGCAGTCAGCTTGACACGCGGGCAGGTTAACGCGCAGTCAGCTTGACACGCGGGCAGGTTGACGCGCAGTCAGCTTGACGCGCTGGCAGGTTAACGCGCAGTCAGCTTGACACGCGGGCAGGTTGACGCGCAGTCAGCTTGAAACGCGGGCAGGTTAACGCGCAGTCAGCTTGACACGCGGGCAAGTTGACGCGCAGTCAGCTTGACACGCGGGAGTGTTGACGCGCAGTCAGCTTGACACGCGGGAGTGTTGACGCGCAGTCAGCTTGACACGCGGGCATGTTGACGCACAGTCAGCTTGACACGCGGGCATGTTGACGCGCAGTCAGCTTGACACGCGGGCAGGTTGACGCGCAATCAGCTTTGCGTGCAGTTTGCTTGACGCGCAGGCAGCTGCGCCGTTGTGCGTAAAGGCCCTGAGTAATAAACAACAGCAACCGATCCCCCGCGCATGCATTCATATACTGCTGAATTGTAATCAAACAACATACACAACATTTCCTCAACAGATCGGGCCCATCTACCAAGCGCACTACATTTATTGTTATAATTTTTTGAAACAATTATTCAGTTCAACCTCGTGATCAACCCCGATCTCGAATATCTCATCAACTCAGGCAGGACAGTAATCATTCGCGCTACAACAATGAATTGCAATTACTTCATTATGTTTTCATCAAACGATCGACATCCTAAGCAATGTTTGAATTGCAATTATTCATATTATACAACAGTGTGACTAGGCTTCAACCGTAACACAAAGATTGAACAATAAGTATACGCCCAAAAAAAAGGTAAAAATAATAATGAAAATAATAAAAAAAATTGAATACATTTAGCGTTAAAACTTGCAAACCATAACATGATCATAAAAATACAATAACAAATGATCCCGCTATAATTGATGAACAGCATTCGATCAGTTCAAGTATCACAGGGGAAGATGTGATTTTTGATCGTATTATTGCATTACCAAAAGTGCCTCTTAAATACATATAAAAAAAAAAGATGAATAACACAGCACGTAAAAAAATACTGGCAACAAAGCAGGTATAAACTGTAACAAGTGTATTCACAACATGTCGGTTTGTGATGAGATCACGCGTTTGCGTCACGTCATGACGTCACGTGTTAGCATCATGTGATGATGATAGTTTGCAATGTCTTCACTTAAACAGCAGAAGACTCATAAAGTACAACAGCATGCAGAAAAGAATTCGGTTCAAATAGGCCAAAACGGAAGATCATCTGTACTCACACCTTGGGGAGTGGGGGGGGGGGGGGGGGGAGGGGGAGGGGGAGGGGGAGGGGGGAGTAGTGTGCAGTGAAGCGCAGCAGAGTCATCGATGCGTTGTAAAACCAAACGGGAGCCAATCATAGTGTGGCCAAACCCAGCGGACATCCACCCGGATCACACAAGAGTGGCCAAAACCAGCGGACATCCACACGGATCACACAAGAGTGGCCAAATCCTGCGTACATCCACCCGGATCACACAAGAGCCAATCACAGAGTGGCCATATCCAGCGGACATCCACCCGGATCACACAAGAGTGGCCAAATCCTGCGTACATCCACCCGGATCACACAAGAGCCAATCATAGAGTGGCCATATCCAGCGGACATCAACCCGGATCACACAAGAGTGGCCAAATCCAGCGGACATCCACCCGGATCACACAAGAGCCAATCACAGAGTGGCCATATCCAGCGGACATCCACCCGGATCACACAAGAGTGGCCAAACCCAGCGGACATCCACACGGATCACACAAGAGTGGCCAAATCCTGCGTACATCCACCCGGATCACACAAGAGCCAATCACAGAGTGGCCATATCCAGCGGACATCCACCCGGATCACACAAGAGTGGCCAAATCCAGCGGACATCCACCCGGATCACACGGGAGCCAAATCATAGAGTGGCCATATCCAGCGGACATCCACCCAGATCATCTGCACCCAGTGGTGACAAACACTTACAGCAGCAGCCAAGCACCAGATTTACAACTATACGGAGACACAGTGTTGTGGGTGGTGGGAGGGGAGGGGGGGAGCCCAGGGGGCGGGCGGGCGGCGACTCCGAGCCCGCGGCGGCATTAAGAAGCTTACTGTGCACGTACAGGCCGGGACCAAATGAGCCCAGGCCCCGTCACACCACTACAAACAACACCACAAACATTCCTGATAGCAAAAACCTAGGCATTGTTCTCAATAACATAACTGTCATTATTTACGTTTTTTTTTTACGTCATCATCCTGCTTTTTATTATTTCTGTATTTGCATATTTCTGCGACCACAGTATGATACTCCCTAATCGGCTTTTTCGAGCACTGACGGGAATCGTATGACGCGCAACTGGTTGCCATAGTCACAGACTACACAGTTATCGATGACGTGCAGCTGGCGTATGTACACACAGTTGTCATGGCTACCCAGCTCCACGACACGCAGTACTTCTCCCTTCAGTACATCCCACAAGTACAAACAGCCCTGCAATAAAGAAAACACAAATACTTTCACTTTGCTACTTACTAGCTATGGTATTAGCTCGGGTACTAGCTGCGTTATTAATGCCATTTTGTAGAAGTTTTCCAACTGATGACGTCAGTTTCAACACCCTCCCCATTTAAACCTGTAATACGAAAAATACAAATTGGCTTCTTTTCATTTCCATCTCGATAAAAGATTCTTTGTATGTCATTGGTTTGTTTGTTTTTATGTACAATGAGGATGAAGTGTCAACAAGCTGATCAGTGAGTCACGTGACCCGGAGACTGCTCGTCAGCAGTGGGTCACGTGAGCTTACCTGCGCCCCGGAGACCATGAGATTGCTGGTCAGCATACACACACTGTTACAGAAGCCGCTCTCCTGCCACAAATCAAGCACAAGCCATGTCAACAACCTACTGCTCATGTATTGGCGCTTCCTGTTTTAAATGTCCCTCATTGCCATGTCATCAATAAAATGTATTTACCAAATACAATGTGATTTTTTTCCACATTTTCTACCAAATATGACACGTATAATTAAATGACAGTGTCTCAGCGTTGGGGAAAATTTATCTCCAATACAATTATCCCTGAGTACTCATATCGAAGCCAATATTTATTTAAATTTTAATTACCGTTGAAACCGTCTTTCTTAAAAGCAAACATGCTACAGATGGGCTGATGTGAAGCAGACTAGCCAGCTATGTACCACAATCGCCAGCTCTGTAGCACACTAGCTAGCTGTGTAGCACACTCGCCAGCTGTGTAGCACATCGCTAGCTGTATGGCACACTCGCCCGCTGTGTAGCACACTCGCTAGCTGTGTAGCACACTCGCTAGCTGTGTAGCACACTCGCTAGCTCTGTAGCACACTCGCCAACTGTGTAGCACACTCGCCCGCTGTGTAGCACACTCGCTAGCTGTGTAGCACACTCGCCAGCTGTGTAGCACACTTGCTAGCTGTGTAGCACACTCGCCAGCTGTATAGCACACTCGCTAGCTGTGTAGCACACTCGCTAGCTGTTTAGCACACTTGCCAGCTGTGTAGCACACTCGCTAGCTGTATGGCACACTCGCCAGCTGTGTAGCACACTCGCTAGCTCTGTAGCACACTCGCCAGCTGTGTAGCACACTCGCCAGCTGTGTAGCACACTCGTCAGCTGTGTAGCACACTCGCTAGCTGTATGGCACACTCGCCAGCTGTGTAGCACACCCGCTAGCTGCATAGCACACTCGCCAGCTGTGTGGCACACTCGCCAGCTGTATAGCACTCACCAGCTGTATCCAGTGTAGGAGCGTGCCGCGGGCCCTGTCCCAGATACACAGCCTGTCGTCTGCTGCCGTGCTCACCACGTGTGTTCTCGTGCCCGTCACTGACGTCACTGGCGCCGTGTGCCCGTGCAGCTTGTGTAAGCACACGCCTGACATGACCCGGGGTGGGCAGAGAAAGCACACAGGTGAGTCAATGCCATGACGTATTAAGGAACGTATGCCAATCAAAACAGTTACATTTATCCTTGTCTTAATTTTCCTTTATTTGTTTTCTCTTTTCTGCTTTTTTAAACTACTTAACAGTTCATCATTTCAATAACTTCCGAGCATTCGTTTTTCTATGTCGTTTTCATTACTACTGAATCAACCTGTGCTGAGGTCCCACAGCCTTTCAGAGCCCACCCCCCCCCTCACGGCACGCACAGGGTAACTGTCTTACCTGTGCTGAGGTCCAACAGCCTTACAGAGCCCACCCCCCCCCCCCCCTCACGGCACGCACAGGGACACTGTCTTACCTGTGCTGAGGTCCCACAGCCTTTCAGAGCCCACCCCCCCCCTCACGGCACGCACAGGGTAACTGTCTTACCTGTGCTGAGGTCCAACAGCCTTACAGAGCCCACCCCCCCCCCCCCCTCACGGCACGCACAGGGACACTGTCTTACCTGTGCTGAGGTCCCACAGCCTTACAGAGCCCACCCCCCCCCCCTCCTCACGGCACGCACAGGGACACTGTCTTACCTGTGCTGAGGTCCCACAGCCTTACAGAGCCCACCCCCCCCCCCCCCCCCTCACGGCACGCACAGGGACACTGTCTTACCTGTGCTGAGGTCCCACAGCCTTACAGAGCCCACCCCTCCCCTCACGGCACGCACAGGGACACTGTCTTACCTGTGCTAAGGTCCCACAGCCTTACAGAGCCCACCCCCCACCCCCTCACGGCACGCGCAGGGACAGCAGGGCTTTACATTAACGACTGCCCCACCTGCCAGGGCAGGTGAAAGGCTTGGCGGGGCAGGTAGACTCGCCCGGTTAGCTGCCCCACCTGGCAGGTAGATCCGTTCGTCGGAGCGGGGCGTTCCGTGACATAATACCTTAACAACATACTTGTCAAGAAGGCGACTGTATTTATTGATTAGTGTTCGCTAGCTTCACCTGACCTACATACTAGCCACTGGCACGTTACCAGTTTCTGTGTTGGTGCTGGACTGTGCCTGGACACACGCCAGATATAACGTCGCGACACTTGTGATTCAATAATTGAAGAATAATATGTAAAATTATCAAACTTAGGGCTTAAAAATGTCTTTAGATAAATATAGATTTAGAGTTATTTCAAAGACTGAAAAGGAGAAAACATATTCCGAAGAAGGTGCTGAAGAAGCAACTTCTGGCACCAAAGCTAGCAAATACGTTAAATACGATGTCAAGCGGTCACGACACGTCGTGGAAAGATGGAAAGTTTATTTTCCTGGACTGTTTGAGAAAGGTGGAAAACTTTATCGTGATACATGTATCAAATACGGACCTGGAGCTACAGTAAAATCTAGCTTTCCTCTTGGGACTGAATCTTTTAGACATTCAAATATTAAGAGTCACTTTGTCTTCAACGAACACAAGTTGGCCCGCTGTGTTTTTGACCCACTGGAATGCTCTAATGATAGAGAAAACATGGCCCGACACGGCACAGCAAATTTAGAATTGCTCTCAATTTGACAAATCATTTTGAACCACTGCTTAGAAAGTTTGACAAAGATCTTTTTCATGGGTATACTACGTTCAAAGTGTTAGGCAGTCGGGCTAAGCTAGTAACGGGATCTAAATGCGCCGACTTTCATGCTACCACTTTTCAACAACACGCGAACGAATCGCAGAACATTTGAAAATTTTTTAGAATGTATCAATCCATATCAACCGCGGTATGTGAGCGAGATTTCTCTGCAGTGAAACGTGTTAAAAGCGACTGGTGCGCCAGCTTAGAAACTGAAATGCTGTCGGATTTACTTCTGATATCAATTGAAGGACCGCCGTTTGAAGATTATCAAGCACACACAACACTATAGCGCTGGATCATGGGAGGCTAGCGCAAGAAAAGACCCAAATTTTTAATAGCTGCCGCCAGTGCTCCCGAAGAGTATGCTTAAGATTTTAAGACTTTTTTAGGACATCTGCGTTTTGACATTTACTCAGGAACTGTTATATTTGATAAACAGCGTCTATACATTGATGCATGCTATATAAGTAGAATGTTTCAGAGTGTTGCGGAGGGGGGAGTGGAGGAAGGGGCGGGGAGAGGGGGTGATCAACAGAAGAGACAAAAGGTGGGGCAGGTAAGAGTGCTGGTGGGGCAGGTAGATTTAAAATCTACTTGCCCCACCGGGAAGGTCCTAAAAAAAGTTAACGTAAAGCCCTGGGACACTGTCTTACCTGTGCTGAGGTCCCACAGCCTGACAGAGCCCTCCTCTCCCCCGCTCACGGCGCACACGGGAGCGGTATCGTCTATACACAGCGCGGTGATGCTTCCCTTGTGTCCGTAAAGCGTGTACACGCACTGTGTGTCTTCTAGGCGGAACACCTGTAACGCAAAACGTTCCACGTGAATGGCACGAAGCACGACGAAATGTCGGACAAAAGGACGACGTCCTGCACAACTTCAGTATATTAGGAACAATATCCCAAAAACAAACAAGGATGTCTAAGGACATGACCCAGCAGAGTTACCAAACAAGGAAAGAGAGAAAAACACTGAAACGACTATTGTTAGGCCAAAAAATGAGGAACTTTCTGAACGTAACTTTTTCATAATTTTAACACACAAAAACGAGTTTTCCTGGGTGGAAGCTACCCGAAAAGGGATGCTGGAGAGGTTGGATTTTGACGATTCACGTATTTACCGACATTTACACAATTTTACAAAATTTTTAAATTAGACCCTTTCGGCATTTTTTGTCATTTGCGAATTCTATAACTATTTGAAAAAGACAGAGAAATAAATGGTTTGACAATTCAGTTATTTACTTCCATTTATTCCAGTTTTTGCCAAACTTCAAAGTTCTGCCATTTCGGCAGTTTTTGGCGAACCGCCAAAAAAATAATAGCCTGGTAGGCGAACCCCTGGAAAACATCCCTGCCTAACATGTAAACAATTGGAGTAAAACTGTAGGAGGAGTAGCATTTTAAAAATGGGTCAAAACGGACACAAAAAGTGCCGCCATTCTGTCAGTTTTCCGTCAATCGTCAAAAAAAGTAATAACCAGGTGGGGGGCCATCCAGGGAGCATTTCTGCGTAATATCAACACGACTGGAGCAAAACTGTAGGAGGAGTAGCATTTTAAAGAAAAAGTTTAACATACGCACATACATTCAAACCCCCTATAGTGATACGACTAACCCAGTCCGCCAAAGTCGGCTGGGATAAAAAGTTGCCAGCAAAATCCCTACGCTATAGTGCGATCCACAAAACTTGGTACCAAGCGCCTCATTGCAGTAAAATTGCCTAAGTTAAAAAGGCCAATTAGGACCGAATAAATGCCTCGTCGGACAAAAGGACAGCTCCAATATATTAGGAACAATATCCCCAAAACAAAAAAATTGCCGGATAATAGCTAGGCTACAGTGCGATCCACAAAACTTGGTACCTAAAGCGTAACGTACACACAGACAGACCGACACAGACAGACGCACAAGTCAAACTATATGCCCCGTTGACATTTGTAAGGCGGGGCATAAAAAAACGTATACTGACCGACGATTAATTAATTAACCGTAGCAAACAATGTTCCTCACCACAGAAAAGGCCTTGTGACGGAAAGATACGAATCAAAATTTACTGGCACTTCTTGCGATCCACAAACTATTATTTCTGCATCCTGGCTTCACTTGGGTACATATTTTTGGGCACTTACTATGGACCCTGACTCACCTTGAGCTGTAGTCCTGACTAGCTGACAGCAGTTGATTCATCTTGAGCTTGTAGTCCTGACTAGCCGACAGCAGCTGACTCACCTTGAGCGTGTTGTTCTGACTAGCTGAAAGAGGCTGACTCACCTTGAGCGTGTAGTCCTGACTAGCTGAAAGACGCTGACTCACCCTGAGCGTGTAGTCCTGACCAGCTGACAGCAGCTGACTCTCCCTGAGCGTCTAGTCCTGACTAGCTGACAGCAGCTGACTCACCTTGAGCGTGTAGTCCTGACTAGCTGACAGCAGCTGACTCACCTTGAGCGTGTAGTCCTGACTAGCTGACAGAAGCTGACTCACCTTGAGCGTGTAGTCCTGACTAGCTGACAGAAGCTGACTCATCTTGAGCGTGTAGTCCTGACTAGCTGAGAGCAGCTGACTCTCCTTGAGCGTGTAGTCCTGACTAGCTGAGAGCAGCTTACTCTCCTTGAGCGTGTAGTCCTGACTAGCTGAGAGCAGCTGACTCTCCTTGAGCGTGTAGTCCTGACTAGCTGACAGCAGCTGACTCACCTTGAGCGTGTAGTCCTGACTAGCTGACAGCAGCTGACTCACCTTGAGCGTGTAGTCCTGACTAGCTGACAGCAGCTGGCCGCCGCGGCACAGCAGGAAGGTGATGGGCCGCTGGTGCGCCCTCGTGCTACCCAACAAGCGACATTCCAGCTCGTCGTCCCAGAACTGCAGGTCCTGCGGCACGCTGTGACTGCTCGGCACTCGCCTGTGACCTGCGTGACGTCACACTACATTAGTATCGACTGCTTTCTGTAAACACCTATTGTTGTTGAATCAATTAAGTGGTGTGCATGCAAAACTTGTGGTTTCATTGTAGGAAAGTATTATTTCTTTTTGATAAAATTTAAACAGTTAAAAACCAGTCGGGAACGCTTGAGAATAAACAAAAACAATAATGTCTTAATTGTATGGATATATGAACTCCAGAAGCAAACATGGAGCTTGAAGAGACCATGACCTCGCTTGAGAGACCATGACCTCGCTTTAGAGACCATGACCTTGCTTGAGAGACCATGACCTCGCTCGAGAGACCATGACCTCGCTCGAGAGACCATGACCTTGCATGAGAGATCATGAGCTTGCTCGAGAGACCATGACCTCGCTTGAGAGACCATGGCCTTGCTTGACAGACCATGACCTCGCTCGAGAGACCATGACCTTGCATGAGAGACCATGACCTTGCTTGAGAGACCCCGACCTTTCTTGAGAGACCACGACCTTGCTTTAGAGACCATGACCTTGCTTGAGAGACATGACCTTGCTTGAGAGACCTTGACCTTGCTTGAGAGACCATGGCCTCGCTTGAGAGAATATCCCGTCACGGCTAATCCTCCAGCGCTCACCTCGCTTCTGGGCCTTGGACGGCTTCGAGCTTGTGGCAATCTTTGGAATGTCTGAACCTGAGCCGGACTCCAGCTCCAAGAAGTCTATGCTGCCGCTCAACCGCGCCGCCACCAGTCTGATCCAGGCATGTGACGTCATCGGGTCAACACAACAGCAAATGCCTCATTAAAATTTTCTTAAGGGTTTCTTATTCACGAATGCTATTTTTGGCACATTAAGTAGTTGTTCCAATGATAAACTGCTTCACTGAATTTTGGAAAGCTCATTTTCACACATTTTATCTTCAACGAGCAAGCCACCGTATATTACATTTAAACACGCGGATTTAACAAGTTTTGCCCATAAAAGTAATCCATTAGAGACAAAGTTATTTGCGGACGGCGTACCTCTTGCCAGTAAAGCAGATGTTTGTGACGCCGATGTCGTTTCTACAGTACTGAAGCTTGAGCTCTCCCGTTAGTCCATCCCAGAACTGAAACAACAGGACAGCACCATCCAAGTAACCTAACACGATATCACCACCCACGTCAACACAACACGATATCACGACTCACGTCAACACACAACGTCCATAGTAATGGCATACACAACAGAACATCACCACCCACGTCAACCCACAACGCCCGGCATACACAACAGAACATCACCACCCACGTCAACCCACAACGCCCGGCATACACAACAGAACATCACCACCCACGTCAACCCACAACGCCCGGCATACACAACAGAAAATCACCACCCACGTCAACCCACAACGCCCGGCATACACAACAGAACATCACCACCCACGTCAACCCACAACGCCCGGCATACACAACAGAACATCACCACCCACGTCAACCCACAACGCCCGGCATACACAACAGAACATCACCACCCACGTCAACCCACAACGCCCGGCATACACAACAGGACATCACCACCCACGTCAACCCACAACGCCTGGCATACACACCAACAGAACATCACCACCAACGTCAACACACAACGCCCGGCATACACACCAACAGGACATCACCACCCACGTCAACACACAACGCCCGCAATACACACGAACAGAACATCACCACCCACGTCAACACACAACGCCCGGCATACACACCAACAGAACATCACCACCCACGTTAAAATTTTTTCCCAGTTCTTTTCTTAAGCAGACGGCTGACATGAACTTTGGCATGTTCCCTAACGTATACACTGTGCCTTGCGTTAGAGGTACACAGGGTGAGATGCCTCACCTCGATCGACCCGTCGCCACATCCGGCGACGACGAGGTCATGCTGACACTGAAGACACCAGACGGGCGAGGCGGGCTGCGCGTGGGGCTGCGTCACTGCGTCCTTCACCTCCAGGCCGCTGTCCGCGCCGGGGCTCTCTCCTATAACACACAGAAAACGCTCTGAAAAGGTCTGTCGCCTACACCACTGTAAGCCCGGTCGCCTACACAACTAAGTCCTGTCGCCTACACCTCTGCAAGCCCTGTCGCCTACACCTCTGTAAGTCCTGTCGCCTACACCTCTGTAAGTCCTGTCGCCTGCACCTCTGTAAGTCCTGTCGCCCACAACTCTGTAAGCTCTGTTGCCTACACCTCTGTAAGCTCTGTCGCCTACACCTCTGTAAGCTCTGTCGCCTACACCTCTGTGAAGTCCTGTCGCCTGCACCTCTGTAACCCTGTCGCCTGCACCTCTGTAAGCTCTGTTGCCTACACCCCTGTAAGCCCTGTCGCCTACACCTCTAAGCTCTGTAGCCTACATCTCTGTAAGCCCTGTCGCCTACACCTCTGTAAGCTCTGTCGCCTGCACCTCTGTAAGCTCTGTCGCCTGCACCTCTGTAAGCTCTCTCGCCTACACATCTGTAAGCCCTGTCGCCTACACCTCTAAGCTCTGTAGCCTACATCTCTGTAAGCTCTGTCGCCTACACCTCTGTCAGTCCTGTCGCATACACCTCTGTAAGTCCTGTCGCCTACACCTCTAAGTCCCGTCGCCTACACCTCTGTAAGCTCTGTCGCCTGCACCTCTGTCGCCTACACCTCTGCAAGTCCTGTCGCCTACACCTCTGTAAGTCCTGTCGCCTGCACCTCTGTAAGTCCTGTCGCCCACAACTCTGTAAGCTCTGTCGCCTGCACCTCTGTAAGCTCTGTCGCCTACTCCTCTGTAAGCTCTGTCGCCTGCACCTCTGTAAGTCCTGTCACCTACACCTCTGTAAGTCCTGTCGCCTACACCTCTGTAAGCTCTGTCGTCTGCACCTCTGTAAGCCCTGTCGCCTACACCTCTGCAACCCTGTCGCCTACACCTCTGTAAGTCCTGTCGCCTACACCTCTGTAAGCTCTGTCACCTACAACTCTGTAAGTCCTGTCGCCTACACCTCTGTAAGCTCTGTCGCCTGCACCTCTGTAAGCCCTGTCACCTACACCTCTGTAAGTCCTGTCGCCTACACCTCTGTAAGCTCTGTCGCCTGCACCTCTGTAAGCTCTGTCGCCTGCACCTCTGTAAGCCCTGTCGCCTACACCTCTGTAACCCTGTCGTCTACACCTCTGTAAGTCCTGTCGCCTACACCTCTGTAAGCTCTGTCGCCTGCACCTCTGTAAGCCCTGTCGCCTACACCTCTGTAACCCTGTCGCCTACACCTCTGTAAGTCCTGTCGCCTGCACCTCTGTAAGTCCTGTCGCCTACACCTCTGTAACCCTGTCGCCTACACCTCTGTAACCCTGTCGCCTACACCTCTTTAAGTCCTGTCGCCTGCACCTCTGTAAGTCCTGTCGCCTACACCTCTGTAACCCTGTCGCCTACACCTCTGTAAGTCCTGTCGCCTGCACCTCTGTAAGTCCTGTCACCTACACCTCTGTAACCCTGTCGCCTACACCTCTGTAAGTCCTGTCGCCTGCATCTCATCGCTACTTTTACGAAGAGAACAACATCTCTTCGATCTGCCCAGCGGATACTTTCCGAGTTATTATTTTACTATACAGGTTTATTTTCTCTTTGTGAATCATATCACCAAAGACCAATCTTCCTTAAAAAGGCGAAAGTAAAGCATTCCCACCCCAAACAACTCTCCACGACTCTCCCAACAAGCTAAATACATATCTTATAACCGATTTTTGCAATCCTACAGCAATCGCAGAACGCTACCATTTCGAAAATATCTTTTGATTCACCCCCTCCCCCATCCCTGCCAGGAGTTTTGTGGGAATTCCCACAGAAGAAAGAAGCTGCCTGACAAGCACCGACACTCACCGAGGCTGGCGCTCGTGTAGTGCTCCTCCCACGTCTGGCCGTCGCGCTGCCTTTGCGTGCGCCGCTGCCGCTCTTCCAGGTACGCCTTCTTCTCGGCCACGAACTGGCGATGCTCCTCGTAGTCGTCGCTCACGTACGGCCCGAAGTCGTAGCCCGCGCCGCCCGCGCCGCCCGACCGCCACGGCTCGCTGCCATCGTCTTGGGACATGAGGGTCGCGCCTGCTGACGGGTAGCCACCGCCACCGGCTGGCACAGGGCCGATGTGGAGAGGGCTACTCGTGCAGGTATCCCGCTCGGGTCCGGATGTATAATGCGGGTGCTGCGGTTGACCGGAAGCTATGTTCATGCCTGTGTCAGGACTAATGGGCGGGGAGCTGGAAGGAAATGCGAACGCCGAGGTGTTACATGGACTTCCATGAGGTGAACGACTGGCAGTGGATGGAGTACAGATGGCGCTGGAGGCTGTGCGCGTGGCGCCGGATGGGGTATAGATGGCGCTGGATGGGGTATAGCTGGTGGCGGGCGGGTTACGGTAGGCAGGGCCCTGGGGCGGGGCGAGGCTGGAGGACCACCCCTGATGCGGCGGCGTACTCAAACCGCTGTCCACGGCCGTCAGCGCGGCAATGCTCGAATCGACCGACGTATTTGAACTGCCCACTGAGGCAAATGGACTGGCGACTGATGCAAATGCACCGCTGGCGGGACTTGCGGGCGGAGCATTGGAAGCGCTGGGATTGCTGAGGGAGAGCGTCTGACTCCGCGTTCGCTCCTGCGTACTGAAATCCGTGCTGATCTTACTGCTCAGATCCGGGGCGATATCCTCGAAGCAGATTGCGCTCAGGTCGGCGCTGTTGTAGCGTGTGTGCTTGGACGGGTGGCGCTTGCGCCTGAGTGCGCCCGCGTCGTCCTGCGCCAGGCTGCTGTGCGAGCGGCGCAGGGCCGCGGCGTCCGCGTCGCCGCGCTCCATGGCGCTGGCCCTGGTGTCCGTGTCCGCGCTGCATGCGTCGCCACTGAAGAGACAAATAGTTACACAATTACCCGAGAGTTGTCAGTGAATGAATTTGTACAAATTTCCGAGCAAGTACTTACTTTTCATGTCTGCTCTTTGTCGACATTTATGGCAAGACATTGCAAGTTCGTGAACGATGGGAGATGTGTGAAAGACAGGGGATGTGTGAAGGACAGGGGATGTGTGAAGGACAGGGGATGTGTGAAAGACAGGGGATGTGTGAAGGACAGGGGATGTGTGAAAGACAGGGGATGTGTGAAGGACAGGGGATATGTGAAGGACAGGGGATGTGAGAATGAGAGAGGATGTATGAAGGTGAGGGGATGTGTGATGGGCGGGGATATGTGAAGGAGAGGAGAGGTGTCAGTGACGGGGGATGTGTCAAGAACGAGCTACACCAGGGATGACACACCTGTTCCTGAGGATGGTGGTGCGGCACTCTCCCGATGTGGAGTCCCATACTTTGACATAACCCCCTAAACATGCGCTAACGACCAGGGGCCCATCAACAGCTATGCATTCTATCTCCTGAATGGATGAAATATAAAACCAAAGCTCCATTAAGCAACACGATTACTTGGGCGTGAGAAGTAATCTAAGATCAATTAAAAATAAAAGCCACATATTGTAAAATACACCCCTGTATAATGGTACACAGAACCCGTTAATGTTATCTGAATGGTATCATATATGTTGAAAAAGACCAGTTTTTAAGAAATGTAAAGATACTACTTATATTTTGCTTTCCAACCCACTGCTCAAATCCATTTCTAGCAGATGTATCGGTGACCTTTACCTGGACATGACCTTCCAACAGAAGCGGCAAGGACTCGCGTATCTGCTTATAATACTGTAATCCGCGGCGGCTGTTTCTCTTGGGATTACGGTACCATTTGGCGCGCCATTTACCGTAATCCTTAGGACACATGCACTTATACAGCCAGACCATGAAGTAGACGAGGATAATGAAGGTGACGATGGCGAGCAGAATGTGCAGCAACAGCTCCACGGTGGTGCGCGGGAAAACCTACAGCGACGAGCCAATCAGAAATAAACACACCAACCAATCAGCGCCGAGCCAATCAGAAACATGCACGATGGCGAGCAGAATGTGCAGCAACAGCTCAACGGTGGTGCGCGGGAAAACCTACAGCGACGAGCCAATCAGAAATAAACACACAGCAACCAATCACGCAGCGCCGAGCTAATCAGAAACAATCACACAGCAACCAATCACGCAGCGACGAGTCAATCAGAAACAAGCACACAACAATCAATCACGCAGCGCCGAGTCAATCAGAAACAAATACATAACAACCAATCACGCTGGGCCGAGTCAATCAGAAATAAACACATAACAACCAATCACGCAGCGTCAAGCCAATCAGAAATAAACACACAACAACCAATCACGCAGCGTCAAGCCAATCAGAAATAAACACACAACAACCAATCACGCAGCGTCAAGCCAATCAGAAATAAACACACAACAACCAATCACGCTGGGCCGAGTCAATCAGAAACAAATACATAACCAATCAGGCAGCGCTGAGCCAACCAGAAACAAGCACACAGCAACCAATCACGCAGCGACGAGCGAATTAGAAACAAATACACGACAACCAATCACGCAGCGACGAGCCAATCAGAAACAAGTACACAACCAATCACGCAGCGACGAACCAATCAGAAACAAATACATAACAACCAATCACGCAGCGCTAAGCCAATCAGAAACAAGCAAACAACCAATCACGCAGGGCCGAGCTAATCAGAAACAAATACATAACAACCAATCACGCAGCGCCACGTGTCACGCATCCTTTATTTGAGTTTTCAGATGCTTATTCAAATTCAAAGCTCTGAATTCGAGAGGCCCACTTCAACATGCACAACGTCAAGCACTAGAAAAGTATATTAGAAACCGATTTTGTCACGTGATTTGCTCAACAGTCATTCATAAAAAGAGTGGGTCTAAGGCTTTCTATGCGTTAACATTATAATGACGACATAATGGGATGCGTCACTACTTTCTGTGTGGAATCGGGGAAGATGGGGGGGGGGGGGGGGAGCTGTCAAAAGCTTCGGAAACGTTGCGTGCACACTTTATGGATTTATATATGTCGTCTTACCGCTAGATTCTTCATAACCAAAGAGAAGGTGAGTGATTGGTTGGGGCCGAAGTGCCTGGTCTCGCTGCCGTAGTAGTTGGCGGCCAGGTTGTAGTAGGTTGAGAGCCGCGACACCATCATGACCTCGGCCGGGTGGCGCATAGCCAGTGCGGCGGCCATGTCGACGCGCACTGACAGCGGAATGCTGGGTAATACTGTCACGTACTTGCCTGCAAGAAACACGGTACACTGCGGCGTCAACTATCTAGTCCACTACTCGTGGATACTTGCTGTACTCTAGTACATAGTACTGCAAATTCGCTAACTCAAAATCCGCAAAACGCTTTCATGTAATCTTTTTCCAATTACTTCAAAGTGTCAAACTATTTTACAAATTTTATTTCGGAGAAAAGGACCAGTGGTTGTAGAGAAGGCTTAGCTGCCAGCCGTGAACCAGTGGCTGTAGGGAAGGCTTACCTGCAGGGCGTGGACCAGTGGTTGTAGGGAAGGCTTACCTGCAGGGCGTGGGCCAGTGGTTGTAGGGAAGGCTTACCTGCAGGGCGTGGACCAGTGGTTGTAGGGAAGGTTTACCTACAGGGCGTGGACCAGTGGTTGTAGGGAAGGTTTACCTGCAGGGCGTTGACCAGTGGTTGTAGGGAAGGCTTACCTGCAGGGCGTGGGCCAGTGGTTGTAGGGAAGGCTTACCTGCAGGGCGTGGACCAGTGGTTGTAGGGAAGGTTTACCTGCAGGGCGTGGGCCAGTGGGTGTAGAGAAGGCTTACCTTCCAGGGAGATGTTGTAGTGGGCGAAGAGCGTGGGCCAATGGTTGTAGGAGAGCTTCCGCCACTGTTCCGGATCGTCGTGTTGCAGTAGCGCGGCCGTAACACGATCGTCATGGGACGCGTCGCTCTCCCCGCCACGCGCATCCCTCTGTAAACACAACCCGCGTCTTTCGCGTTTTCTGACACCCCACACCCAACCACGCGACCCTCTGTACCCGAAACGCGCGAAAATCTACTATGCGTGTTTTTTATGCTCCCACACCCGCACCATGCGCTTTTCTGTACCCATAAGCCGCGTCATGGCTGTCTGTAACAAGCGTATGTATTTAATTCCGCTCCCCCTGAGCTCCCCCTCGTATCACAAATCGCGGCACGGCGTCCCTTAACCGCATGTGTATTCCTTTGCCTGTCACTTCCCTTCCCGCGCCACTGCCCCGATTCCCCCGTCCCAAACCTAAAAGCCTTTCACGGCCCATTCCAACCCCATTCTCTGAGAAAGATCAGCATCACAGCGTTCAATAACCCACACGTTTATTTTGTTTATCTCCAAATATTTATCATTATTTCTTTTTTCACCACAACGTATCAATGTTTGTTTGTTTTTTTTGTTTACGCTGAAAGGAACAGAAACACCAAAGACACCACATGAACAAACCTGCACAAACTGTTCCTTTTCGGAGTCGCCCAATTTGCCATTTTCCGCTCTGCTGTTGTCAGATAACACAGGATCGGTCACGTGATCCTTCTCTTGATTTTTCCACTTATCTTTAGACAACATCACGTCATCATTCGGAAACTTTCCGCCTCCATTCGGCAATTTCATGTCATCATTCGGAAACTTCATTCGGCCGTTATTAGGTTGTTGCATTCCGTCATCATGAGCTTTGACGTCATCGAAGCCCGGGGTATCCATGGCGACGACGGCCTCGTCATAGACTGTGACGTTGTCGGTCGTCAGGTACTGCACGATGCCTGCCTTGTGTACGATGAGCGAGATCCAGACGACCATGCAGAACATCATGATCTTCTGGAAGACGCGCGTGCGCGCCCAAAAGTGCAGCAGCTTCACTCTCCGTGCCACGGCCAGCTGCGGATGGCGCGGTTTGGCCGTCGGGGAGGGCGGGGGAGAGAGCTCGTGCAGGTACTCGCCCGTGTCGATGCGTAGCGCCATGACGGGGCGAGGCGTGTGTGTGGCGCGGGAAGAGGGCGGCGGGGGTGGCGCGGGAGCGAGGCGCGTACCCGCGTAGTGCTGGTACTGGCCATCGGGGCGCTGTAACGACTGCTGCACGCTCTGTTTGTGCAGGTCTGACAGCTGAAAGCAAAGCGTGACTGACGCGTGAAATGTACGGAAGTGACGCGTGAAATTCGTGAAATGCACGGAAATGACGCGTGAAATTGATATCTGAACTGTGTAAAAATGACGCGTGAAATGTGAAAATGACATGTCAAATGTGTGAGAATGAGATGTGAAATGTATAAAAATGACGTGAAAATGTGTGCAAATAACGTTCTGTTATGTGTGAAAACAAGACCTGCAAAATGTGTGAATATGACGCCCGAAATAAACGGATTCTAGACAAGTCGCCATCAATCCAACTCGCCATAAGCCCCTATACCAAGTTACCACAGCCAAGACTTAGGAATTGTGTGCCAACTCACCTACACTACTGCCAAGTCGCCAACATGTTTTCTGGTGAAATTAGCAGACACAATGTCCTTCTGTATGACTTCATAAATAAATTCTATATAGATAAAATTGAATGTTACGAAAAATGGTTTGTAAAATATGAATTAAAAAAAAAAAAACAATGTGTATTTACATTTTATTGAATAAAACAGATTATTGGCCCTCTCTTTGCACCATGAACGCGTTATTGGTTCAATGAATTTTTACGAATTGCAATCATATTAAGTGCAATTACCAAAAAGCAGCTTCTTTCTTCTTATTTTTGTCAAAACAAATTCCAATCTATAGTTGGATGGAACCGAATTAAAGAAGCGTTCACAGCACAAGTGATTGCAATTAATGTGCGCAATGTGTCATTTTTTCTGTTCACAAGTAATTGTAATTAAATTTGTATTCGCTAGACCAGTCGTTCAGTTGTGTTCCATTCTTTCTTTTAAGTGTAGATTACAGAAAAAGTACTTTGCAAACAAAATAGCTTTTAAAGAGCTTTTCAACTTTCGGAGAGACGATAATTAACAATGTACCTAAACGCAATTAGCTGTTTCGAAAGAACTTTAAACATTCGATTCGGCAGATTAGCAAAAGTCTGTTGTTCGGTAAGAAACGGTAAAATAAGAATACAGAATAAAAGAAGGAAACGGTAAAAAAGAATGTAAAATAAAACAAGAAAGTGGTGTGCAATTTATGGTGAGTTGGCATAAAAGTATATGACTTGGATTGATGGCGACTTATCCTGACACCAAATAAACGACTCCAACGTGTGAAGAAATACGAAAACGTATGGAAGGTGAAAGTTGTGAAACTGACGCGCGATGAAATCTTGTGCCCCTCTTTTTACAAATAAACACATGCTAATTATTATGTTTTTTTTTTGTACTTATTATTATTACTTTTTTTATTTAACTTTTTTTATTTAATGAAGTTTTGCCTATGTTATACATAACCACTGGGACTGGGAGAAGGTTCACTTCTTCAGCCATACGCATGCAGACTGATGGTGTAATTTCGCGTTACCTCCATTCTGCGTATATCAATGGACAGCACCGTTGTGAAGAAGAACATTTGCAGAAAGAAATCCGTCAACAGGCCGACCACCGCGAACAGGCAAAACTCCTGTCAACAAAAACAAGACTCCTGTCAACACAAACAGAACTCCTAGCAACACAAACAAGACTCATGTCAACACAAACAGAGCTCCTGGCAACACAGTCAAGACTCCTGGCAACACAAACAAAACCAAAAACAAAACTCCTGACAATACAAACCCAACTAGTCCTTTTTACAGTGTCAAAACTGGTCAATTGTGCTGTATTTTCAGTTTTCCCATTTTCCCAATTTTTGAGAAAATCTCAAAATAACCCCTAGATGCACAGGTCCACTCTATAGTATTTGCAAGAGAACAATTGAATCGCTTCAGTGTTTACGGAGATACAGCACCAACAAAAAAAAAGTCTCGAAGGGCGGACAGACGGACCCGAATCCTAGTCCCCCCGCTCGAGCTACGCGGCGGCGGGGGGCTTAAAAAAAACACACAAACAACCTAAACCCAACCACAAACCTGAAGTGTAGAAACCTGTCTCCTCTTTCTTATTCACCTTTGCTGGTGGATTTCTACGAGATCATTATTGTGTAAATATTATTTTAGTACCTAGTTGTTCAAAAGCTTGTGGTAAAAAAAAAAAGCAGATAGAGGCGAGGTGTGAGGTACCTGTATGGCGGGGACAAAGGTGAGGAAGCCGATAGTCAAGATGCTCAGCTCCGTCACCAGGTTCTTGAAGATGTACCAGCCCTCCTTGCTGATCCCTGTAACAAGTCAACGAGTGAGCGAGTGAGTGAGGATGTACCAACCCTCCTTGCTGATCCCTGTAACAAGTCAATGAGTGAGTGAGTGAGTGAGTGAGGATGTACCAGCCCTCCTTGCTGATCCCTGTAACAAGTCAACGAGTGAGTGAGTGAGTGAATGAGTGAGTGAGGATGTACCAGCCCTCCTTGCTGATCCCTGTAACAAGTCAACGAGTGAGTGAGTGAGGATGTACCAGCCCTCCTTGCTGATCCCTGTAACAGGTCAATGAATGTGTGACTGAGTGAGTGAATTTGTGAGTGAGTGAAGATGTAAGAGTTTTCCTTGCTGATCCCTGCAGTAAGTCAGTGAATGACTGGGTTGGAGACTTGGTGAGTGAGTGGGTTGGGTGACTGGATGAGTGAGTGACTTGGTGAATGAGTAGGTGGGTGACTTGGTGAGTGAGTGGGTGGGTGACTTGGTGAGTGAGTGGGTGGGTGACTTGGCCAGCCACACAGCCCGTCCCCACTTTTGTTTTAATTCCAGAACTGTTCTTGGAGTTTTTGATTTGGACGAAGTGCTCAGGAATTGAACTCAAAGGGGACACGACTAAATCAGAGATGGAATATTCTCTCCCTCTCTATGTCTCCCCCCTCCACCCCCACTCCCTCCAATCCTCCACTCCCGCCCCTCCCCCTCCTCCAGCCCCCAACCCCAACTCCCTCACACATGCACTCCGACTCAATCCAAGCCCCAGGGCCGTAAGTACTGCGAGACGGAGCGTTATACCTTGAGCGACCCTGAGCTTGACGTCGAGGTGCACGGGGGTGGAGACGACGGACTTGGTGACCACCAGCACGTTCTCCAGTCCGATGATGACCACGAGGTATGGGAAGATCTCACTGTAAATCAACACCGCTGTATAAATAACTCGGAATTACTTAAACCAACCGAAAATACGAACGTTTGTAGACACTTTAGGCCAATGTGCGTGCGGATTAACAGCCAATAAAGTAGATGTAACCATACTGACAGAAGCGCCAAGAACGGGCCGTTATTTGCTGCCACGAATACCCGCCACGCCAACTTCCATCAGCCAGTCTGTCACTACCCCCGCCCCCCTCCCCCTCCCCCCACCCCCAGGACTGGCATTTTCCCACATAAAACAGTTTTCCAGGAAAGTGGAAAAACTGAAAAAACACCGGCAAAAATGGAAACGAAGTGGCGGAAAAAGAATGAAATAAACTGCAATTTACCTGAAATATCATTGGACAACTGTCATTTGAGTGGCAAACAATATTTCTGCCGGGCGGTAAAAACGGCATATTTTTCCACCTTGTATAAAAACTGACCAACCCTGAAACCCCCGCCCCACCCACAAACGACTTCACCAGCCAACTCCCATCCCAGCCACAACCGACGTAATTAGCTACCCCAATTCCCGTAACTACAGGAATTGTAGTTATTAATGACTCCGTAAGCTTCTGACATTTCACCGCGCCCCTCCCACACAACTTGACCTCCCCCCCCCCCCCCCAAGTGAACTTACGCCTCCATAAGCTTGTGCCTTTTTATCACGCCCCCTCCCACACATCCCCCCGTACAGCCCCACCCCCCGTACAGCCCAGTACCTTCCATTGAGGCTGGGCGTTAAGCCAAACAGCAGGCAGACGGAGACGGACATGAGGAGGGAGCAGACGACCGTCACGACGGCGCTGAACGCCAGCCCCCACTTGGACTTCACCATCTCGATCTTCCCTGCAACAACCGTCAAATCAAGTAAGTAGCATCTTTTCATTCCAACACAATGTGGACTCATGTGAGCTTTCTTGGTCTTTCTAACGACACCTCCGATATATCGACATAAGGTTTCTATCCAAGCCATGTCGTCACAACAGGGCCACTGTATTTTCCTTCTTTTTTTTTCATTTACTGATTTATTTTCTTGCAAGGAAAGGCAACATTAAACTGATACAAATATCAGTTACTTATTTACTGGAAGACAATTACGGAGCCGATGTACATGAAGAGGACGGAGTAGGTGACGATCAGCGACGCGTACCGGGGGAGGGGGGATGAGGGGAGGGGGAAGATACTCACGGACAGAGAAGAAGTTGTACATGAAGAGGACGGAGTAGGTGACGATCAGCGACGTGTACCGGGGGAGGGGGGATGAGGGGAGGGGGAAGATACTCACGGACAGAGAAGAAGTTGTACATGAAGAGGGCGGAGTAGGTGACGATCAGCGACGTGTACGGGGGGAGGGAGGGGGATGGTGAGGGGTGGGGGAAGACACTCACGGACGGAGAAGTAGATGTACATGAAGAGCACGGCGTAGGTGACGATCAGCGGCGTGTACTCCACGAAGTAGTCGTGCAGCTTGAAGTGGATGTGCACGAGCTGCGGCCGCCAGGTGGAGCTGTTCACGCCCTGCGGGTAGATCTCCCACAGCTTCTCCCGCAACGCCTCCACGAACCTGCAGCGCGTCGCCAATATAAAAATTAGTCTCAGTTTTGCGTGCATACGTGGATTTCTTTCTTTCTGTCTTTTTTTTTTTACCAGTTGTAACCAGAACTTGTCGCCTCATTCCTAGACTCCATCGTATCGCTATTTTATTTTTTACTACTTTTTTGTTCCAAAACAATTTGACAGCCCCCGCGAAATCGTCGTCGTCAAAAACACAGAATAATTTAGCGAATTGTTCCTCGAAGACGCTCAACTACAAATCCATTGTCACTTCAAATATTCCTGTCATACTGCTTTTACTGTTTTTAAAATACTAAATTTCCCCGTTCTTCCATGGTGTGATACAAGAGAGAAGCACTTTTTTACCACTCACTGAGAATCGTATTTCTTGAGCACAATGGTCACTGCATAGGAAACAATACGCTGTCTGTTCCGCACAAAGAACTTCTTCACTCCCGTGTCTTTATGCGCCACGCCAAATAGTACGTCTGAAACACGTGACATCAATTATGCAGTACTTCTTGGTTTCTCGCACTGCCTATGTGCGAAAGTTCGCATGAAACGTGAAGAACCACACTATAGCACACTATCAACACACCATCAACATACACAACACACTATCAACAAACCATCAACACAGTCAACACACCATCAACACCACCAACACACCATCAACATACCCAACACACTATCAACATACCATCAACACAGTCAACACACCATCAACACAGTCAACACACCATCAACACAGTCAACACACCATCAACATACCATCAACACAGTCAACACAGTCAACACACCATCAACATACTCAACACACTATCAACACAGTCAACACACCATCAACAAACACACCACCAACATACTCAACACACTATCAACACACCATCAACTCACTATCAACACAAACCTTATGCACACAAGCAGTTGACATTTTCGAATCTGCGTTAATTTCAGTGGGAAACCAACACTCTTTATAGACACGAGCCCATGAAAGCACAATCACCTTTCGCTGAAGGCTGGACGTCTATGCCAGGCTGCAGCTTCTTGAACATGGTTTTAATGATTTCCCCGTCACTGTTGAAACTGAAACGACAATAGATTCGTCTCTTTCAGTCGTACTATTTAACAGTTTATGTCACACAGCTGTTTTATTTGTCTCCTGAAAATATGGATTATATCTGCCATCTTAACAAACTTGACACGAAATGCGTTAAAGTCGTAGCTAGCACACGAGAGCACTCCCCACCTCGGTGACCCAACCAGCGTGACCCAACCAGCTTGACCCAACCAGCGTGACCCAACCAGTGTGACCCAACCAGTGTGACCCAACCAGCTTGACCCAGTCTGATCTCCTCTCACCTGGTCCTGTCATTTTGCCAGAAGTTAGCGGGGGACACGATCAGACAGTTGTACTGCGGCAGCAGCCTGGCCAGCTCCCCACGCACCGTGCTCTCAGACACATGAAGGCACAGGTCACCCACGCTCTGTTCTACGCCACTGAAACACGTAATACCACTGAAGTCAAGTTTTGTCCCTTCGCGAGCATCATCATATATATTGATATAAGTCAATGTAATACATTACCAGACCATTGGGACGGGATCTGCCCAACCAATTACCATTTCACCCCAAAAATGCTCAGCTCACCAAACTCCTCATGACCATCTCACAGAAAAATGCTCAGCACACCCAAAATTATTGGTCAACTCACCTAATTTTTTTTTATATTTCAATAAAAGTTTCACCAAATATTCAAACATGTTCAAAGAATTATTATGCGACGTCCAAATTTTTATTAAAGCCAAGGGACATCAAATCAAAATTCGCTGCAATTACAACCCAATATAACGAATGACGAATTGCAGTCTCATTAATTTTTAGATTATAAATTGACTTGAAATTGTTATTTAAAACTGCAATATCAAATAGCAATTTTGCATGGACTGCCATTACGAACTTTCACTGTAACTGTTTTATTATCACTAGCTCTTCTTGCAGATCACAAGTGCCCTAATTAATTCTCATGATCATAAGTGACTGAAGAAAATCACAGGCCTGCTTCATTATAAAGTCCTTTAAAAAGTCGATAATTGCGTTCTCCAGTGTGTTGTTTTAAATAACGAATACTTAGCATAAGCTTTGTTTTCGTTAAAAAGTTCTTTAAATTAACTGCTCTGTTTCTCCGAAGAACACAACATAATTACAGACTTCCCAGTACCGGTAATTACAGACATTTGAACTGTGATATTTAGAGTCTGTTCAAATATTCTGAACATGAAGGTGGCAGCAATGAACTCGACGTGATTCCATTTTGTGGCTGAATTTCACAATAAACAAAAATGAAAACAAATGAAATAAAACAAAAATAAACAAAAAAACTTTAAAGAAAACCGGAACTTACCCCTTCTTAATTTGGAAATTATTAATGTGTTCGAGCAGGCCGAAGACTGTGGAGATGGGACCCCGGAAAGCGTCGGTCTGGATCAGGCGCTTCGTTTGCCATGGCGACACGGCCGACTTGACGACGATCTGCTGGATGTATCCCACTGGCTCACCCACGAACTGTCAAAGGTTACCCACAACACTAGTCGCCCCATTCTCAGGATGCGAAATGAAACAACGAATGTGTAAATCTGATCAGCACTGCTAGTTCTGACCATTACAATTCCCACAAGGTCGTTTTATTCACAAATGTGCGCATCCACTGCTCTCAGCATTCTCTGTATATACCTTTGTTTTTTGCCCAACACATTGTTTGTTAGCTTTGTTCATCAGCAATTAGGATTTGGTGCTTCGGGGACTAAGTACAGAATCCGGCACGAGTGGGAGGTCACCCGCCTGTCTGCCAATCCGAATTCTACATGTTATTGCTTGTTACCCTTCCATTATAACAACGAATTCTACGCCATTTTCTCTTCTTCTAGCTATATAAAAGTTACACAGAATTCTACATGTTCCTATTTGCTTCTCTTTTCGGGGGTTGGGGATGAGTTAGGGAATGGGATAAAAGACCGCTTACCCATCTGGGCACTTTGGTGTCGTGCTGGGGCGGCTGCTGCGGCTTTTCTGTGCTAGGGGCGGACGGTACGGTGTAGCCCTCCACGGGAGTGCTGTACATCTGGGGCGCGTTGCCGGGCAACGGCAGATTCAGAAGCGGATAGCTGCACAACAGGGCACCACGGCCACAGCATCACATACACGGCTATACCACTAATAGGGCACCATGGCCACAGCATCACATACACGGCTATGCCACTAACATGTGAAATGACCCAATATCTGTAAACGACGCCCTCGTGATCCTAGAACTCCGTCACGCACGTTAACCGGTATACATCTACTCGTAGCTTTTTTTTTTCTTTTTTTTTTTTTTAAAGTTGCCTTTTTTAAACAACACTACTGTTGACGAATGAAACAACAAAATCAACTCTCCTTTGTAAGCCAATAAGTCACAAAACCCGACGTTTTTTTCTTCCTGATTGGATGAATGTCTCCCCATATTCCCCTTAAGCCCGACTCACCATGTAACAAAAACGATGGTGATGACGAGGGAGATGATGGCGAAGGGGTGGCTGGCGCAGAACAGGCCGTGGCGGTAAAACACGCCCTCGATCCACCGATGCACATCGCCAACGCTACAACAATCATGCACTTAGCCATTAAAAAACAAAACCAAACTCAAAGGTAAATCCTATAAAACTTCTTAACGACACGACACAAAGACATTCGATTGGATGTCTGCTCCAGCCAATAAGAGAGAACGTTCAATCGTCACGATTCGAGTGAGCAAACCCTACATTACCTTTTGCGGTTATTCTCCTCAATTTCACTTCACTATAAAAAGAATAACAATATTTTTTTTCTAATTATCGATTTTGTACATCAATACCGGTAAGAAAACTTTCATGTTAACATTTTAAAGCATCTTTCACAGTTCTATTCATAGCTAGTCCTGAGGCTGCCAAACCAGTCCTGTTCGCTTTCTTTGGAATTTGGAAAAGTATTGATCAGAATTACCTTATATACCATTTCATAACTCTTTCTGTAGTGGATCTCTCAATTCCGTTTACAATTTACCTGAAAACGCAACAAGTACAACATTTCACTCGGCATTTACGTTAGCTACAGTACAACCTCGACACAAAGACATGACTGGGAACGAGAAAATATGTCGCTATAACCGATATTTCTAAACACCCAAAAGCTTATATGGCTCCAGATCTCGCCATATCCAAAGTCGTTTTAAATATAATATGTAGTGTTTTTTTGTCTGCATATTTCAGTCTTTCTATTAGCGACTGGCCGGTCTACAATGGCATGTAAAATCTGGGGGGTCAGGCAAGTCATTACTGGCCCTTACATGCCCGGCATTTAGCTTTCTGGCGCTGGGGGTGAAAAGATGTGGTCGGGAAGGTAAAGAGTGTAGTCGGACAGGCAGATCTCTTAACCTGCCTGCCCGACCGGACAGAGGTTTTAAAAAAGTTACCTTAAAGCACTGCGGAATTGAAAATTTTTCTTTTAATTTTAAAGAAAGAAATTTAAGGGATAGTGGAGACCCAGCTAATGACATCAATCCGCCAGAACTACAAGTGGTAGGGGGGGGGGCACTTCATAAGTAGTCACATTACATACAACGGCGACTTGTCTCAGCATTTTGACTACTCTTTTGGCAAATTGACAAAAATGGTAATTGATTGTAAGAGAACCAAGCAGACTCATACTGGACAGTGACAGTGCTACAATTCCTGACAGTGCTACAATACCTGACAGTGCTACACTTCCTGACAGTGCTACAATTCCTGACAGTGCTACAATTCCTGACAGTGCTACAATTCCTGACAGTGATGCAATTCCTGACAGTGATGCAATTCCTGAACTCTTGCTTAGATATTAAACTTTTGCTATTCGGTTTGATCACAAAAAAGTTTTATTGGGGATCCAAAAGAGCCGCCCACGGTTCGTACAAAGTTGAGACAGCCTTTTTTCAGGACTTTGCACAACCTGGCCACCCCTCTCCCTCTCCTTTTGTGGGAAATGCTGATTGCTCAACGAAAATTACCACCTGTTTAAACCAAACTGGCACTCCGCGTCTTGCCCCCAAAATTACCCTCCACCCCACCCCCTTGGAGACGCACTGTAACAGATTCGCTACCAATGCCCCCCTCCCCCACCTCCGGGTCTGACCAGTCCCGTGTACGCATAGGGCTGAAACTAGAGCAGCCAGGGCACACAAAACCTAAGCGCATACAAGCTTATATTACAGAGTTTTATCGATACCCATTTAGTTTCTTGTTTTTTTTGTAAACAAAACAAATGTCTATCCGACTAAACCCATAATTACCCAATAACCATTCTCCATTTTTCTAATTACTGAATTAAAAGATCCATTTCTGCAAACATAATTCATTGTTAAAATTTCAGAAATAAACAAAACGAGATGGTGGTCACTAAAAGAGATTTCACTACAGCAGCTTTACTGCACGCAACATTTTTATCCGGGCCTGGAAGATGGTCAAGACCGGCAGATTTTACCGTACCTTTTTTTACCTGCATCTGGAAAGTGTCAGACGAACAGGTTTTAGTTTATTTCTTTTTATGCGGGTCTTGACGACGGTCGTTACAAATAGTTTTACCAGTCTTTTTATCCAGGTCTAGAAGGTGCTTGATCACCAATTCCCTACTTCACTGGTAATTTTTGTCCAACCGTCACCACCCCTCCCCTCCCCGGCCATATAATGTAGGTACTACTCTAAACGCAACCCTAATCCTTTTGGTGTCAAAATGGTGAGCTGCTTGTTGTAACACAAGATATCAGATGACCCCCTTTCAATGTGAAAATACTTACATGCATCGCAAACAATTCTAACCGTTAAAAATCACTCCCATATATTGACAACAAATGAAAACAAGTTTATGGCGGAAAAAAAGACAATAGCTAGACCTGGCGAGGCCTGTAAACACGAACACAACATCCAATGGCCAGTCGTAGATAACGACTACATAATGTACCATAACTGATTCTGACCACTGACCGACTGGGCATGTGACGTAATAGCTCTGGATGACTAACGCGCAAAAAGTTCAATTACAGGCAATATAAGAAATAGCCATGGATCAACAGAAATGTTGCTACTGCATTCAAGCATTCCAAAGAATTCAGGAACACTCTAGAATCTTCTGGAAACATCTATGCTTAGTTACCAAGAGCCGACGAAACGGGGATGGCAACGCCATACACCTTGAAACAGCCGTGCGACTGGCCCAAGGAATATCCATATACAATTTTAAGTCGAAATCAGTTAGCGAGATTTCTGCATACAAGATCTTGTTCAAATTGTATGCCTATTTTACGGGATGACGCCATGTGCCGTTTTCGTTCGTTTTACACGCGACAAAATTTGAGCGATTCTTTCGAATGTACCAAGCAACAATTCCAACAAGTTTGAGCTTTCTTCAGCGGTTGAGAAATTTTACATACAGGATATAAAAGTTTGAGTCGATATGACTTCCCGTTATAGAGATATTCTGCACACAAGATCGTGTTCAAAATGTATACATGTTTTAAGTGATGACGTCATACACTGCCCTCATTCGTTCTACTAGCGACAAAATTTCACAGACTCGAATAATTGCAGTAGATCCAAACTGATGAAATTGAAAAAAAAAAAACATCTTTCGTTGCTAAAAAAAAATTTATTTGTCAAATATTGCGAAAATAAGGAATACTTGAGTCGAAAGGGTTGGCAAATGTACATCTGGCCTATTAAGTTTAGTGGAACTTAACATGTTGCCACCAATTACGCTCTACTCTTACCAGTTCTGTCTCCTCCCGCGCACTCTTCTGGCCGAATTCAGGACTACGTGACTTTCCGTTATTTCTTTACGGTACGGGTATACGAGTTAGATGCACAACAGGTTCTCGTGCATTCATTTGGAGTCTGGTAATTACTAAAACTCGTAACGAGCCTATCGTCCTAGCTCCAAGAAGTATTTCGACTGTTTTTGTTTCAGCGAAATAGTATTCTGATGATCACATAGCCCTTTTCCAATAATGTGCCTTTATTAATGGAGATTTTATTACCGGGCCCCGAATGAGCGCATGAAGACGCCTATGTATTTTTTTTTAATAAGCCAAATCACACTTTTGGCGTTCCAAATAAAACGCGCAAAAAAACCTACGTTTTGAATACGATTTTTATTCGAAACTCAGTATTTTTGCGCATTTTTTTTTTTTTGGGGGGGGGGGAACGCTCAAAGTGTGATTTAGCTCCAAGAAGCGGTACGCTAAAAAGTTTCCAGGCACAGAGATATAGATGTTATACAAGTCAGAGCTACTCGGAGCCAAGTGTGATTTGGCTTATAAGCCAATTCGCACTTTTCACTTTTGCCGAAAAGTTTTTGCGTTTCGGCTGAATTCAGGTGGGATAAGGTTATAAAGAAATGATAGAAAAATAACGGCGAAAATCGACAAAATTCTATTTTGCCAGAAATATAGTCACATGCTGGTTATTAAAGGGACTGAATAATATGTAAAATAGTTTTTAAAAGATCATATGATGGCTTTATAAATTCGAAAGTGTGCATGTTGAAAGAAAATTAGAATTTTGATGTTTTTCCTTTATCATTTCTTTCTAATTTAAACCCCAACATTTTCAGTCGAAACAACACCTCCACCGGAAAAATGCGAAAGTGTGAATTGGCTTATTGCAGATGAAATTCTCGAAAATGCAAACTGGCGTATCGGTTTCAAACCATGAACAGAACACTGATCAAAATACACACTGTCACTCCTTTATTTCACATGGCTTATGGGTTGGACAGAATACATGAACAAATGGTTAAAAACTAAGCAAAAATGAGTGAAAACAAACAACATTTCTTTTCGATAACACGTTTGTTTAGAATCGATAATGATTTGCATTTGTTTTTGTATCGTTACCGGATGTTTAAAATGTTGCGCGATCTGTCGTTTTGGTTTACTGGATTAATGCAAAAGGTAATAAATATTGAAATTTTGCAATATTGAAGTAATAAACCTACGAAAAGGAAACTGGATAGCAAATAGCAAAAGCAACAAAATAACACTATTGAAATCAACAATATGAGTCGGATAAAAGGGAGCACCCAGCGACCCCAAATTTTAAAATGCGTTTATTCCTGTTAACAATTATAATTTAGGTAAATTTTTGAAGAAAAGTCACTTAAAACGTAAGAAAATAGAATGACCAAAAGATTCGATGGTATTACATTTTCATTCCGTGAGCTGAGGCAATAGGAGCGAAGGTTAATCCCTTTACTATCCCGCTCCACATTTCCGGACGTTTTCAATTTGCGACGTTAGAATGCATCTGCTGCTACATTTCTGATTAAATCTTTTTTAAATTCCACATCTATAGCAGAGTATTGGTAATGTATTACACTGAACTTGATCAGCATCTAAATTTCTATATTTAGACTTAATAAGGGAAACATTTTAAACAATCGTCCAATCTGAAGTATTTAGTTTCTGAATACTAAAATTTATGAGTAAAATATCTTGTAGCCCTAGAAACCACCACTATGGGGTTTCCAATGTCTTAAACATTGGTTATCGCGATCCATAATAGATATTTTGCGGGATATTACGGCAAAGTTAATTTTGAACGGATTCGCCCCATTACTGTGTTAACAATGCGAGTAGGGTGAAAACGCCGGTTCTGGACCACTTGATGACGTCATACTGTCTGGAAGTGACGTCATACTGTCTGGAAGTGACGTCATACTGTCTGGAAGTGACGTCATACTGTCTGGAAGTGACGTCATAGCGTCTGGACAGGAAGTGACGTCTGGACCGGAAGTGACGTCATGATAAGCGTAAGGATAGGCGCGGCCATCCATGACGTGATAATGACGTCATGATGACGTCATACTGTCTGGAGCGAAAGTTGCTTGATAGGGTGCTCTGGCCGAGTCAATCATCATGAAGCCAATGAACTCCACCTGTCAATCAGTGTAACCATGGCAACAGACCCTAAAAAGCCATGACCCCCCCCCAGGACATACTATGTACCGACCCCCCCCCAGAGCATACTATGTACCCCCCCCTAGGACATACTATCTACCGACCCCCCCCTAAGACATACTATGTACCGACCCCCCCCCCCCCCTAGGACATACTATGTACCGACCCCCCCCCCCCCCCCAGGAGAGCAAAAATTGTGCTGAATCAGCATGATGAAATCGTCGATTCAACATGATAAAATAGTATATAAGTGTAGTGACTCGAGGCTCAGACATCGTCAGACATCGTCAGACATCGTCAGACACATCATGGACAACACATCAGCTACTAAGAAAGTGAACATACAATGCTACAAGTGCTGCGTGAGGTTGGAATATGAAGGACAGTCACACAACTGCCCGGTGCACCAAAACACACCGCAGCGCTTTTGCTGTAAAACCTGCGGTGGTCTGCTCTGGTACAAGTTTGCGACGACGCTACCTGGGCCAGGACCAATATGTAATGACTGCTGGTGGTGTGGTATGACTCTGAAGCTGAAGAGCTATTGTGACAGCCATCCGTTCAAGTGCGCGGGAAGACCATTTACGATGCAGGAGTACTACAAGTACAAATGCCGCTGCAGGAATCCAACTTGCTGATATACTAAAATATTTCGGGCCCTTTTAAGGGCCATCCTATATTATGAAATGAAGCAAAACATGTCTGTGTGTGTGTGTGTGTGTGTGAGAGAGAGAATACATTTTATCACATTTCAGGTCTAGTTGGCGGATGAATACCATTTGGCAGACCATTTAACTTCACCGCTAGATGTCTCTGCTTTACAGCTGTACAACTTCACAACTGTAAGTGAGACATTCATATACACAAGTAAAATTCTGCTGAGTCAGCAATTTTAACATTTTTGAGCAAGTTTGAACAGTTACACACCATATTTTGATTACATGGAAGTAGCATAAAAGCATAAGTGAAACATGTCAACTAGTCAACTAGTGATACATTCTGCTGAGTCAACAATTTTGAACGAGTATTGAATAAGTTTGAACAAGTTACACACCATATACCATCAAAGTTTTATAAAAGGAAGAGTGACGAGAAAACTTCACAATGTCAACATTACTTCTTCACAGATGTGTAGAGACCATGGATGACGTCTTCAAAGTGAATTATGCTGACTATGTGTTTTCAAAGCTTCCTGCTTTTGAATCGGATTGGATGCTGCAAGTGAAGAACTTACATCAGCATTGGGAAGCTGTTGGAAAGACCATTCCAAGAGATCGTTTCATCCGCTCGTTTCTACGTGAATGTGAAGATCTACATTTACCGTTAACTTATGACATTGATTCAGCATTTATCAACGCGAATACAATTTGGGCAGTTGAGCTCATGTTAGCTGTAGCTGCAAGAATCATTTTACATTATGATGATGATGTTCCAGATAATGTATCAGAGCTTGTTCGATTCAACCATGGACGAGTTTAAGTGAACTCAAAACTTTGCAAGGGAGCTGACTCAGCAAACATTTGGGTATAAAAGGGAGTGGACTCAGCAGAGTGAAGTCATTTCTCAGCAGACAGTTGGAGGGAGTGGATCATCAGTACATTGTGGCAGCCATGGAGAACAAGACAAGCAGCTTTAAAATTAGTGCAAACTTAACCATTACTGTGGAGCATGGAGAATATGGGCCATTTCTACGCATCACACGTGGAGAGAGATGGTGTGCTTATTCACCATCTTTGTGGAAGATTGTTTGCCAGAACTTGAAAAATTTACGTGACATTGGCTTCAAACTGTACTTAACGCAAACGAAGTGGCTTGAAGTCATTTCATACTTGGATATGCGTTATGTGAGTTTTGTGCGCACGTCACGGTTTGAAGGGAAAGAATACACACATCACATCAACATGAATGATGGTGAATGGGAGACACTGCTTCAGGAGATGGACAACATCAACTCAGCCCTATAACCATGTGAGGAATGTCATGACAAGAAAACGATCATCAAGCTGCAAAAGGATGGTCGGATGAAGGTGTCAAAGCTATCCAAGAAAAGGCTGGCTGAAGTTCAGTTGGAGAACATGAACGTACAAAATCAACTTGGACTTACCTGTGACTATTGCGGTGCTTGTGGATATGTGGAGGATTATCATTGCCACTGCCACAAGTATAATTGCAAGTTGTGTGAACCAAACAACTTCTGCGACAAGTGTGGAGTACTTAAAGTCTGTGAAGCAAAGTAAAAGTGACACTGAAACAAGATGGACGCATGTTTTAAAAATGCTTATATTGACTTGATGATTGCTAAACTTGCTTGCTGTGGCACTCCAGACTATCAACTTTATCATTTGGACGCTTTTTGGGATGTTGTACATCATAGTCTTGATGTGATTGAACTGCATTCAAGATTTCTTGGAGAATGTCATAAAATTGGAATAGAAGATCCTGACTTTGACTTTGATTCTGCACTTTATTCTGCTCGTACTGATGTTGAAGTATATTTCACCGTAGTTGATCATTTGAGAGATTGTTGTAAAGAAGAGGAAACCGAACACCTTTGTCAAGTAAGTTATATAAAAACCTTTTAACATCTTTGTGACAACATAGTGAATTGTTTCTCAAAGACATAACAATGTTTTTCTTACTAGCAAATTTAGTTTTATGTGAGTGGTTTCAACGTAAACAAAGAAAGAATATGATAGAAGAGGCAGCAAATATATTAAAAGATATTTTATTACAGGAAGAAACCAACACGTCAGAATAAAGAAACAAAGTCAACATGGAGAATCTTGTACTATTCAGCGGTCACAAGGACGTTCTTTCAAAAATGTTTCCAACACGCCTTGAAAAGTATGGATATGTGTTCAACTCAAGTGAAGCGTTGTATCAATATGAGAAAGCAGTTTTTCATCACCGTCCAGATATTGCTTCAGCCATTGTGTCATCCAGAAATGGATATGAAGCGAAACGTATTGCTAAAGGGATAAAACCATGTCCTTTATGGCATACAGTGAAGAGAAGCAAAATGCAAGATGTTTTACAAGTCAAACTGGATCAGTGTGTATTGTTTCGCAACAAGTTAAAAGAATGTAAAGATAAAACTTTAGTCGAAGCAACGTATGATCATTGGTGGGGAGCTGGTGTGAAACATGTGTCATCTGAATATCCTGGTCAGAATATTATTGGAAAGTTGTTAGAAATGTTGTGTGAGGGTTAGAGACTTTTTCCTTTGCTTGCCAACCGTCATGGTGTGCAGACGTGTGGACATGTAAAAGATGGATGTAGAAACATGTTTCAAGAACAAGTTTGTGGACTATATGATAAGTGAACTAGCACGTTTTGGAACTGTTAAACAACAACTGGAACATATCAACATCTATTGGGAACTTGCTCATTCCATGCTGAACTTATCAAACTTGCGTAAGGATTTCATCAAAGAGTCTGGAGCTGAGGAGTTTGATGTGGAAGCAGTGTATGCTCTATTTGATCCAAAACTGTTTGATGAAGTGAGAGAGCGCTGTATGCTGCACTATAATGGCTGACATGACACTGAGACAATACATTGTGCAAAAAGCTTATTGTGAAGAAATGTTATCAGCTGTAAAAAAAAGTTTGCATATTTAGTCTATCCTGCTTGTCAACATGAAGAGTGTCAAGAACATACTTGTCATTTTGCATCTGTTTATACATATTGGAATGAAGCTAAATATTACATGCATTTAGATAAAGTGTTAGAGAATGCAAATCAACGTTGTGAGAAATATGGTGTAGATGCTATTACATTGGATGAACTCAGTCATTGGTTAGTGTTCATTGAAGACCAATGGTCTCCAGTTATTCATACCATTGTATCTATACTTGATTTGTAAAAACTTGTTAGTTAAATGCATGTTAGTTAAGTGATGTTGGTTGAGTTATAAAATAAAAGCTGTTCTGTTCAGACGTGTTTTTTCATTCATCATGTCGACGTGGAAAGACTACTTGACTGATATTTACTTCAAACCTGGACAGCCTGGAGCATTTGCTGGTCCTTACAAACTTTATCACATCTTAAGAAAACATGATCAACCAGTCACACAGTCACAAGTGAAGAAATGGCTGCGGGATCAAGATGCTTTCAGTTTATTACAACCTGTCAAATACAGGTTCAAAAGACAACGTGTGATTACACGTGGTATTGATGACATGTGGGATATTGATTTGGCTGATATGGGAAACATAGCTCCCTATAATGATGACATACGCTTTTTACTCATTGTCATTGATGTGTTTTCCAAATATGTCTGGGTACAGCCAATACCTAATAAATCACATACCAGCGTCATACAAGCTTTCCAAAAGATTTTTCATGACACACGACGAAGACCGCGAACTCTAAGGTCTGATAAAGGAACAGAATTTAAAAACAGGTGGGTTAAAGCATTTTTGAAGAAAGAAAGAATTCATGCTTATACCACAAAGAATGAAACCAAAGCCAACTTTGCTGAAAGAGTCATTCGTACTCTAAAGGGAATGATGTATCGGTATTTTCTACATAATCAAACTTACCGTTACTTAGACATTCTTCCAGACTTGGTGTACAATTACAACCATAGACCTCATGGTTCTCTTCCTAATAAATATGCTCCAACCGAGATTCGTAAAGACAACGAATCAAAAGTGTGGAAGTATATGTATGTCGACAAACTGAAATTGAAACCGAAGAAGAAGAAGTACAAATTTAACATTGGCGATCATGTTCGCATTTCCCACATTAAATACGTGTTTCAACGCGATTATCACATCAAATGGACGCAAGAAGTCTTCATTGTCACACATCGTTGTAAGAAGCAAGGAATACATTTATATCGTGTGAAAGACTTTTTAGACGAAGATATTGATGGCCATTTCTATGAAGAAGAACTGCAGAAAGTGACTAAAGATATTGAATCTATTTATAGAATTGAAAAGTCTTGAAAACACGTAAAAGACGAGGAGGTGTGAAAGAATTATTTGTCAAGTGGTTAGGTTGGCCAAACAAGTTTAACAGTTGGGTGAAAGAAACAGACATTCAACAATGAAGCACCCATTTACATGTTTAGTCTCTGGACCTACAGGCAGTGGCAAAACGTCTCTGGTGAAGGAAATTCTAGAACAAAAGTTGATTCAACCCTCTCCAAAAAGTATTTTATGGCTTTATGCAGCAGATCGGCCTTTGTACAAGGGAATGAAAGGCGTGGAATTTTACCAAGGCATTCCAGATGACATTGAAGAGCGTTTTAACCCGAAGAAACCAAACTTACTTATCATTGATGACTTAATGACGAAATGTCATAGTGATGAGCGTATGACACGTCTCTTTAGTGTTGGCAGCAGTCATCAAAATCTAAGCATTATCTTTATTGTACATAATTTATTTCATCATGGGAAAGAGATGCGAAATATTAGTTTGAATACACATTATATCATTCTGTTTAAAAATCCTAGAGACAGTCAACAAATTAGTACATTGGCGCGGCAAATGTACCCTGGAAGATCTCAATTTCTCATAGAAGCCTATCAAGATGCTACCAGCAAACCTCATGGTTATTTATTCATTGATTTAAAACCAAAGACAAATGATCAACTACGTATTCGTACAGGCATTTTACCAAAAGATACACATTATGTATATATTGATAAAGCAGTGTATGAACAAGAACCAACTCATTTGACCATTCGCAGTCAAGATGTCTAGACGTATTCGAGCGAACCAGCCGTTTCTTCATTTGCTTGCACGCAGTGGGCCTAAACGACGTAAATCCTTGCTACAGCAAGCTACAAAGGAGGAATTAACAAGCTTGTTTGAAATTTGTTTGAATATATTGCAAGGACATTTACCCTTAAGCTCAAAACGGTTTAAGGAATTTAAACGTGAACGTCATACGCTACGTACTCTAGCAGATAAGAAGATATCCCTTCGACGAAAAAAGAAGTTGATTAATCAGAAAGGAGGATTCATTGGAGCTATTGCTAGATTGGCATTACGTTTGTTAGCCAAACTGCTGCTAAAATGAAACATACGATAAAAATGGTCCTCATTCCTGAATATGAATATAAAATGTTGCTAGAAAAGAAGGGAAAAGATGGTGAAATCAAAACGAAAGTGAATACACTTTTACGTGGGAAACGAACACGTGAAAAGGCTATAGAAATATCTCAACTTCTTGGTCGTCATTTACGAACAAGTCAGTCTAGGCAGCAAAAGCCCTCATCATCATCACCTGAAAAGCCAGAAAAGTTATTTTTAAGTCATTTTCAACCTATCTATCATGGAAAAGTAACACAACTTTCAGCAGAACTGAAGAAACATGGTACGACATGGACAGACAAGAATGAACTTGTGTTGAAAACGGGCGATATTATAGCAAATTCCAACATGGTTGATTTGATGAAAGAAGCATTGGTGGCGACAAGAAGAAAAGAACGAGCCATACCACCATATGGCTGGCATCCATTTATCCAGGAAATTGTTGATGCTAATATTCCAAAAACAATGTTTAGTAAAAAGACCACTCGTGACGACATTACAACAGAAATGAAACAACGTCAACAAAGACAGTTTCCTGAAGGATGGGGAAATTTTTAACATGGTTGAAAGAGCTATGTTGTTGTTGTGAGGAAGATAAACCAACTATTCCTGTAAAAATAAGATGTACAAGTGCTTGTTGTGAAGGAGAAGTCATAGATCATCATGATGTGAAAGACCATTTGCATACTTGGTCGAATGGCGCGCGCTATCGTGAAGTATATAGGCAACGTCAACGCACCTATACCATTTAGTTCCCATCATGGAGTCAACAAGCTTTTACATTACTTTGCCTAGCAATGCGAGTATGAACTATTCTCCCAACAACAAGGCTTCGAATTATCAAATTTGTATGCCTCGAACTATTAATCTGAACGGAAAATATGAAGTGGCTTTAGCTGAAATTCAATATCCACATACATGGACAACGGTGAGACATGGCATGGACTATTCTATTCAGTATCAACAACAACCACTGACAGAGACACTTGAGACTATTACTATTCCTTATGGCTACTATAGATCCATACAAGAAATATGTCAGGCAGTGAATGAAGAGGCAACTAATTCTATGAAAGATGATCTTAAAGAAGCTATTCGGATAAAGTATGATAAGATTAGACGACGTGTTTTTCTATTTCTAAATTATGGTTTTGAAGTGTCATTCTCCGCTGGATTGGCTGAGATTTTAGGATTTATCCCAGATCAATGGTATACTGAAACATGTACAGCTGAACATAAAGCGGATGTGAAACAGGGATTTTATACACTTTATGTGTATTGTAGCATTTGTGAACCACAAGTTGTTGGTGATTATTATGTTCCCTTACTACGTTCTGTTGGCATACAAGGTCATGATGGCGACATTGTTATGAAAACGTACGGCGAACCACATTATGTTCCTGTAAACACGTCCAAATTTGACGTGATAGAAATGAATATTAAGGACGACACAGGCTATAATGTTCCATTTCAAACTGGAAAGGTGATCTGTAAACTTCATTTTCAACCAAAAGCAATATGAAAGCTTATACACACGATCCGTCTGCATATCGCAACCATTTTCTTCGTCAAGTGGGCGGGGAATTACCAGGATTCAAAGGAGCGCGAATCCAATATGGCCATGGGATTGGTTCAATACTGGGATCATTGGCTCGCAAAGCTATTCCACTACTTAAGGCTGGGGCTAAGATCGTTGCGCCACATCTTAAGAAGGCTGCAAAGAATGTCGCGAAAGATGTGACGGGCCGAGTAGCAGAACGTGTGTTTGGTGAACAAAAGCGCGTGCAACCGACGAAACGTGCCAGAAGACGAAAAACAGCCAGACGGATAACATCAAAATATCGCAAAGATATCTTTTGAAATCATGTCTCTCATTCATTATCATTCGTGTGAATGTAGTCTTTCTCCATTGGAATGGTTTCACGTACCACCAACGCAAACTGCTGTAGAGAAAAGTTATAATGTTGACTATCAACCACTCACTACCATTAGAGAAGGCGCTCCAATAGAATTCTACATTCCTGCGAGTACAGAAGAATATCTGGATTTAAAGAACAGCAAACTTCATATTGTATGTCGCATTCTAAAGGCCGATGGAACAGCTTGTGGCGCAGATGATAATGTCTCTTGCATCAATGATGTGTTTAATGGGTTATGGTCTAATATTGAATTGTTTCTGAATGATCGTTTGGTTTGAGTGCATTCATGATTGTTACCTTGTTATGAGCCACCTTCTTGTCTACGAAGCCTTTTATCCACTTCTTTCACCTGCTTCTTCATCATTTTCCATTCAGGTATTGTCAGCAAAATTCCCTTTTTCGTCGGACGGTTTTTTCCAGTCCCCTCATCTCTGAGGTATTTGCAAATGTTTACCACGCCTTCATTACTTTGTTTCATAATCTTGATATACTTTCCATTGCCTAGAGAAAGCATTCCATCCCACGACTGTGGTGGTGGTACCGTCGTCTCCACTTTTAATTTCTTGATGGTAGTATCAGGATGTTTCACATTCATGTCTTTGACTGTATCAGCAAGAGTATCCATATCCGTTGTTGCAGATCTTTTCCGATTCATGTTGACGCTTCAGTGTTCACACCTCAACTAACTCTAAAGTTGAAGTGTCTCCCCCTTATATACTGTAATGCCCATGCGCCAACGTGGAATAGCCATCACTCATCACATATCGCTTGTCATCAAAGGGAGAGAGAGCCACTTTCCTCAACTTCTCCGAGAAGATCTGGTGGTCATGACTTCGAATGATGTGCCCTGTGGTTATCGTTTGCGTTTGGTTGAACAAACTGTCTCTATACTGCTGATGTTTCATACGTCTTTGACACGCGCGAGTAATGCCTTTAGCCGTACGTTTTTCTTTCCCACCATACATCATACTGTACATTTTCGGTCGAAGTCCAACAAACTCTTCTATGGGAATACCCGCCGTCTCATCTTTCATTTTCCCAAGCACTTTCTTGTTCACGTTGGAATGCAGGAAATGATCTGGGGGATAGTCACTTGTGTCGAACAAGTCGGCATCTTCCTGCATGTCTTTGTAGATATCTTCCGTTTCTATGTCATAAAATAGACTGTCGGTGTCGCTGAACAACAGCTTGGCGTTGGGATACTTGGTCATGATGTAGTTGTAATGAAAGTGGAACATGAGCACTTTGCTGAGGTCAAGAATGGTGAAGCCGACTTGAATGGGTTTATCCAGAAGCAGATCCACTTTGCGCAAATGTACCGCGGTCAAATCTTCGTTGAAAATTCTAAATTTGTGGAAGGAAGGTTTGGCCACAAGTTTCTTGAACCGCTTTTCCTGGTGAACAAGTTCCACATTCATGCGTTTTCTCACATTTTCCATGGTTTTGCCAAACACAGAGTTGTTCATCAATTTGAAGAAGTCTTTCTCAAACGGGTTCTTAGCCAACTTTCTCTTTTCCGTGTTCAAGGAGATGTATTTTGCCAGCCATTTGCTCTGTGCAAACATGATGGCACGGTGCACCTTCGTGACTTTCAATCCCAGTGAGACATATTGCTGTAAATTTCTATAATGAAGCACATATTTCTTCTTGTCGCATAAGTTGGGAATGAGCTTTTCACTAGGTTTGCCTTTCATGTTTAGATCTTTCCGTAGCTTCTGACTATGCTCTGATAATTCTCCCACCTTCACACATTTCCGTTCTGGAGCCACTGGATAGTGATTATGATGATCATGGATGGATTGTGGGTATTCCAAATCCACTTCTAAAATGTAGCCAATCTCGTCATCTTCATCCACATCCATAAAGTCAATGGATTCTGGCTCGCTCACCCACATAAATCCACTTTGTGGCATGCTTTGCGACATGGCCCAGCCATACAAGTTGTTTGCATCCAGGTACGTCAAGTAGTTGGTCGGTTTCAAGGGATCGTAATCTGCTACGTAGGGGTTATTTGCTTTCGCATACTTGTGTGTGATGGCAGATATTCCTCCACGTAGACCTTGTTCAATCATTTGGTACATGTCAATGTCGTTAATCAATTCCAATTTCACCTTTGTCGCTTTCAACATGGCATCCCAGGACAGTCCTGGCGCTGTATAGTAGTGAGCAGGATCTAATTCATACGTGTTGAGACATACGTGACGAAAGTTTTCAAACACGTCAGCCAGCAGCAACACATCTGATTTCAGGTACAAGTCATGGTATTCACCAAATGTAGTACAGTGGAATGTCTCCCACACCTTCTGCGCATGCGCATAATCCTCATCGCTAATGTCTTCTTCACTGAGCAGACTGTAAAACTTGTCCTTGGACGGCAGTTGTGTTTCAGCAAACTTGGATGGCTCATCCACGTAATCATAAGGGTACACTCCCTTTCTCAACAGTAACTCTTGTTGGTCACTATCGTGAATGTGTGACGTCATGTTATAAAAGTTGTCTTTCCCTTCTGCCGCCAGGTTGGATACTAACTTCTGTAGAGAAGTACTCATGAACTGATAACTGTCTGTAAATTTCAGATTGCTCATGGTGAATGCAATATATTTCTCAACGGTGTTGGGAATGACTGTAATCGTCTCATTTTTGAACTTTCCAATTTCTTCCATGATCAAATGGCTGTCATGGCCTCGTAAATTGTGGAAAAACACAGGAATGATGAAAGAATCTTTAACATCCTGCTTATCCTTTCGAAGTCGAAATTGTAAATTGCATTGACTATGTGCAGCTCCGCGGTATTTACCATTGATATGGTCATGATCTCTCACATGATCTGCTCCTAGAGGCTCATGACAAATGTAACAATCTGTGGCGTTCTTATAATGCTCTTCATCTTCATGAGTCATCACCATTTTCTTTTTCTGTTGTAAACCATGCACAATACGATCACGCTCATTCACCATATGGTCTAAAAAGACTTTCACAGCATTGTCTCCTCGATACACGACTGGAGCACGTGTATCATACTGGCTGACAACCACATAGGCAAAGCTGTTTGGACGCTGATGCTGATACTTGTCTCCTTCATGCTTTTTCGTGAAACATTCAAAGTCTGCATAAATGACAAACGGCGCTCGCTGTTGTTTGGCTACATTCTTGAACTTGATGAAAGGTTTCTTGGGGAATGATAAACGTTGTGCTCCATGCTTGCCACACACTTCACGATGCTTGTCTAACAGATCTTGTCGCATAAACCCATGAAGACAGTTGAAACAATAAAATATTGCATTCTGACGCTTTGTTCGATAAGCCATCAGTCTGCTGAAATTCTTGATGAGGCAGTAATGTCTTGTCTTGTCATTGCTAATCAAAAGTAAGTTGATTTCTCTGGCGCTGGTGTTTCGACTTAGTTGTATCGGAACAACTACATCATGTTCATATCCAAACACGTTAATGGACACATCATTCTCCTTTTCAAACTTTGGAATGTCTGTAATCGGTGTTGCAAATGTCATGCCTTCTACCTTCAATTCGTTCTCAAATGGTGTGTAATGACTCACGCGATGTGAGTTGTTCTCATGAGGGTGGAGGTGAGCCAGTACAGACCATAAGAAGCACTTGTTGTCTTTATTCTGAATGTTTAGCACCGCCTTTGTAGTCTTTACTTTCTTCGGTAGTGGGATAAAACTGCTCGCTTCCAGTGGCGCTGACGTCGCTGTATGCACTTCAATGAATAATATGTTATCCAACACCCAACCAGAGCCTTGTCGCTCATGTTCATCAAACCTGGTAAACAATTCTTTATAGGCTTCTGGTAAGTCCTTCTCAATATCCGTTGGATTGTATGCTGCATATGTCGGACTACTGATGAAGGCATTATCCACGTGTTCTACCATCACGCCTTCAACATTTGGTGTCATTTTCTTGAAGCGTGCATGTACCACAATGTACCATTTCATGCCACGGTTTAACGTTTCTAGCAAATGTCTCTTGATTCTATTCTCTTGTTGTCGCATTTCAAGTAGCAAATCTGATCCATCTTCAGGCTCAAACCGTCTTTCCTGTGCGTTTTCACCAAGACTCACTCTTCTGCCTCTGCCTACTTGTCCTGTCTCTTTCTTTCTTTGTTCTTCATGAGACACATTTTCCATCTCATCACATGCATGTGTCTCAAATGCATCCAAAGATGAAAATATCTTGGCGCATTTACAGCAGAGGACTGGATCAGGTCTTTCAACACCATCTTGTACGGTTTTTCGTCTCTTGGCTTCAATCTGCTCAACAAGCTCTTCATGAGCACGTTTCAACCTAGCTGGTCTGCATGTATGTGTCACGAACAATTCCAGAGATGGAAATGTCACATCGCAATCATGACAGTAGACTGTTGCCATCGTTGTTGCTCTTGCTGTTGCTAGAACTGAAAAGAAGTAGAATATACGTTTCACTCTTCCTTTTATACCACTTGTTGACTCAGCAGAATGTATCACATGTATGTTTCACTCATGCTTTTATGCTACTTCCATGTAATCAAAATATGGTGTGTAACTTGTTCAAAAATTGTTCAAAAATGCTGACTCAGCTAAATTTTACTTGTGTATATGAATGTCTCACTTACAGTTGTACTGCTGCACAGCAGAGACACCTAGCGGTGAAGTCAAATAGTCTGCTAAATGGTATTCATCCGCGAAGAAGCACTGTAATGGTGAAATTTTCAGTCAACTATAACGAAAGTTATCACAATTTTAAGTTAAAATGGCGGTAAAAATGCATACAGCCAGCTGCGCAAATAGCCTATGATTATGTTAAAACTTTACATAAAACTGAATCAAACAGTGAAATTTTCATACAAATTGGTTAAGTATAACAAAAGTTATGTCACTTTTAAGTTAAAATGGCGGTAAAAATGCATACAGCCAGCTGCGCAAATAGCCTATGATCATGTTAAAACTTTACATAAAACTGAATCAAACAGTGAAATTTTCATGTAAATCAACCAACTATAATGAAAAGTTTTGTTTACAATAATGCTTATAACCACCTATGCAAATAACCACTTACTGATATGGTCACCACCGTTGCTGCAGTTCATGTGGGTGGGGAGTTTATGCCTTATATACCACTCAGACCTCGTCAAACAGCTCTTGGTTTCAGCTGACTTGACAGAATGTTGCTCGCCTAGGGGGGGGGGGGGGGTCGGTTCATAGTATGTCCTAGGGGTGGGGGGTCGGTACATAGTATGTCCTGGGGGGGGGTCGGTACATAGTATATCCTAGGGGGGGTCGGTACATAGTATATCCTGGGGGGGGGGGGTCGGTACATAGTATATCCTAGGGGGGGGGTCATGGCTTTTTAGGGTCTGTTGCCATGGTTACACTGATTGACAGGTGGAGTTCATTGGCTTCATGATGATTGACTCGGCCAGAGCACCCTATCAAGCAACTTTCGCTCCAGACAGTATGACGTCATCATGACGTCATTATCACGTCATGGATGGCCGCGCCTATCCTTACGCTTATCATGACGTCACTTCCGGTCCAGACAGCACTTCCGGTCCAGACATGATGACATCACTTCCAGACATGATGACGTCACTTCCAGACAGTATGACGTCATCAAGTGGTCCAGAACCAACGTTTCCATACTAATAATGCGTTGTCAAGCAACCCACCAATCAGCGTCTTTGGAGTTCCAGTCATGTGATCAAACCGTACCCAACTTGCTGGACACCAAGATTCCAGTTTATGGAGAAGTTAATGACAGTCTGACACAAGCTAGTGTCCTCTCTTTCTTTTCGTAAGAGAGGTGGTACATAACAATGTTACGTACTGTCGGAGCAGAGCTGAACGGATCATCCACAAAACATAGTGTACTTTGCTGCCTTTTCTTGAAGGTTTTCTTTCCACCCGACTGATGGGGAGTCCGGCAAGAAGGAAGGCTTTTATAAACCATTGATTCAGCAGCAACACACGGGCCAAGACAATGCAAACTATTCAACGTATCAGTTGTATATTCCTGCAAATAATGTTCAATAAACGTGATAGGAGTTGCCAAACAGACAACCTGTAATAAAGCACACATTGACACACCACTTACACCAATGCGTAGAGAGTGCGCTACATATCTAACTGGATGAGCTTTAATTGACAACCGCTTTTTAATTACATCGTCAGGGTCTTTAATTTTATCATCATATGCTAACAATATGGTTTTCATGATATAATTAGATATAGCTACCTAGAAAGATATACTGTAATACTACGCATAAAGGACATAAATAGAGGACGCTGTAAAGTGCTATGATAAGTACTTGATCGTTTAATATATGCGCGTAGTAGGGAGACGGGGGCATAATGACGCGGTGTCGACATTGCCAAGTGACCTCACACCCTGCAAGGGTGGATTCACAGTTTGCTGAAACTTACCAAAGCCCTTCGCAATGTGCGTCTTGCCCAGAAAAGACGGTAATGAACCAATAACTTGATGAATAGAGTTTTGCAATGCTTGTATTTCTACGCGGGACTTGCTTGATGCCAGGGCCACCAGGAAGACACAGTTCAAAGTAAGTAACTTGTCTGAAATGATAGAGTGATGTAAAAGTTGAGACGTGAGATATTTCAAGATCAGAGACAAATCACAAGGCACCACTGTTCTATCGGAAAGAGGACGCTCTAGTTGAAAAGACATGAGTAAATCCGACAACACATCACTGGTAGACAACTCATTACCCGATGAACTTTTCAGAATGAACGTGAGAACTGAGCGGTATGTCATACTCGATCTAACCTTCCTGACTTCGAAAAGGTAAAGAAAGAAATCGGCCACTGCCACCGCCTTGGCTGTCACAGGATGATGCCTCTATCAACACTCCATGTCTCAAAAGGTCGCCAATATGACAAGCAAACCTTATTCGTGGAATCTTTGTGGCCGCTGCCCATTCTCTGCATTATTTTCTGACAGAAACCCTTGGCTTGCACGAAGGAAAAGTTATGCACCATAGTTTATGTGATCATATTTTAAGTGAGGTTGAGACAGACTATCATATGCTAAGGGAACTGGAAGACTTTTGACCCAAGACAGTTCTGGAAAATAAAAGGTTACCAGTAACAGACGGTTTTGTTTCCCGTGCCAAATCTTCATGGGAACTTTCAATATTACAGAGGACAGTGGATACGCAAACAACATCGCCGGAGGCCAGTGACACAGCAACGCATCGATCGCTAAAGCTGCCAAGTCCGGACACTAAGGAATGAACACTGGAATACAGTGATTGAGGCGATTGGCGAAAATATCGACCTGAGAGGTCCCCTTGGAGATTTGTTTGGAATCGAGTAAAACTTGTAATCCGCTAAGGCCCACTTCGTTTGAACGATCTCGCCCATTCTGGAATCTAGATCGTCTAGAACCTTCAGACTGCCTGCAATGTGTGACAACGTCGGTGAACACTTACTGCCCTGTTTGGACAAATTAGATACTACTGTCTGATTGTCCACGAGAAACTGAACCACGTGACCCTTCAGAAAATGACCCTTCTTTGAAAAAGAAACCCAAATCGCTGCAAGACGCGTCGGTCTGTACATGCTTTGATAGGACTGGAAGAGAGAAGGGTATATCTTTCAGGAGACTGAGCTGAGACGATCACCAGCCAAGATCCCTCAGAGCTAGCAAAGACAAAACGCTGAAACTCTCGAAAATTACACCTGCCCAGCTCAACTGTCTTCCGTTGCTACCAACAATCCGAGAAGCTACTAGAGATAATCGAGACTTGAGAGAGGATGCGACTTGTGCAATTTGTAACCAAGTGCCCATGATCTAGTTTATATTTCGTCAGAGTGATGTGATCATTTCTAAAAATAGCAGCTGTGCCTCTATGGCAACAACACAACCTATAGCTTTGCTTCTTTGCTTCTCTCCATCCACTCTGGCGGGTATAAAAAGATTGTTGCTAAAAGAGAGGGGGCATGTACTTGACACACACACACAACACTCACTGATTAAGAACCTAAAAACCGTCGCGGAACACAACATCAATAAACTAACGCGAATTACAACCAAAGTCTTTTCTTTACAAATTAGACCTGAAAGCTTTTGAATACGATTTTGAGTGGGAAACGCTCTGGTCCTTACAAAATTTAGAAATTCGCCAAAAAACTCTATCCGATGAGCCGGGATCAACTCGGACTTCTTTTAATTGAGCAACTACCGAGGATTTCGCACTGCTTGACCAATGTTGCTTGACCAATGTTCCAGGAATAGAAGGACCTGCCTATCTCCTTTCACCAACAATCAATCGTCGAGATACTGGAAAATGAACAAACCCACTTGACGGCCCCCAACGTTTGATTAACTTCATAACCTGGGTAAACACAAAATGTCGAGCGCTGTCGACAAGCCAAACAGTAGGAAAGAAACCAATAGTTTTGATCGCCTATCCTGAAGGCTAAATAATGGCGAGAAGCATTGTGCATTGCATCGGAGAGATCCACTGAAATAGCCGACATGTCCTAGTTTTGAGTGGATGGAGTGTCCATATTGAAAGATGTGAGGTGTTTAAACTGACTGAGATTTGAGAAAGCCTATGACAAGACGCCAGTTGCACGACTTTTTGGGACAAGAAAGACTCGACCGAAAAACCCTTGAGTTCCCGTAGGCTTCTTTTCTATGGCTTTCTTTTCTATCAGTTCTTGAATCGTTGTTTGCAAAGCCAACTGTTTTCCTGGATATGACTAAAGAAGGGCCGAGAAGCTTTGCTAGCGGTGGATGGATTTGACTCTGGCAAACAGCAAGAGGTACGCCAAAAGCAACCAACGGACTATGTGGTGGGAACTCCTAACGTTTGCCAAAGATTTTTAGCCTTCCTCCTACCGGCATGTTCATGCCCGATTTCGAAGTAGAAAGGCCAATACTTTGCAAATGTCTAAAGTATCTGGTAGAGATCTACGTGAGATCTCGGCCAAATACTTTGATTGGTTGCTACCTCTGCTTGGGAGGGGCAGCCTGGTTTTTTATGTCCAGCTTAGGCTTCCTGATTTACGGCGTCGACACTGTTGATGAAACCGACCTCTCCTGGGAGGAACTGCTCCTTGACGCTGCCTTGGCCTGTTGCCCTGATGCTTTTAAGCATTTCAGATAGGAATAGTTCAGATTGCCCATCTGGGAAAAGGAGTTAACGAGCGTCTTCCGTACTGTTATTTGAGGGTGCTTGATCTCGACGTAGCACCACTAATGATGTGAGCAGATAACCACTGAGCCGCAAGAAATCCGACGATGCTACAACCACAGAGTCCAACATACGGTCGAACAACGTATTCGTGCTAGGATCAACGAATTTTCTAAGTGCTGAAAGGCCACATCTTGAAACGATAAAGTTTGCAAACTCTTCCGTTCAACCTCCTCTAGACACCCGCCAATGGGACTTTGGACTCTGGATTCGTGTTAGGTATCCATGGTCCCACGGGGGTAGGTTGGGTCTGTAATACACTGTCATTCTATTGCTATGTAGTCGTCCTGACACGCAATACTTTAGATAGCAGGAGACGTGAGCACTTGCGCGGTCGTGTGTTCTGTAGCGTAAGCAAACCTCTTAAGTAATTTGTTCATCACTTAGATTCTCAAAGAAGCAAACGCGACTTCAACACTTTATATTAATTGCAAAAGAGTAAAACCAGTGGGTATAATCCCATTAATTTGCTTTTTAGAAACAAGTCGTGACATACACGAACCGATGCAACATCGTTACTCGTCATTGCAGCGAGTGACACGTGAATGAATTGCAGCAGACATAATCGGCACAGCGACGACTCGTCGCAGTCACGAGTTGTGACAGGTACGCCCCGTCGCCCGGACGCGTCGTGATAGCGCCGACCCGTCACAATGTGGAGTGGTCATAATCATGACTCGTCACAAACACGACCCGTGACAGCACGAGTGATGGTATGATCACTATTACACGTCACAGACATCGTTACGTTTGGTGCCAGTGATAACCTGTTTGCAAGCACAAGTAGTAACACATCACCTGATCGAATCGTCTCTGCTACGGGTTGTGGCAATGACGACTCGTTGCCTCCACGACGCGAAAGCAGCGACCCGCCATATAATTTCATTGTCACCGCTACGGGACGTGGCAATGACGACTCGTTGCATACACGACTCGTGATAGCAGCGATCCTTCACATAATCGACCGGTCAGTGCCACGAGTCATGACAGTGACGACCCGCAGCGTACACGACCCATCACAGCGACTCATTCCATGTACAACCCATCATTAGTACTATCGTGACCATGACGACCCCCTGCGTGGACACCAGGCACATGATCAATCCATATTCCAGTCGTGACAGTTGCGCATAACAGCTACACTGCCGTTTGACAAGCCGTTGCTGTCACGACATCGCCTTGTACCTGTGGTGATCGTGAGACGTAATCGATATTTACACCGTGTTGGCGAAGCAACAACCCGACACAGTATCGAGGTGGCGCACCCGTCACACGTCTGCCACCGCTCCTACCAACGCGTGAACGACTCCAACGCTGTACTGTGTAAAGTCGTCGCAACACATCGCATGGTTGTGACAGAAGGAGATAGTGGTTGCAATTTCACAAGAAAAGTGAAGCATCAACCAAGTTGAAGACATGACTTCCCAAACCTGAGATAAACTGCGCGTCCGAAGACCCTACAATGCCCTGCTGCTGGCAGAAGGGAAGACGAAGGACGATGGAAAGTTGAAGCTTTTCTGTTCGCGGAACCGACTTGATGCAAACTGTTTGCTGGCAATGAGGATAAACCTCGACATACAGTTTTTGAGGAAATACCTAAAAAATCGCCTCACTGTGAATTATTAATAACCTACACTCCGTTCTTGATGGCTGGGAGCATTTATGGAACAAAAGTCGATTTGACAAAACATAGAACTATCACGTATAGGAATCAGCAAAGTCAGCAAACTCGAAATACGTAAACCAAATAAAATGAAACTTACAGTATACGTATATCAACTATACGAGATAAATAACATCCAAAACTTATACATTTACATTGGGTTTGATTCGTCATAATTAAAGAAATTTTCAGTGGCACATAACGTGTGATATGCGTGATTTAAGAAAAGGAACATATACTTTTTCTTGTCAGAACTAAATCTAAAGTATTACCTTTTGAAGCAGACCGCCTTTCATTTTTGTCAGTTAGTCTAGAATGTAAACGATAGGTTCCCAATATTTCAGTCAGTCAATGCCAATGAACAATATCATAAATTTACTTGAAATTTGCTAACTGACCTTGTAGCAGTAAATTTAACTTTTTTAGAATTATCTGTTATTTAGAGTTGTACAAAATTACTACATGCTTGATTTATTTTAGGCATCTCTTTGCTAGCTTGTTGAATTCCATTAAAGACCAAATACTTTTAGGAATAAATAATTGAGTGCCCTTGAAATAAAAATGTACCAGCGAAACAAACCAAAGAAGATTCTCGAAGAGCAGACAGAGATACATAAGACAACATTCCAATTATCGTTGGAACTGATGAAAGTACTCAAAACAATACATCGATTTGCAGCCACATCGAAATATCTTTGTTGAATGTTGAATGTGAAAGATGAAAGAAAAGTATATTCGACTCACACAGACTCAATATGTAAAGATAGACTACTTTGATTGTTATTAATAAAACTTCGAGATACAGTCAAATAAAAAAAAATTGAGGAAATCAAAATGCTTAAAAATCACCATAAATACTTCACATGTTTCATTGCACTGAACTTCCACCACAGCAACAGTTAACAAGCTAAAAAAGAACAATATTATTATTAGAAATGGACAAATAGTAAAATCTTCAAAACAAATAATTCACTTAGAGATTTTGTAAAAATATGAAAGAAAAGATTATATATATATTGTGATATTATAAATAATATCAAAATTGGGTAATCTATTTGAAGATAAGAGTAACAACGTCAGTGAAAAGAAGATATTTTTAACAAGAGACTTAAGAGAAATCAAATAACAAGCAGTTATTCTGAAATCTTTGAAGGTAAAACCTCTGTAGATTCTGATGTTGCTGGAATGTGTGCTGTTAAAGCTGTCTTCAGTTTTATTGTACATCCTTTCTACACGTACAATTTTTCATTTGAAACCTATGCATTTCATAATCTTCCAAAATTCTTGGAAATTTGGTTGGAGACATTTGTTAAATAATTCTTACCATGTGACAGTCAGTATAGTTGTCGGTTGGGTGGTTCAATAACATGGGATTTGCTCTAATAGCATTATTTGAAGAGTTCATTAGAATTATTGATTAACGCATATAACTTTTTGATATTTTTATTGATTTGAAAAACCTATATTAGGAGTGAACACAATTTGTTATTTAAATTAAAATTGGAGTTTTGCTATACACAAATTCTTTCAAATGATTGTTTGAACATTTATCTCTGTAAAAGCAAGAAATTTGTCGCTAAATCGATGAAAATGTATCAGATATCTTGAGAGTATTATGCTGAGCTGAGTTCCTGAAAGCTCAATCCTTGGGTGAATTTAATTTATGCTATACACAAATGATATGAGAACTGCGAAAATTGAAAAAAGGTGAAAAAATTAAATGCCTGCTAAAACTAAATTATCACCTACTCTATATTAAAAATAACTTCATGGTATCTGGAAATGTTAAATGTACTGTAAATCCTGGAAATCCTAATCTTGAAGATTACCAATACTTAATTCTTCTAGGTTATAATTGGTTAAATTAATCTGAACAACACATATTAAAACAGTAAAGTAAAAAAAATGTCTAAATAGTATGTAGAGTTAGTAAATTCGTAACTTAGAAAAATAAAAAGGCACTGTACCACATATTATATCCCTTATATTACTTTACTATGTGAATTTCTTAGCTGACTTTAAAATACAATTACAAACTCATATTTCTCGTTTACTAAGGGTACCAGAATTATTCTGAAATTCAAAATCTTGTTGCGCAAAATTGAGTTTCAGTTTTTTATTTGGTTGCTCTAGGACATTAAGACTTTTGTATAGAGCTTGTAATGAGATGAAAACTAGGCTGTGTGGAAAAATTAATTTTTATAACTTTTAAGTTTGCCAAACAGAACAATTTTACTTTTATGTCACAGAGTGTACCATGGAAAGTTGAAAAAGCTGTCTTTCGAACAGTGCCAAAACGTCCTTAAATTTTTCCAATTTGGAAATTTGGCATCAGTTTTTGGCGTATCACCAAAACACTCTTTGCTTCATTAAAGTAACATAAAAAAAGTTCTAGTTCAATTTGAAAGCGCTTCTGCAAGAAGTGTTGGAGCTCTACCGTTTTGAAAATTGATATCTGAGAAATGTAAAAAATGTTACAAGTTGGACAATTTTCAAAAGTTAAGCAATTCCGCTAATTTTGACAGATATCTAATAAGGCTGCAACAGCATTAGTAGTGTAGAAACGTTGGTTCTACGCCATGTGGCGTAGAACCAACGTTGGTTCTACGCCAGGAAGTGACGTCATAGGTGGCGTAGAACTGTCATGGGTTTCTACGCCAGGAAGTGACGTCATAGGTGGCGTAGAACTGTCATGGATTTCTACGCCAGGAAGTGACGTCATAGGTGGCGTAGAACTGTCATGGGTTTCTACGCCAGGAAGTTACGTCATAGGCGGCGTAGAACTGTCATGGGGTTTCTGGACCAGTTTTAGGATAGAGCGCGCGCGTGTTGGGATGACAGTAGTGTATAAATGGGGGAATCAGCTCACTTTGTGACGTCATACTTTCTGGACCGGAAGTGACGTCATGTCTGGAAGTGACGTCATCATGTCTGGACCGGAAGTGACGTCATAGTGTCTGTTTGTTTCTATCTGCTTCAGTTTTTGGATGGAGCGCGCGCGCGTGTTGGGATGACGTCATGATGAAGGGTAAACGTCACAGCAGAGTGCGCGTAAACGAAACGTCATTTTGTTTTCGTAATTTGAGATAACGGACTTCCGTTGAAGTGTGGAACTTGTATTTGTAACATGTTGCCATTTTAACTGTGTAAAAAGTGAAAAAAGTGGAATAACTTTCGTTATAGTTGACCGATTTACATGAAAATTTCACTGTTCGATTCAGTTTTATATCTAGTTTTGTTATAAAGTGGTCACAGGCTATTTACACCGGTGGCTATATGCATTTTTGTAACATGCCGCCATTTTAACTTTGTAAAAAGTGAAATATTGAGATAACTTCCGTTATACTTGGTCGATTTACATGAAAATTTCACTGTTTGATTCAGTTTTATGTAAATTTTTAACATTAAGTGGTCACAGGCTATTTACACCGGTGGCTGTATGCATTTTTTGTAACATGCCGCCATTTTAACTTTGTAAAAAGTGCAAAAAAATTGGGATAACTTCCGTTATACTTGGTCGATTTACATGAAAATTTCACTGTTTGATTCAGTTTTATATCTAGTTTTGTTATAAAGTGGTCACAGGCTATTTACGCAGCTGGCTGTATACATTTTTGTAACATGCCGCCATTTTAACTTTGTAAAAAGTGAAAAATTGAGATAACTTTCGCTATACTTGGTCGATTTACATGAAAATTTCACTGTTTGATTCAGTTTTATGTAACGTTTTAACATTAAGTGGTTATAGGCTATTTACACCGATGGCTGTATGCATAACGTGACATGCCGCCATTTTAACTTTGTGAAAAGTGAAAAAATGAGATAACTTTCGCTATAGTAGGTCGATTTGCATGAAACTTTCACTGTTTGGTTCAGTTTTATATCTAGTTTTTGTTCTAATGTAGTCATGGGCTATTTGCGCAGTTGGCTGTATGCATAATTTGACATTCGCCATTTTAACTTTTTAAAAAGTGGAAAAGTGTAATAACTTTCGTTATGGTTAACCGATTTGAATGAAAATTTCACCATTGAATTCAGTTTGATGTCTTAGTTTACAGTAGTTTGCATAGGTGGAATGGCGCGCGCCCACCATTCAAACATGTGTTTGAATTATTTTTACGTCAAACTATGGTTCAACAAGTTGTTTAGCAATTGTACAACAATTGTTCAACAAGCTGTTGTTCAACATGTTCAACATGTTGTTGAACATGTTCAACATGTTCAACAACATGTTCAACAAGTTGAACATGTTCAACATGTTCAACAACATGTTCAACATGTTCAACAACCTGTTCAGCATGTTGTTGCACAAGTTGAACATGTTCAACATGTTGAATATGTTCAACTTGTTCAACAACATGCTGTTTAACAAGCTGTTCAACAAGTTGTACTTCAAGCAAAGAAAAAACAAGACATATGTTGAATAGGTTTATTAATACATTTAAATACACTTAAATACACTTAAATACACTTAAATATATACAGCTTAAATCTATAACAATATTATAACATTTATTGATTTACAAAGTCTTTATTATAATGTTTAGGCAAATAAGTCTATTTTTCTTCATCTGCTTCACTCTGTTCACTGGCATCCATATCACTTTCTTCGTCACTGCTTTCATCTTCCTCCTCCTCATCTAGAAGCTCTTCAAAGAATGCATCGTTTCTTCTTATAGCCGCCTTTAGTGCCTTTGAATACTCGTAATGTTTTTCATCAACAAAGTAATTGAAGTCTTCTAAAATGGTTTCATAATGTTCGTTTTGTTGTAGACGTTGGGCATATTTGAATAGTCTCATAAACAGTTGTTTAAGTCGACGCTTATAAATGGGTCGAAAGTCATCACTTGCTATTTCACGCGCATCTTCAAGCCCTTGTTCTTCATATTCTGAAACCTTTTCTTGAAATTTCTTATCATGTTCATCGTAGACTTCTTGAACCATATCATACCAAACAGAGTCTGTTTCTGACTCACTTTCAGAGTCTGTTTCTGACTCACTTTCAGAGCTGCCGTCATCATCACCCTCAACACAATGTGCCATATGTTTTAACAAAGCTTCTTGACTGTTGTATAACGCACCACATTCTGTACAAGCATGTGCATTCTTTTCAGTCATGTTGACGCTTTGACTTTCCATAGAAGACTCATCTAAAGTTTCAGTGATAGGTGGTTTTACAGGGTTTTCCATATCTATCTCCAATTCTTCTTCTTCTGAAGTGTGAGCATTCTTTAAGTGCCTTTTAAGACTTTGTGACCAATTGTAAGATTTCAAACAAATGTTGCATTTATACATCCTTTCGGTTCAACATGCACTTTTCAAATGATGAAAAAGCCTTTAAACATAGCCTTATATACAACTTGTTGAACAACGTGTTGAACATGTTCAACTTATTGAACAACATGTTGAAGAACATGTTGAAGAACATGTTCAACAAGTTCAACATGATCAACATGTTGTTGAACATGTTGTCTACGCCTAGGGTTAGGGTTATGCCGCTTAGGGGAGTCTAACGTCATGACGTCTTTATGACGTTATCATGACATCATTATGACGTCATCACGTCATCATTATAACGTCATAATAACGTCATTCGAACAGGCGCGCGCTTTACCAAAAAAAAACTGACTCAGCAGAATTTGTTTCTGTTTGATAGGTATGAAATGCATGTCTTACTCTTCCTTTTATGTTACTTCGATGTCATCAAAATATGGTGTGTAACTTGCTCAAAAATGTCAAACTAAAAGTGCTAAAATTGATGACTCAGAAATTTTACCAATTATGGCATATTTGAGCAAGCTACAATAAATGTTTTAATATTGTTATAGATTTAAGCTGTATATATTTAAGTGTATTTAAGTGTATTTAAGTGTATTTAAATGTATTAATAAACCTATTCAACATATGTCTTGTTTTTTCTTTGCTTGAACTACAACTTGTTGAACAGCTTGTTAAACAGCATGTTGTTGAACAAGTTGAACATATTCAACATGTTGAACATGTTGAACATGTTCAACTTGTGCAACAACATGTTGAACAGGTTGTTGAACATGTTGAACATGTTGAACATGTTGTTGAACATGTTCAACTTGTTGAACATGTTGTTGAACATGTTGAACATGTTCAACAACATGTTGAACATGTTGAACAACAGCTTGTTGAACAATTGTTGTACAATTGCTAAACAACTTGTTGAACCATAGTTTGACGTAAAAATAATTCAAACACATGTTTGAATGGTGGGCGCGCGCCATTCCAACAACCCACCTATGCAAACTACTTTAAACTAAGACATCAAACTGAATTCAATGGTGAAATTTTCATTCAAATCGGTTAACCATAACGAAAGTTATTACACTTTTCCACTTTTTAAAAAGTTAAAATGGCGAATGTCAAATTATGCATACAGCCAACTGCGCAAATAGCCCATGACTACATTAGAACAAAAACTAGATATAAAACTGAACCAAACAGTGAAAGTTTCATGCAAATCGACCTACTATAGCGAAAGTTATCTCATTTTTTCACTTTTCACAAAGTTAAAATGGCGGCATGTCACATTATGCATACAGCCATCGGTGTAAATAGCCTATAACCACTTAATGTTAAAACGTTGCATAAAACTGAATCAAACAGTGAAATTTTCATGTAAATCGACCAAGTATAGCGAAAGTTATCCCAAATTTTCACTTTTTACAAAGTTAAAATGGCGGCATGTTACAAAAATGCATACAGTCACCGGTGTAAATAGCCTGTGACCACTTAATGTTAAAAATATACATAAAACTGAATCAAACAGTGAAATTTTCATGTAAATCGACCAAGTATAACGGAAGTTATCTCAATTTTTCACTTTTTACAAAGTTAATATGGCGGCATGTTACAAAAATGCATATAGCCACCGGTGTAAATAGCCTGTGACCACTTTATAACAAAACTAGATATAAAACTGAATCGAACAGTGAAATTTTCATGTAAATCGGTCAACTATAACGAAAGTTATCCCACTTTTTCACTTTTTACACAGTTAAAATGGCAACATGTTACAAATACAAGTTCCACACTTCAACGGAAGTCCGTTATCTCAAATTACGAAAACAAAATGACGTTTCGTTTACGCGCACTCTGCTGTGACGTTTACCCTTCATCATGACGTCATCCCAACACGCGCGCGCGCTCCATCCAAAAACTGAAGCAGATAGAAACAAACAGACACTATGACGTCACTTCCGGTCCAGACATGATGACGTCACTTCCAGACATGACGTCACTTCCGGTCCAGACAGTATGACGTCACAAAGTGAGCTGATTCCCCCATTTATACACTACTGTCATCCCAACACGCGCGCGCTCTATCCTAAAACTGGTCCAGAAACCCCATGACAGTTCTACGCCGCCTATGACGTAACTTCCTGGCGTAGAAACCCATGACAGTTCTACGCCACCTATGACGTCACTTCCTGGCGTAGAAATCCATGACAGTTCTACGCCACCTATGACGTCACTTCCTGGCGTAGAAACCCATGACAGTTCTACGCCACCTATGACGTCACTTCCTGGCGTAGAACCAACGTTGGTTCTACGCCACATGGCGTAGAACCAACGTTTCTACACTACTAGCATTATAATTTTATATAACTGACGGTAAACTGAACACAAAATAGATACAGATACAAACAGCTCTGAGATACGGAGTCAACGCAGAAGAACGGCAGGAAGAGGTTTTTAGGTTAAAGATTTTTTAAAAGACGAAAACATGCAAAATTTTGTGCAATGTGTCAGCGGGAACATTGCAGAGGTATTTCAATTATATTCATAAAATACGAAAAGTTTCTTCAAAAATTATGTCCAATCAATTCGAAGATTACATGAATACCAAGATAATGTCCTATGTCAACCAACTAGACTGCTGGAATAGTTGAAAAAATTCCCAAGTCTGGAAATGCTTGTTTCTCAGTATACAAGCTATGAGTGTCCCATCAAAAGGATGGTCAACAAGAGATCAGAAAATATTTTAAAATAAAATTATGAAGGGTCATCTGGGACTTTGCAAGCTGAGAGTGCTGAATAACTAATAAGAAAATGTTCTCGGATGCAAGCTGGTTTCTTTATTTGGCGTTACTCATAGTTTCACATTTTTGTGTAGTTTTCCGTGTATGCGAATCCTGAACTGCGCTGATTGTAGGATCTGTTTAATCATATTAAGAGACGAGATTCGTCAATTACCGCCAGTTAATTACTGACATCAATAACACAAATTAGTGTCTTTTTGACATTTTTTAAAGATGAAACTCTTGTGACATAATAACTGCAAGGCCTAAATTTCACAAATCAGTCGTTTCACAAAAATTTTACGAGCTAATGACAAGCTTTTCTGAAAAGTTTGTGACATGATTCTGAAACTTTAATATATTGCGGATGTTAGACTAATTTTGCAAACGAATGCTGCGGATTTCAATTATACTACTTTAAGGTCTATTTATATTAAGCAATAATTAATCAATTCAATTTATGTGTACCCTTACCTTATAGTTTTCCATCAAACCTATATTTTAGGAGTAATAAGTTCAAAGTTCTAGTAATATTTATTACAATGTAAGGAATCTCATAATGATTGTCCTCGAACTATCCATTGTTTTTAAAAGGGTATGACGTCATAATGACACAGTAGTTGAGCAGTTCATGACAAATTACTGACAAGTTTTAGACAAATTTGTGATAAATGTATGTCATTGTGTAACGAGGCATTGATAAAAAATTCGTGAAGGCAATGTTCACAAACTACTGTCAGATTGTGGTGCGGATAAATTATGTGTGTGTAGAGTGTAGTACTATCTGTCTGTCTATCTGTCTATCTATCTATCTATCTATCTATCTATCTATCTATCTATCTATCTAGCACATAAATTAGGAGTCATAATCTTACCCCAACCTTTAAATCTGTCATTCTCATTCGGTAATTTTACTTCGCTGTAGTAGGCCAAGAAATACTGACGCCGTTGTGACAAATGTGTATACAGACGTAGATATTCTTTTCCACTGGACCGAGATCAAATCAAATAGGAATAGACTGGAAAGAAAGATAGATTATATTTCATTAGAAAAACCATTAGACATCAAAGGTTTACTGGACCCCCTACTGCATGAGTCGCCTGATATAAGGCTTATAGATACGTCATAATATTTGTAGTAAAAGTCTTACGGGTGCCCACAGTGACAGGGGAAACAATTTCTGTGTTCAACTTTGAAATTGATTTTGTTTAAAAGATGTTTTTATGGGGTGTAAATGTGTTTGTATGGGTGTAATCAAATAGTATTAACAAGAACTGGTCCAAGTTAAGTATTAAGATAACAATCGGCAGAGAAATACTTATTATAAAGACAAACAAAACACATGCTCTAACAATGCAAAGTCGCGCAGTTTTACTTGAATAAAAATGAAACATACCTCTTCTTTGCTTCGTTAAAGGGAGGATTTGGACATGAAGCTGATAGTGTGGTCTCTTAACATAAGCACATAATTTATTTATTGCCATCTGAAATGCACGCTTACTGCACTTTATATTCATTTTATTGAGGTATAGCTTGTTGCTGTGACTAAAAGGAGTGACATTTCTTAGTGAACATTGTGAAAGCTAACATGTTTGTTTATTTATAGACGATTACTCTTTATTACACGAGTAACCAGGGCAAGGATTTCCAAGCTGATTTTACAATCAGTTCAAGGGAACACATGGTTATAACACGAATGGTGTGTCTCATGACGGATTGCTCTACTTGACCTACAAAGAACGGATACACAACTCATATTTTTCTGCTCGATTTTCCAAATCTAAAATTACCATGGCTTAAGTAAGCGTAATGTCTTTGGCCTTGAATTATGTATGTCAACACATAAACAATATTGGGATATTCGTGTTTTTTCTTTATGTGGCTGATCACATGATGATAATCGATAGGTAGCAATAGTTACTAGCAGTTATAACACAAGCAGTTATTGTAAACACTCACAGTATAAATGCAGCAATATGGAAGCGGATAAAATTGGAAAAGCCGTTTTAATTGTATCGGTTGGTTTCATTTCAGCAATGTGCGTTATAGCAGCTGGAATTGTAGGAAAGGACTTGCCAGGTATTTGTTGTTTTTTTAACATCTTGTCTTTCCTACGGTTAAGGGAAAATATGTCATCTGTCTGGCTGTATGCCTGCATGTCATCGCTCTTCTCTCTGACTGTCTGCCTTTCGCCTCCACCTACAAATTTAAGTGTAATGCACAGTGAGTATAAATGCCAGCTAAAAACGTTTGTTTAGAAATAAACAAGAATTCAATAACAATTTACATTTAACGGTGGGTTTTGGGTAACACGTTTAGGAAGTTTTCTTTAACACAAAAGTTTGTAAAACCTGTAGTGTAGACCTTTATAGAAACTTTTGAATTTGGGACATTTCCCTAAGTCATATTAAAATATCATTAGCTTTTGTACCATCCAGCCTCTTGCTATTGATTCCCGATTCAGTGCAGTGGACACTGTTTTGCTTGTAACTTCACGTTTCCCTACTTTTAGAGACACCCTAACTGATATCGATATGTTTTCAAATTATAAATATAGATTGAAGCCTATTCCATGGTTGTATCGCTTTGATACAGTGTGTGCTAAGCTAATGCCCTAAATGTAAATTGTATCTAAACAGCCAAATTTTTGGTATATGAGTAAGTCATATCAGTTCCACTTTGCGTTCTTAGATAGCAGTCTCAGTTCCGGTTATTACTGGAAAATGCTTCTTCTGGCCATATATGAGGTAATATCCCGCATTACGGTTCTAAGTTGGTTCTATATACCTTTCTGCACGGTTAATTAATTAATAATGAAAACGATTCTGACAGAAAAATATGTAATGAAAAATAAATATGGTTTGAAGACACTAATTTTAAACGAACAGATTCTGCTATCTGAAATAATCAAAGCTGGTGCTGTGAAAAATGTTCGAAAATTGGAAGATACCACTTCACTCAGTTTAGTGAAATATAAAAATTTTGATCTCTTGGTTTTGACACCTTCCCACCCCATGCAAGTATCTCTATAGGAAAACCTTTGTATAAGGAACTAGCATTGCTAACCAGACCTAGATAGGAATTTCACCGGCCGCGTAAGCTGTTGGATATTTTAAAGAGTGAAACCATTAAATAACACGATGTATCACTATGCTTTTTTCACCATCAATTTGCTAGAAATCCAGATAATTAGTAAAACACAGAGTTCCATATCTATCACTCTTGCAACACATTATCAAATGAATATAACAAAAGAAGGCAAGACCCAAACTACATAAATTCCGTAATACAAGAGTAAAGTTAAAACACAACCTGAAAAATTCGACTTCTTTTATCGAAGTTTTCCACAATATCTTTTCTTTACCAATGTGATGTTCGCCAGCTTTGAAATTAATACATAAACAAACACGCACAAAATTATATAATTAAGAAAGCTATTGCTTCATGCAATTATTTTGTTGAAATTTAACTCTTTAGTGATATGTTTCGATTTCTCTCAGGTGCGTTGGTGAGTGGAATTTTTTAATACGCCTCCGGAACACAAACTCAGCTGAGACAAGTTTTAAAATTGTAACTTACATAGTTAGCATATCTTCGATTACAAATAAAATTAAAACGATGTTGATCATTTGCATAATCCTAAATCAAACAGTATTACTGCTTTCTAATTAAAATGCGTCATTTTCTTGTTTAAACAAGAGTTATCTAATATTTTTATTATATGGCTAGTTTAATTTCTTTGGATCAAGTGTTACAACAATATTTATCCCAGAGATAGAAAAGTCATGAACCAAACACCAAAACTAATAAATGAAAAGAATGTACCACTTGAGATTCAAAATTTGCTTCCTTATAAAAAGGAAGACATTTGCACAAATTCATATGCTTGGTTTTAGTTGTTGACTGTGATGTCAATGAGAACAACCTGCGGATCAACCTGAGACAAAACTATAAAAACTCACACTACCGAAGAAATGAAGCTTATGATTTCTACGATCGCTACCACCAAAATAATGCAACCAACTCATTAAATGAGAGTGATGTAGTGTGTTTAGTAGAAGCCCATCCCCAATGTAAAGTGCCGAATGTAAGCTTGGAATGGTTCCAGTTTAGTGTTCGAGAAAATGTCTCGGTAGAGTCATGTCAACCGCATGTGAAACTCAACATTTCAACGTCACGTCATACGAAGCACACAATTATAGACGAGACTACATGGTATTATAACGAGAATGACTGGCTCATGGAGGGATTTCACAAAATGGAAGTGTACTATTACACCTGTGGTGATGCAGTTTCATATCTAAGCTTGCCATTAATAGGTACGGATCATAAGAGCTGCATTATGAACTGACTTAAATGATCTAGATGGGTGGTTATTTTCCTAAACACTGAATGAATTGAATTGCATGTTTTTTATATTTGTAGACATTCGTGTTTTTCGTTTTAAATAACTTAATATAAGTATAATATTATATGAATTCTCTATTAACATCTTCTTAGAACAAGCACATATTAATTAATTTAAATTTTACACAAGGAAACTATTCATTAGAACAGAAAAACTATTTGTTTTCTATTTTAATAATTGTAAGTCTTTTATTAAAATATAAAAATGCCTAGTTTTATTACCTTATTTTTATTACAATTTTTAAACGTAAAGTTATTGGACATAAGTGTTATTAATGAAGCATTTGTTTCTAGCCACTGGACCATTGTGCATCATGTGTACGAAATACCAGCTAGATGAGGATATTGGATTGCCCGGTTGCAAATATAAGAAAAAGCTTCCTTTCTCTGCAGTGTTCGTTTTATGTTTTACAGGAGTAGTGCATCTGGTCACATTTGCAATAATAACAGGTAAATAATAAAAGTGCAATGGTGTTATATAGAATAACAATTACAGTGTCTTAAGCAGATTAAAGACTGCTTGAACAGATTCTGAAACATTTTTTTCATGATCTCTACCGAATCTCAAGGTGAATCGGACACTTGACATAACATTTTGGACATCAAATTCAGGATTTAGAGTGCTAAGTTGGCCTTGGAATTTGATATAAAGGTCGACAATAGAGCAAGTTCTGTTTGCCAGATACCCCTTTGAAGTGCCCTGTGACTTCGTAATTCAAGTTCAGATCCCACATTTAAACATTGATAGAACAAAGGAATAAAAATCTCAAAAATATCCTTCACGCATAAAGTATTTTGTGCAAAATGAAAGGTAAGTGGCAACATATCTTAAGATTATATGATTATCTTGTAATAACACCCCTCCACAATTACTAAAATAGAAATGGACTTGCCATTTTTTTCGGGCTGTAGGCCTAACAATGAGGTTGAACCATATGTTGGAAGGCTGAAAAGACTTGCCAATAAAGGAATTTTTCTGCGCAGTAACGAGTGTTAGAAAAGTAAACATCCAACAGATAGCAGATATGATAGGTATTGCCTTTAATTTAACTCTTTACTTCGGACCAGAGATGAATGAGAATAAAAATGTCTGCAGAAAAAACACAATGTTCTAATAAAATTCTTTCCATTTTTGTCGCACAGTCTCTAAAGGGTTCATGGTTTCGAGTCCAATACGGCTCTCCTAGTAAGTTAAACCAAAACTTCCGTTAATAAGGTTTTGTGCCGAATATTCCTGGTTACGAAAGGGTTCATAATGATTTATTATTTTCATGATAATGCAGTGTGAAACTAGAAACTGCTTAATAAAGGGACTGAGACTGAGAACTGACAACAGAAATTCACTGTGTGACAGAGATGCTCCATTGAAAATATACTGTCTAATATAAAAACATTACTGAGCGGGGGAAAAGCTCATTGATCTATCCACACATTAATTCAGCGGTGTATAACTCTTTAAAGGAGTTTTGTGAGTTAAAGGAGTTAATCGGTAGCATAAAAACAGCTTTTGACGAATATGACCTTAACCTTGAAAGTAAACATTTTTTAAAGTTTTCTGGTCTCCATAATCTTTATTGTTAGGCCAGATATAGTTTTCTTACCGCTATTATTCTTGCCGGAACCCTTTTGAAACCATCGAATGGTTGAGACAGGTGACGAACAGCATGCAAACTAACCGCATTTATATTTGCAATCTATGATTCAAAATGTAAAATACTTCAGAATCTTGTTTTCACTATAATAATTATTTTATGCTATTATCAAAACGAAACGAAGTATTCACAAGCGGTAAGGTATTACTTTAATCCGTTTATTGCATTTTTGTAGTATACATTGCGCGAAAGCACAAAGAACCCGAGAACAAAGACATGCACACAATGTGTGTGTTTTGGATATTTTACCTGATTTGTCGTATCATCACTACGATCGTGGCAGTGGCAGTCACTATTGTCATTGTAAGCGAATACACGATAGTCTTGGGGACTGTGCTGAATGAAGTATGCTTCACAACGTTGCATATTATTGTTGTACTTGGCGGGATTTTTATGAGGTGTCGAAGGAAAAGAAGGTAATATAACAAAAAAATTTTTCGCTTACAGCACAAAAACAGAAAGTAAAGATGTTAATTAATAATTAAGAGCTTCTTAATATGAATAGAAGTTTGCAAATATAGTGTGTATGTAGAACACTCGACTGGCGTGCCGATCATTATATAACTATCACAGATTAGGTAATTAAAACTTGTTAATGTGCTGAATAAATAACATAAAATACTCTAGATTATTATTCAGAGCATCCTAACTTAGTTTACAGTGTGTTCCAGCATTGTTTCTTATTTGCATATGCACCAATTTAGCCCATGTATATTTTAGAGTGCTTGCTATTCAAACTCGTCAGCACATGACTTTCGTTTCAACACGTGATATATCTTTAAATCCAGTCACTAACGGATACAGATCATATGAACTTGATGAATTAGCACGGAAAGGAGATATAACTGAAGTAAACACCAACTTCATTACGACAACGGCAAATTACAGCATTTTAAGTTTAAAGTATGCCATTAGCAATGATGATATACTTATGCTGAGCGTACTTTTACAGCATGTGTATAAACTCATCAATGTTCGTGATTTAGCCGACGAAAAATGCTTAAAATTACTGATATTAAAGAACAATAGCACTATGATGCTTTGTATAAGAGATGTAGTGACAAATTTACCTCTTGACTTACGTGCAGACCACCTTCATTTCATAAAGTTATTGCATTTTGCTATCAAATGCAATTGCTCGAATTATTTTCTCGAGTGCTTGGATGACATATGCAAGATCACAGAAACAAAAGCGGATTGTTTTTCGGATGAAAAAACAATACTCAAATTTTATAGCGATCATTTCAATTTACCTCTAGGAAACTGTAGGTTTAGGTTGATAGCCAAAGTCCTCTTCGTTGGTATTAAGAGGCATATAGACATAATAGAACCATTTAGATTTATCGACAAAATAATAGCAGACGAATTGGTACCTGTCGTCCAATTGGTACATTTAGCCGAGAGAAATATTTTTGGGCAGAATACTGAACAGCTTATCTATCGCAGAATACCTGGCAATGATCTTAATCAAATCAGACTATCACATGAAGATGAGAAAGTCATGTCACCCAAAATAAAGGAAAATTTCTCTTACAGTCTTGATGAAATATTTCAACATTTTATGAGAATAAGAGATGCTGCAAATGTACCTCAAACAACAGAAGCTACATCGGTCAATCAGGCCGTAGAAACATTCATGAAATTAATATCGGACGAAATAACACAGTATGAAGCATTGCTCAAATTTACGCCAGTACTTGTGGGAAGTGCTAGAGAAAAATCAAGACGAAATCCAGACGAATTTGACTTCTTGTTTGTTTTCGATGAATTAGCCAACCATCTTGACTGTCGCTACAGTAACGAGAACAGCGAAGCTGATATAACTGTACGTCACACAAACAGTGCTAACACTGTACTAAAGCGATGTGCTGCAGCCGAGACGCGACAGTTTAACAGGGACACATTTCACAAATACTTTATAGAGGCTCTAATAAAGGTCATTGAAAGCGATAGAGGCAATCTTTCTATAGATGAACGCTTATCTATTGACGAAGTTGGATACTTAAGATCTCGCTACTTCCCATGTCTTATGTTGATCTGGAGGGGTGCTCAGTTCAAACAAATGTCGATCAAAATTGATTTGGTACCAGCGATTCCTTTCCAAAGGGCCGTGCACATTAAGCATCATTTGTACACTGATCCCTCCTCTGATCAGCATTACCTGTCCATTCCACGTAATCACGAAATACGAAGCAAACAATCCTTTAAGTCAGCAGGAATTGCCTTCTCTACAATTGAAAATTTCATTATCAGCTCCTTACATCCAAATATATTGAAAGGTTATAGATTAGCAAAAAGCATGCGTAGTGCTCACCTTCTAGCTTCAACTTTAGTTGAAGTAAAGAATGTGGGGGTGACCGAAGATCTAGAGGAGCTCATCAAAAGTTACTATCTCAAGACTTCTGTCCTTTTTCTGACTCAGTTTCAAGAAATATATGAAGAAGTAAAGCAATTAAACGATATTGCATGCACTATGCGCATATACGACAAACTCAAACAATTTGTAACCGACGGAAAAATCCCAAACTTTTTTCTGAATCAAGAGGGAAGATGGGATCCCTGGTTTAATGTGTTTGTTTGTGAACCTGGCCACAGAGAGAACGGACAGCTTAAGTACCTCTGTTGTCGGAAACGTCATGCAATTTTAATTGTGATAAATGAAATTACAACTGTTTTAACAAGTATCAGTAGCTGAAAAATCCAATGAGCCAATTTTACTTTTAAATGCGAAACGCAGATTTAAGCTGTCCTTTCAATTGGAATGCTAGGAGAAATGTGGGATAATATATAATACCTTCTGGGTCTGTGCATATTAGTATGTGTGCTTTTTCACTCTCTAACACAAAACTCAAAAGTAAACTCAAAAAACTCAAAAGTAAAAAATATACAAGCTATTTGTGGTATAGACTACATGTGAACATGTTTTCATTATAAACTAACAGATGTTATATGAAACGTTTTAAATGTAGTTCCAGAAGGGGTGAAATTAAAGGGAATTTGGCAATACATCATTAAATGTTTTACTGCTAAAACATTATTTTTTTGTTGATAGATTAATCATAGTATGATAGCAGACTTAGAGTACACCAGATCTCAGTCTAATACCATATCTTATTCATTATTTTATGCATAATTTAGACTATGTGTCTTACACATTTGGAAGTTCAGATATATTTCATAATGTACGCACCGCAGAGGCATCAAAACGATCTTCGACTGCATGTACAGTACCGGTAATTTTATAAATGAAGAAAGCACGGGGTAACGATTTCATTGCACGCATTTTATGTTTTGCGTTTTAATGAGGTGGATTTAAGTTAAAAAGATTTATAAACAAAATAAAAGTCTTAAAAACATTGGTTGCGGTATTGTTACATGCTTGGGTTGTCATATTTTGTACACACTAGTAAATAAAGTAAATGTATGGAAATATTACACACTAGCGTTTCTGCTATGTCACAATTGCTATAAAATGTTTAATATCTGTACACGTCACGCACGTGAGGTAGTGTATCATGTGAAAACTAAGTTCACTTCGGTTCACTTAGGCCGTCGGGTTATGGTGTTTAAGATTGCTAAGAATGGACCATATTTTATTTTATTTCAGTCAGCAGAGTAGACAAAAAACCTCTTTAAAGTTTCATCGCATCAGATAAACCCAAATAAAGTCTACGAGATGGATAGCAAATCATTTGTTCCTCAAGATATATGTTTTACTCAAAACCACTGGTTAGCAAAAGGACGAAATAATATGGAACAGACTTCTACAGTAGCAAAACTGAGAAGCGAGGCATTTCAGAAGTAAATATCAGCTCTGCAACTGTCAAAATCTGGTATTTAAATGCCAGGAATATATGACAGCCCTTTTTGCAACATAGAAAACTGAAAACAGTAAATGAGCAAAATAAATCTTTTCGAAATGGTGTTGTTGTGTTGTGGTCATCTTATCACTTATGTTTTCCAGAAACGTATATGGGGTTACATGAAAGTAGCAACGACCATTTACTTCGAGTAAAAATAACGAGAATATCATTTGGATACTAGAAATCTCAAAACTCTTAAATTCCGAACCATTTGAACTCCTACATTGCTAATATAATACTGAATCCGCGCATATAGCCATCTTCAAAAAGGTATAAGCTGCCGCGATTGTTCTTTTTTATACTTTGCCAGATTTAATAAAGCATTTGCTAACATTATAACAGAGAGGCGTTTAAAAACTGATGATAGTTTAACATATCTTAATTTAATGTGTATATTTAAAGCTGTTTAACATATGTATATGTTACAGCGAATCTGTAAAACCAGCGAATCTATAGATTCGCTGAAAATTTCAGCGAATCTGTAGATTCCTCGTCTCACTTAGCTTATCTTTAGATTGGCTGAAAATTTTCAGCGAATCTACAGATTCGCTGGTTTGTCACCTTTAAAATTTTACAGATTCACTGAAAATGCCTGAAGAGCCATCTTTACCGACAGGATTACTTGTGTTGGATGATATTTGAAATTTAATTGCTTTTATGTGATTTCTTTACTCCATAGGTGTTTTACACACCTTTTTCTTGTTTTGGGGGAATGTGATATATTGCAATCGAAACATTTAAAATTACACGTATTTTTATTTAACTAGCTTTAAAGTGCATTGTTGAAAGGCGATTTTCTAGTCTCATATAAAAACCATATTGGAAAGCTTTCGAAAATATTTGCTATCAATATTGAAAAAGGCTTAAATTAAGTTTCTCTCTTTGTGTTATCGTCTTTCAAAAAAGTGATCACAGCAAACCTTAATACTATTATATCTAAATAAATTGCAATTATTACTTCCGCTTTAAGTATCTTTCATATTGCTATTAGCAAAATGGCAATTATTTTTCCGTGAGTGCAACACAAAAATCTCTTCACTTCCGGGTGGTATAAATTGCATTTGAATTACAGTTCGCTTATCAAATCAGTGTAAGGTTTCGATGCTACGCATACTAATAGTTTAATTTAACAGAAACTGATAGGACAATGATTTCAACGAATAGAAACTTTATTCCGGTGTGAAAGCATATAATTGCTGTATTTTCATCAAATGCCCGATTTTAATATATTCCCTTCACACAAACTAAGAAAAAGGCGTGTAAATACATCTGGAGTAACGTAGTCACTCAAAAGCAATTAAATTTCAAATATTAGAGAAAACAAGTGATCATGTCGGTAAAGATGACCGATCCGGCAATGTCAGCAAATCTGTATAATTTTTAGGTGAAAAACCAGCGAATCTGTAGATTCACTGAAAATTTTCAGCGAATCTACAGATTCGCTAAGTGAGCCAGCGAATCTACAGATTCGCCGAAATTTTTAGCGAATCTATGGATTCGCTGGTTTTGCAGATTCGCTGTAACATATATATATAGGCTATTTTATCAGCTTATAGGAAGTAAGAGAGCAATTTGAAATTATTGAATTAGCTTTTTGTTTATATATGTTATGCGAATGATCGATTATGCTACATATTTATGTCTAGTTGTTGTAGTAGGCTTGTTGAAGCCTTTATGTCCATTTAAATCATTCATACCATGAGATTATATCATAAAGCATTTCTGGTGGACTCTGTTATTTGCTTCAGTTAATGTATCTCTTTCAAATTTAAAGAAAACGCCTATCATCGCTATTATTAATGTAGACAGATAAGAAAACGAAGAAAATTCTGCAGACAGCTGTGATGTTTCTCCTATATAAAAATCATAGGCTATCTAAAATATCATATTGGAACTAATTGTTGCAAGTGGCTATGGCGTACTAGTTTCATGCGTTTATAGAAATTCCGGATCTGATGTACAGATATTTGTTTGTTTTTTTTATCTTGTGGTTATTTTATTTTTGGTGTGTTAAATCTTGTTGACCAAACAAAACCATTTAGTACTCGTCCTTACAGTTGTGGACTTTTCCAATGGAAAATAAACCCTTTAAAATATATTTAGGAGCTAGAATAAACGTTAATCATTTGCCTGTCTTCTTAAGTAAGCATACATATCTTTACAAAAGCACTTTTCTTCTAATTGCATTCTTATCGCATCACAATTAGGTGAAAAGTTTCCACACGCTTCTTAAAAGGAAACTAATCTGTACTTACCGTATGTAACACGTAGTACACAGGAATGTCAGAAAATGGTAATCAAGACATTTGCACGTGGTTTTCTGAATTGCTGACAGCATAGTTATTTCTATTAAAGGGCTGCAAATGACTCCAATAAGTTTTTACTACTGTTCGACCAAGTTAACATCACAAAATATCTTGATTACTTTACATATTGAAATGCAAAAAGACTACGTTCTATCAAAAAGCAAGGGACTTTGTTTTGTGTGTTGCTTGAAGGATATGCTATCTCAAAGCCTTGAAATTATGCCATTTAAATTTTAACGGAAATATTCGACTGCTTTGCCATTCTATTTCATAGAATTTGTCATCTGGTTCTTGCTAGAATTCCACTCTGTGTCAAATCAGGAGTCAAGTCTAGCTTTAGCATATAATTGCGTGTATTGTTCTTATCAGTCTAAAACGTTTTAAAGTATCATGGATACTGCAAGGTTTCATTGACAATTCTAGTGTGCTTAGTGATTGTCAGTGCCGCTTGTAGTGTAACTATTCAACATCCAACTCTTGCATTTATAGAACTAATTGAAAAAATATGTATCGCTATCAGAAATGTCTTCATACACCCAAAAACATTTGACATTATAGAAAACAAACGCTCTTACAAAATTTTTAACACTTCGGAATAAGAAGGTCAATGACTAATTGGCTGAAAAGTTATCTACCGGATCGTAAACAATTGAGTCAGACAAATGTAAATAAATCTTATCTTTTGTGTTTTGTTTGCGGTCTTCCATATAGTTCAGTCCAGACACAGAGACACTAATATGCTAAAGAATGGATCGGACTTGAGCATGTTGAGATAAATTACTTAAAGTTAAAATGAATTACAAGATTTAACGTAAATAGTTGTATCTGAAAGTCCTGAATAGAAACTGCATAGCATTCAGCAAGATTGCATAATTCAAAATTTCAACAGAAGTATTGACAATGAAAACAATCAGGTTTGCTGACCAACATTCTTGGTCATAGAACAGTCATTACTTGGGCGTGGGGTGGGACTAGTATCCTTGTGTATAAAATTATATATGTATTAGATCAGAGGGCACTATTTTTGTAAGTCGTTGTTTTTGCCAAATTCAGTCTTGTACTTAAAACTCTATCAATACGAAACTGCACTTTTCTTAATGAAGTGAAAATATACCCTCACAAATAAACTATTTAACAGCTTAGGTTTGGATTAATTTTACGACCTTTTCTTAGTCCCTGCTATTATGTTCAAACGTTTTATCATCTCTTACCACTGAATTTTCAGTACTATTGTAAACTTTGTAGTCAGGATATCTACAAAATTCACGTCAAATAGAAAAGTTTAAAGTTGATCATTATTCTCTAATGACCCATCAATTTAGAAGGGTTTTCTTTACAAATAACTTTACAAATTATATAAGTTTAAATGATTTAAAGAAAGGCTAAGGCAAGGAAAATGGAAGCAATGGTATAAAGTTATAGTAAATGTTGGTCAGCCATAACATCGATAATGGATTTTTTTCTTATCAAGACATTTTTGTAGTTATTTGCGATACATTTTCCTATATACATTACATTTATTTGACCAATTGATTTATCGATGAGTTATATTTCATCACGATCGCAGGACTGTGTCATGGTTTCTATGGTTGTATAACCGTGCCTACTATTCTGGCAGATAATCTTCTCGAGAGTCTGTCGAATTCTTCCAGATAAATTATCTGATCGCCATTTTTTTCTCTCAGAAAGTCACTTCCGGGTAAGTGTTTGAAATCACGTGATAAAAACAAGGAAAACGGCGTCGTTTGGGTGAACACCTTCATATGATATTATTTTTCTTTATTAATTCATATTGTGAATAATAAAACACTATCCACCATCAAAAAACGTTTATTATCATATGCGTAAAGTTTTCTGAAATATTGTTGTTAATAACAATAGATTTTGATGTAAATGGAAGCTTCCCAAAATCTCGTCAAATCCGTCGCGTTTTCAAAATGGCGTCTTTTCTCACGAGATTGTGAAATTGCTTATTGAGAGTTAAAAAACGATGAAATTATTTATTTCAGAATAAGAATATAAACATTTATTGCATAATTGCAAATACGATTAGTTAAGAACACCGAATTACATTAAGCACTCTTTTGTTTTGTTGGTATAAGATGTATTTTTATAGATGTGGAGGGGCAAGGTGGGTGAGATGATTGGGCTGGAGAGGGAAAGTTGCTGTCAAGCAACAGATGTCCTGTTTCCACCGGGAGAGAAACAGTTTATGGCCATGGAAGGAACAGGGGACAGCGGGAAGGGGGAGTCACAAGAGAACACTTTTGGTTTCAGGACGTAGGTTGGAGAGATATTAAGATGGCAAGGAAGGATGAGTGGGGATTTTCAAACGGGAAAGGAGTGAGAGAGTGGGAGGACATGCCTATATCTTGGGGGCAGGTGGAGAGAGAATGCAAGACAGGTTTGGAGGGGGACCACAGAGGTCGCAGGGGAGGGCGTATAGTAAAAAAATGAGTGGAAGGCCGGGGGATTACAGGTTTTATGTTGCAGTGGGCCACTAGGCGAGGCAGAGCAGTTTGGAGGGGATTTTTTTGCCGGAGGACTGGAGTAATCAAGGGGAGGGGTCTACCGGGGAAAACGTTCTTTTGTGGGGAGGGAGATTTTCTGTAGAATCAGTTACAATACGAAGTGGAATTCACGGCGCCGTTTGGGGAGCGGAAAATTACATCTTTCGGACGGCAGAGGAGGGATATCAGGGGATGAAATTTCTATTTCATGGGGCATTGAGATGTATGTGAGGGTGCCTAGAGGGAGTTTAAAACCAGGGATGTTATGGTGAGAGGAAAGGGGGTAACGTCGGAGGGGTGAGACGCCTTAAAGTTGGTGGTGATGACAGAAGTCATTAGTGGAAAGTTAAAAAAGAACAGGCACTTGGGTCAGTTGTTGGTGGACTTGGAGGGGGAACTGATAGAGGATACGCCAAACCTATTTTTGGGAAGGGGGGATGGTAAGGGACACAATTGGCTGGGTAAGATATGAGCGAAAGTTGGGGAGGAGGCAAAGTGGGGGGGGGGGATTGGAGGAGTCTAGGTGGGACGCGGGAAGGTGGGTCAATATCCCCATATTATTGGTTCTTGCTGATTCAATGGTTAGGGCTTATGGGAAACGCCGACGCCGGTTGGAGGATTGTACAAAAGGGACAGTGCTAGTAAAGGGGATAGGGGATGAAAACGAGGGGTGCGCGGGCACAGGGGGCAATGACTGCGTGGGACTTAAAGGAGGAAATGGAAAAGAGAAGGTTTTCAATGTAAAGGGTGGTAGGGGTTTGCTTCATGGTGGGAACGAGTTACTTGGGGGGAGGGGGGAGATGCGAGGAAGGGAGGTATGGACTTGTAGGGGGAGATGTAGGGGAAATAAGAGATGACATTGTAGTAAACCTGTTGGCGTTACGGGTTGAGTTAGAGGGAATGGTGAAAAGGGACACGTATTAGGTATGGGGGAGATATTTCCGAGGATGAAGGGGGTGGTGGCTTTAGTGGAGGACATCTGGATATGGTCAGAAGGAGAGTGAATGAGAGGGTGGGACATTATCTGAGGGCTAGGGGATGGGGAGTAGCACGGTTCGGGGGGTTACTAGTGGGGAGGTGGGAAAGATACTTGGGGGACGGGTTATTTGTAACGGAGGAAGGGCTAGACATTCTAGCGAAAGGGATTTGAAGACGTTTTGCAAGGGAATGAAGGTTAGATGACGGGGGAGGGAGGAAAGGGACGGTGAGTTGGGGGAAGCAGGGGTCGAGAAGTTGGGAGGGTTCTCAAGGGTTAAAAGGGTAGGCGTGGGAGCCGGGTTGGGGGAGTGGGATATGAGGAAGGGAGGGAGGGAGGGGTTCAAAGGGAATTAGGGTAAAGAAAGCGCCACAAAAGGATACCACGAACAAGCGGACGAAGGTGAGTATAAGTTGTGGAATGGTGAATGGCAGAGTTCTGGAAACTACATACTGCAGAGGAAACCGGAGAGGGGAAGTAGTGTATGTTGAGATAGTGAAGCAGACCGACCAGGGTATGGAAGATGATTAGCGGGAAGTGTAGGGATCCATTTGTAGCGCTGCATCAGGGTGGCTCTGGACAGGCTACACAAGGGGGGTTGAGCATAGGTAGGATACGAGTCTTGGGGAATACACAAAGGGAAGGGGGAATTAATTGAGGTGTTGTCCTGTCAAGGAGTCATCCCCCTGGCGGGACCATTTGGTCCGTTTGAGAGGCCGGGGGACCTGAGGGTCAGATGCCATAACTCAAACTCATATGAGCCACAAAAGAAATTCTCGGTTTTCCATCACTAGTACTATTCCGAGCCATTCTCGAAAAAAGGCATTTATGCGCATCAGACTTTCTCGGCTTCTCGGCGCTCAGAATAGTCAACAGGGTAAAGTTGTCAATTGGTCGAATGCATCTTGTGCTTGGAGATGTTGAAGTGAAATATTTTTTTCCGAAATGGCAATGAATGCGCCACGAAGCCTTCCTGTATCTAGTGGTATATAAAATCTTATATGTTTAAGTGAAATAGTGCTTTCATTTTTCGTATCGTGTCGTCATTTACATAAAAACCTGAAATATCGCCCCAAACCTGGGTTGGTTTAGCTCCGAGTAGCTCTGACTTGTATATCTCTCTGTCAGAGCTACGAAGCCTTCCATTGCTCCCCTAATAGGGGTCAACTTCACATGTTCTGAGGCACGAATCCTGCATACCAGTCCGTATTATTCAAACATCTACAGAAAGTTCATGCCCAATATGCCCTTTTTGTAAAACAGGCAAAATTTTTAGTGATCTGTATATCTTTTATTTGTTCATAAAAGTGCAGAAAAGTTAACTTCCGCATCCACCTGTCAAATGTTTGTTAACATTCTGGCCTTTAAATGTCACCTGAACAAAGTCAAGGGACCGAAAATTTAAATAAAGGGGTTATAGTTTATTTGGACAATATATATTAAATAGTTGATAGATGCAGAATTACGTATAAATTTATTTGGTACACCAACAATAGTTGACTTTTTATGTTTACGTTCTTTTTGAAATATCAATTTAAACGTTTTTTTGGTGGATAATTGCAAAAAATTATTGTTACTATTTCACGTAATAAGGTATGCTCCCTGTATACAAACAAATGTCATTTATTGCGGGAGATTTGGGGTTATTTCCGTATTATTTTCTTTTGAAGAAAGCGTAACACAGAAGTTGTATATGATTACCGTTGTACTTTGAGGGCCTTAAGCAAATGCCAATAAAAACTTATGGGTCGGTGAATCTCGCACAAAGTAGCCACAGGGGTGCCTCAAAGCGAGCGCAGTTGACTTGCTTATCGTTATATAGCGAGGCTTTGAAGCGGTGCCCGGAAACTTTTTAGCCCACCGCTTCTTGGAGCTAGGGTTGGTTTAGCTCCAAGTCATCTCTTCCTTACACTTCTTGGGTATATTTTTCTATCATTTTTATATCCTTATCCCAGCTAAATTCAGCCGAAACGCAAAAACTTTTCGGCAAAAGTCGAATTACGAATTGGCTTATTTCTCTAGCACCAAAGAGCAATTTTAGAAATTTATTGAAAGTTTCAACACAGGGTGTCCACGGCCTGGAAAAACCTGAAAAAACCTTGAATTTACACATAAGTTTTGCAGACCTCGAAAACACCTGGAATTTCGAAAAATGTCCTAAAAAATGGAAAACACCTGGAAATTCAATTTCGCAGATACTAAATTTTTCCATGTTCCCACAGGTTGTGTTTCTCGAGTTTCCGCGATCATTTTGTATCCTGTCCTATAGAAATTTGTTTTTGTCGATTGCTGAGGAGTTTTCCGCACGCGTCTGTGCTATCGTATATCACATGTATTTGTTATATGGCTTACAACTGAGGCACCTGCCGTTTTTAAGATCACTTTGTTACCCTTGAACCACACACAGAAGATATGTTTTATCTTGCATCAGTTCATATTTTGGATTACATGTTTATTGTGCAACATTATTTTTTCGTCATTTGCAGTTTTTCGTTATCAAATGGCCTTTGACGAAAAACCTGTTTCATGCAAGTTTTCATAATTCAGTGGTCCTTGATTGACTGTTGTGTGAGCTTGTTAACACGATAACTTAAAAACTGCTCCAAGGATTTTAATGAAACTTGGCATGGAGCTTCTATGGGAACAAACACAGATCGGTATTGTAAACGGGCCAGGTTCGTGTAAGGAAAATGGACCAGCTGGACTTTCAGCTGGAATTTCAGCTCTTGATTGACTTGTTAACACGATATCTCAAGAACAGCTGCAAGGATTCCAGTGAAACTTGGTGTGTAGCTTCTGTGGGCACTGACAAGGATCGGTATTGTAAATGGGTTACGTTGGCCCAAGGATAATGAACCAAATGGACTTTGAAATTTACTAAGTCCTAGAAAATTATTCAGCATCGGAATGAGTTTGTTAACACGACATCCCAAGAACAACTGCGGGGATTTTAATGAAACGTGGTGTGTAGCTTCTATAGGAACAAACACATATCGGTATTGTAAATGGGCCAGGTTCGTGTAAGGAAACTGCACCAACCGGACTTGGAAAATTTCAGCTCTGGATTGACTATTGATGGCCATGTTTAACTGATGGGGGGACTGTTGGGAATATGTGGGCTATGCATACTGCTCTAGTTTATGACTGTCATTAAAAGAAACATTGATTTAACATTTTCGGCGTGAACGCAAAAGACTTCGATGGCAAGAATATGGTGGTATTATAGGTTTACCTGATAACGTGCTTACTCCGATGAAACTGTTGTATATTATAAATCTTAAAAACCGATTATCGAATAACGGATCGACAGAAACTAGGTGATATCGAAGATATTTAACTTTAGCTCCATGAATAAGCCATCATACATTTAATTGATTAGTGTCCTAATTAAACTCATTTGTCTGGATAATGTTAGATACTCGAGGAGTGACGAAAATTGTATAGAATAAAGTGAGCAATAACATTTTCATGCTGTTTACATTTGATCAATCGCATCCGAACCTTTGCTGTGATGAAATTGGATGCTTTCCCCACTATTGAGTGGAATTTTACTCGAATATCGGAGCAAGGTTTTATGGGGATATTCCGGTGCCAGCTTGAAAGCAATATAATGTTAAAAGGAACCTGGAATTCTTTCGAATTGAACCTGGCAAAACCTGGAAAACACCTGGAATTTTTTTTCATTGTTGGCGTGGTCACCCTGGATCATAGTTTTCAATTTCCATTTCTTTTATGTTCGGAGTATGAGCTGTTTCTGCTATATTTCTCCTATCATTTCTTTCATTCTTAGCCCAGCTTACGTTACACGTAAGCTGGGGTATTCCTATCGGTTTGCGGGTGGCGTCCGTTAGTTAGTTAGTTAGTTAGTTAGTTCGCTGTAAACTTTGTTTCAAAATGCATCTCCTACAATTTTAATCCGATGTCATTTATTTTTGGTGTGAGGCATCCCTAAGGGGTCGTGCATACGGCTTGTGCTTTTTTAGTCGATCGGAGAATTTTTGTATTTTTGGGGATTTTTTTAAGCAAAAATTTTGAAAAAAATGCATCTACTCCTACAATTTTGATTCGATGTCATTTATTTTTGGTGTGAGGATTTTCTAAGCGGTCGTGCATACGGCTTGTGCTCTTTTAGGCGATCGGGTGATTTTTGAATTTTTGGCGAATTTTTAAAGAAATTGTAAAATGTATATCCTTACATTTTTGACCCGATGTCAGTTATTTTTTGCATGAGGCACCCCTAAAGGGTCGTGCATACGGCTTGTGCCTTTTTAGCTTGTATTTTTGGGGAATTTTTGAAGCAAAAATTTCGAAAATAATTCAAAATGCATCTACCCATACAATTTTGATTCGATGTCATTTATTTTTGGTGTGAGTGGATACGGCTTGTGCTTTTTAGTCGATCGGGCAATTTTTGTATTTTTAGGGAGTTTTTGAAGAAAAAAACTTCAAAATGCATTTCCCCCTACAGTTTTTTTTTTTTTTGGTTTGAGGCATCCCTAAGGGGTTGAGAATACGACTTGCACTTTTTAGTCGATCCGACAATTTCTGTATTTTTTGGGAATTTTTGAAGAAAAACTTCAAAATGCATTTTCTCCTACAGTTTTTATCCGATTTCATTTATTTTTTTGCTATGAGGCATCCTTAGGTAGGTCTCGCATACGGCTTGTGCTATTTCACTCGACTTGGGAATTTTTGATTTCGGGGGGAATTTTTGATGAAAATACCTCAAAATGCATTTTCTCCTGCACTTTTGATCAAACATCATTTATTTTGTGGCTGAGGCATGCTTAGGGTGTCGTGAATATGGCCTGTCTTTTTCAGTCGATGAGAGAATTTTTTAAGAAAAAAATTCAAAATACATTTCCTCCTACAGTTTTTATCAGATTTCATTATCCCCCGTGAAACGGAGGGATATAGTTTTGAACTTTTCGGTCTGTCCGTCTGTCTGTCCGTCTGTCCGTCTGTCACGCTTCAGTCTCACGCGCCTACAGGCCACATTAATACATGGATTCGGTTCAAATTTTGTACACGGCTTCTCTGGAACCTTCCGCAGTGCAGTGACCAAGAATTTTCCGGATCGACCAAAAATTGACAAAATGGCGGACATTTGAAAATTGGCACTGTTCTTAGCGTATATACGGCAGTCTCACGCGTCTACAGGCCACATTAATAGACGGATTCGTTTCAAATTTTGTACACGGCTTCTCTGGAACCTTCCGCAGTGCAGTGATCAAGAATTTTCCGGATCGGCCAAAAATTGACAAAATGGCGGACTTTTGAAAATCGGCACTGGACGTAGCGTATATACGGCAGTCTCACGCATCTAAAGGCCACATTAATGGACAGATTCGTTTCAGATTTTGTACACGGCTTCTCTGGAACCTTCCGCAATGCAGTGACCAAGAATTTTCCGGATCAACCAAAAATTGACAAAATGGCGGACTTTTGAAAATTGGCACTGGACTTTATATATACGGCAGTCTCACGCGTCTACAAGCCACATTAATTGACAAATTCGTTTCAAATTTTGTACACGGCTTCTCTGGAACCTTCCGCAGTGCAGTGATCAAGAATTTTCCGGATCGGCCAAAAATTGACAAAATGGCGGACTTTTGAAAATCGGCACTGGACGTAGCGTATATACGGCAGTCTCACGCGTCTTCAGGCCACATTAATAGACGGATTCGTTTCAAATTTTGTACACGGCTTCTCTGGAACCTTCCTCAGTGCAGTGACCAAGAATTTTCCGGATCGACCAAAAATTGACGAAATGGCGGACATTTGAAAATTGGCACTGGACTTTATATATACGGCAGTCTCTCGCGTCTACAGGCCACATTAATGAATGAATTCGTTTCAAATTCTGCACACAGGCTCCCTGGCACCTTCTGCAGTGCAGTGATCAAGCATTTTCCGGATGGGACTTGACAAAATGGCGAATTTTTCAAAATCGGCGCTGTACTTAGCGTACCTACGACAGTCTCACGCGAATACTGGTTAATGGATTGATTCGTCTAAATGTTAGACACTACGTCGACTTACATCCTTCCACTTGTAAATTTTTTTTGCGTAGTCAACACGCAACAGCCTTACACAAACCATATCCCCCACGGGGGATAGACGTACTCCTCGAGACGTAGTCAAGTTTATTTTCGATATGAACCGTCTCTAGGGGGTCATGCATACGGCTTGTGCTTTTTGAGTGAATTGGAAAACTTTTGAATTTTTTTCGGAATTTTTGAAATGAATCTCCTCCTACAGCGCATAAACGCAAGTTAAATGAACTTGCGCAGTAGTCAGATTTAACAACTGCACATCGACGCAAGTTAAATTGACATTCGCAGTAGTCCAAATTAAGTACTCCGCATCGATGCAAGTTAAATAACATGCGCATTGGTCCGAAATGTGAACTGCGCATCGACTGAAGATAAATAAAGATGCGAACTGGTCCAAAATAAGCACCGCGCATCAACGCAGGTTAAATAAACATGCGCACTGGTCCGAAAAAAGAACTACGCTTCGACGTAAGTTGAATAGACATGCGCAGTGGTCTGAAATGCGAACCGCGCATCAACGCAAGTTAAATAAATATGCGCACTGGTCTGAAATGAGAACCACGCATCAACACAAGTTAAATAAACATGGGCAGTGGCCTGAAATGCGAACCGCGCATCGACGGAAGTTAAATAAACATGCGATCCGGTCCAAAATAAGCACCGCACATCAACGCAAGTTAAACAAACATGCGCACTTGTCCGAAAAAAAGAACCACGCATCGACGCAAGTTGAATAGACATGCGCAGTGGTCTGAAATGAGAACCGCGCATCAACGCAAGTTAAATAAACATGCGCAGTGGTCCGAAGAAAGAACCATGAGTCGACGCAAGTTGAATAGACATAAGAGTCGGGCATCGACGGGACTTAAATAAACATGCGTTATGGTCCGAAACGCAAATCGCGCGTCAACGCAAGTTAAATGAACCTGCTCACTTGCCCCAAAATGCGAACTGCGCATCAACGCAACCTAAAGAAACGGGTATACTGGTCCGAAATGCGAACCGGATATCAACGCAAATTAAATAAACTTGCAAACTGGTCCGAATTGCGAACCGCACATAAGCGTAAGTTAAATAAACATTTGCACCGGTCTAAAATAAGTACCGATCATCAACACAAGTTAAATAAATATGTGCAATGGTCCAAAATGCGAACCACGCATCAACACAAGTTAAAAAAAAACGTGCGCTGGTCCGAAATGCGAACCGCACAGCAACACAAGCTAAATAAGCAAGCACACTGGACCAAAATAAGCACCTTGCATCAACGCAAGTTGAATAAACATGTGCACTACTTCGAAATGCGAACTGCCCATTAACGCAACTTAAATAATATGCGCACTATTCAAAATAAGAACTGTGCATCAACGCAACTTAAATAAACATGCGCACTGGTCCAGAATAAGAACCGCGCATCAACTCAAGTTAAAGAAATATGCGCATTGGCCTGAAATAAGAACCGCACATCGACGCACGTTAAATAAACATACGCAGTGGTTCGAAATGCGAACCACGCGCCAACGTAAGTTAAATAAATATTTGCACTGGTCTAAAATAAGCACCGCGCATCAACGCAAGTTAAATAAACATGCGCACTTCTCCGAAATTCGAACCGCGCATCAACGCAAGTTAAATAAACATGCGCAGTGGTTCGAAATGCGAACTACCCTCCAACGCAAGTTAAATAAACATTTGCAGTGGTCCAAAATAAGCACTGCGCATCAACGCAAGTTAAATAAACATGCGCACTGGTCCGAAATTCGAACCGCGCATTAACGCAAGTTAAATAAACATGCGTAATTATCCGAAATTCGAACTGCTCACCAACGCAAGTTAAATAAACATAGGCACACGTCCAAAATAAGCACCGTGCATCAACGCAAGTTAAATAAACATGCAAACTGGTCCGAAATGCGAACCGCGCATCAAGGCAACCTATGGAAACTTGTGCACTTGTCCAAAATAAGTACCGCTCATCAACGCAAGTACAATAAACATGCGTATTGGTCTGGAATAAGAATCGCGCATCGACGCAAGGTAAATAAACATGCGCACTGATCCGAAATAAGAACCGCACATCAACACAAGGTTAATAAAGATGCGCATTGATCCGAAATAAGAACCGCACATCAACACAAGGTAAATAAACGTGCGCACTGATCCGAAATAAGAACCGCACATTCACAAAAGGTAAAAAAAACATGGGCGCTCGTCAGAAATGCGAACCGCACATCAACGCAAGTTAAATAAACATGTGCACTGTTCAAAAATGGGAGCCGCGCATCTACACAAAATTAAATAAACATGCGCACTTGTCTGAATAAGAACCGCGCATCAAGGCAAGTTACATAAATATGCGCACTGGTCCGAAATGCGAGTGTTATTTGAAGGTATCTATGGCAGACTATCCAGTCTACCAGAGATACAAAAAATCTGTTTCCCATTTTTCTGGGAAAGAAATCTTTGTATGCATTTATCGGTCTATGTTCTGGTCCGGTGCTAAGTTAATTATTGGGCTAGCTCTTTGCCGTCTCATCTTTTGAAGCCCAATTTTTCAGGAAAATTCCCTTACTCATGCACGCTGGAATTGGGTCTTATTGCTTTTCGTAAGCTGGGACTTTGTCCTTGGACAAACTTGTTTTACCCGTTTCCATTGCATTCGAAATTCAGAATTCTTGCGTATTGTATTCGAAACACCCAAAATGTGATTAGGCCTATATCCCATTGTCAGAGCTACGAGACCTTCTCTTGTTCCAAAAATAGAGGTCAGTTTCATTTGATCTGAGATGTGAATACTACATACCAGTCCATATTCAAACAGTTACAGAAAGTTCATGCCCAATATACCCTTTTTGGTAAAACAGGTGGGGGGGGGGGGGGGGGGGCGGGGAAGGTTGGATTTAAATACACCTTGCAAGACGCGTATAATTAATGCCTTGTTTGCAAGCACACGGGGCTGAGACATGCTTGACCAACTACCGGAGTAGTTGCCGCTACCGGCACTGGCCCTGTCGCAACCTGCTGTCCACTGCTAATTCCCCACCCGTCGCCCCCGAAGTTCATGTGCACTAATAAACGTAAGAATTGAAATGCTCTGTTTAAACAAAAGGGGTTGCAAACGATTACCTTTACTGTGCACAAAGGCTCAATGACAAACGATTTTTTTAAAATAAAAAAAAAATCATAATATTTTTTACTTTGGTTTAAATCATGATTTTTATAAATTGATTTAAATCATAACAGCCCAGCTTGTAGGTCGTTGAATCTTGCACAATGTCGCCACAGAGGTGCCTCAAAGCGAGCGCAGTTGACTTGCATATCGTTATATGGCGAGGAATTGAAGCGGTACGTCGAAATCGTGTAGCGTGCCGCTTCTTGGAGCTAGGGTTAGTTTCGATCCAGTACGCAGACACATTTGGGGCTCGGTAATAAAAATTTAGGGAGCCTATGGTCCAGGTATTTTATTTTTAAACGTTTGTGAGTTTTGAAACATTTTGAACTTTGTTGTTCATCTACATTGCATTTTGATTAGCTCCGAGTCAGCTCTTCTTAATTTTTTCTCTGAGCTACGAAGCCTTCCATTGTTTAGCTAATAGAAGCCAACTTCATATGTTCTGAGGCTCGAACCCTGCATACCAGTCCTTATTATACATTTATATTATTTATATAAATTATACATGTACTGAAAATCATTGAAGGAGAAGCAGGGGCAAGTTAAGCATGGGGGTAAATCGATCCACCCCCTTTGGCGACACACGTGTTATTGTTAGGATGCAAAATCACCATTGAGTCTGTGGAGCTTGATGCGATCATCTTTTTGTTAACATGGACTTGTTGAGCGTTCAAACCAAGCTGCCCGATTGTTTTTTCAGTATCTTGAGTGACAAGTTTGTAATCGCTCTCACCTCAGACCTCATAGAAACCTTAATTTCTCTCATATATCTGGCACTTACCCGAACCTGAACGGTAACAAAATAAAATTGCTGCTAAGCAATTAATAGAACGTGTAAGATGAATGATTTACACAATGCAAAGAGGAAACTTGTTTCCACAATTTCGACCATTTTTATCCTAGACTCTAGTGTTTGACTCTAGTCAGTCGCCATTCTGTGCACTAAAATAGGTGAAACTACGAAGTTGTTTGGAATCATGCCCGAAGTATTTTGGTATACTTGAAACTTGCATCTGAGAACTTTTGTCACTTATTAATGTCTTAATGCCTATGTACAGACCGTATATACGAATTACAAGCTGTTTTAATCCATATTAGTTTTCATGTCTTGCCTCGTGACGTCACAGTGAACCAATGAAATTGCAGCTTAGAAATGACCGGGAATTCCAGAACATGTGCTTGCTCGTGTTCTCTTTGCTCTCATTGGCCCACACTTGTCATCAAACGGATGAATGATTCTTGAAGCGAAATATTATACACGTGGCCAAAAAAAATGAAATTTTGAAAATCAGTTTATGAGTATAATTTTAAAAACTTTTCATTCTGATTTTGTTTTGCTTTTTCTTGACGGACAAGACAATGTTTTTTTGTTTGTTTGTTTTTTTTTCTTTTTTTAATTCCGAAACCTTTGTAGTAATTTTTTTTGTCAGTTCGGAACTTTTCTAGAAAAAAAAACTTTGCAGCTTGCTCTATGAAACGACATTCCCTCACCAAGAATAGCGCATAACTGAAGCTAATAATTTGTATGAACAGTCAGTGAACTTAACATGATCAGGTAAGATTCTTCATCCACGCGTCGTTCTTATAAACCACACACAAGCATTTCGCTATTATCAGCGTATTTTGCCTGTGCACATACAGCCCGCGTCATCTCTGTAATGCACAGTGTGGCTGTTGGCGGATGCGAGAGGCTTGAGTAATTGCTGCTGCGGCTCTTACGCGTTGCATTTCTTGATAAAAAAAATCACATTTTTGTTTTGCGTTTTGCTCATGAAATTGAAAACAGCGGCGAAAACAAAAGGCGAGGTACGCAAGTTCACATCAAACACTACATATGTGCGAAATTTGGTAGTCCTGGGGAAAGTGTGGTCCGTGTAGTAAAGATAAAATAACGGACCAGTAAAGAGAAAAAAGGTCCGAGACATCAGGCCTGTACAACGTCATTGTACTCTTTGCAAGTCTTGCCAAGTGTTGTCAAGTGTTAGACATTGCGAGTGAATACTTCTTTAATATGGATAATTCAATAAAAAATGCCGTTATATATTTAGAACATTGATTTAACTTTTATATCGTGGTCTTTATTACTCGATACTTTGCACTAAAGTGGAGTTTTTCAAGTTTCTAAAGTCTAAGCCGAGCTCAAGCACAAATTCCAGATTTTCAATCAAGATATAAAACAATCTGGCAGTTTGGCAGGAACTGGTTGCTCTTTAGGAAACGAGGCAATTATCCACTTTGTCGTCTCCAAAGTGAATTTTCGAAAAATGTAATGCTGTCATTTTGCAAGCGCTGTCAGCTTAAAAGAATTCGTTCAAAACATTACCTAACCAAATGATATTCGTTCAAACCATTACTTGACCAGTTATGTCATTCGTTCAAAACATTACCTGACCAGTTATATCATTCGTTCAAAACATTACCTGACCAGTTATATCATTCGTTCAAAACATTACCTGACCAATGATATCATTCGTTCAAAACATTACCTGACCAATGATATCATTCGTTCAAAACATTACCTGACCAATGATATCATTCGTTCAAAACATTACCTGACCAATGATATCATTCGTTCAAAACATTACCTGACCAATGACATCATTCGTTCAAAACATTACCTGACCAATGATATCATTCGTTCAAAACATTACCTGACCAATGATATCATTCGTTCAAAACATTACCTGACCAATGATATCATTCGTTCAAAACATTACCTGATCACTGACATCATTCGTTCAAAACATTACCTGACCAATGCTATCATTCGTTCAAAACATTACCTGACCAATGATATCATTCGTTCAAAACATTACCTGACCAATGATATCATTCGTTCAAAACATTACCTGACCAATGATATCATTCGTTCAAAACATTACCTGACCAATGATATCATTCGTTCAAAACCTTACCTGACCAATGATATCATTCGTTCAAAACATTACCTGACCAATGATATCATTCGTTCAAAACATTACCTGACCAATGATATCATTCGTTCAAAACATTACCTGACCAATGATATCATTCGTTCAAAACATTACCTGACCAATGATATCATTCGTTCAAAACATTACCTGACCAAATGATACTATTGATGATGGCGTTGGAACACCTTTTTGTCTTTTTTATTTCTTTTTATACTTCTAATTCAGTGGCGGCTCCGGATTATGCATGGATGTGGAGCGAGGGGTGGTGGGGGGGGGGGAGGGTGTGGGGCTGGATGTGGCATAATTCTAGAATTTTAGAAAATGAAAAAAGCACATTTTTATTGGAGTTACATATTTGAAAAGAATAACACGAGTTCGGTATATATTTTGTATATTTTGGGACATCTCGAGCAATAGTAGCTTAAAATTTTGTTTCGTCTGATGCCCTTCGCACATATTACCATTTGGAAATAATATATATATATATATATATATATATATATATATATTATATAAAGACCTTTCTAAGGTCTTCACTGTTATAGCTGGGCATAATATCTACCGATACCCTTGTTTTTATATCACTTTTGTGTACACACAAAGGACACCACAAGTTTCGGTCAGAGCGCGAAATATTTTCCGAAAATCTGGTAGTGTGATTTCATTGAAACCAAGTTTAAAGTGTAAGAAAGTGCGTTTATTTTAAGCTCCCAATAGAGTGAAGACGCTGCATGATTGTTTCACTGCTACGTTTGTTATTGTTTTTGTTGCAGAAAGTGAAGAACAACAAAAGAAGCGCTTCCAGGTGGAGCTGGAATTCGTGCAGTGCCTGGCAAATCCCCAGTATTTAAATTGTAAGTCGTTTGAGAGAGAAAAGGCGCACAGTGATAAACACATATTATGAGCCTTATGCGTTACAGACGATTAGGAAATGCACATTTTGTCAAACTCATCTTGAACAACCAGCTTTATGCTGACGTCTTCTTTTGGTAATGTAGTTATACCGATTGGGTGCCAGGGTTTATATGGAGGAATAAAAGCTTATTGAAATGGCATAACTGACAGCGACTCCGGTGTGACACATCTCGAGGACTGTCATATAACGTACTGACTAAACGCTGCGACATAAACGAGATGCGGATGTGAATTATATGTATATATTGTGGCGTTACGATAAAGAACGAGGAGTGACACTCATGATGAATTGTTGACAAGAGTAGAAAGTGTAAATGCACTTAAGTGCACGTGTACTTAGAATATCATTGTCTCTTTCTTTTGTCAGTTCTCGCACAAAGGGGCTACTTTAAGGAACAGAACTTCATCAACTACTTGAAGTACCTGCTGTACTGGAGAGAACCTCAATACGCAAGATTCCTCAAGTAAGTCGGTCATTGTTAGCACTGGAGGGAACCCCAGTACGCCAGATTCCTCAAGTAAGTCGGTCATTGGTGGCACTGGAGAGGACCCCAGTACGCGAGATTCCTCAAGTAAGTCGGTCATTTTTGGCACTTGAGAGAACCCCAGTAAGCAAGATTCCTTAAGTAAGTCGGTCATTGTGGCACTGGAGAGGACCCCAGTATGCCAGATTCCTCAAGTAAGTCGGTCATTGTTAGCACTGGAGGGAACCCCAATACGCCAGATTCCTCAAGTAAGTCGGTCATTGGTGGCACTGGAGAGGACCCCAGTACGCCAGATTCCTCAAGTAAGTCGGTCATTGTGGCACTGGAGAGGACCCCAGTACGCCAGATTCCTCAAGTAAGTCAGTCATTGGTAGCACTGGAGGGAACCCCAGTACGCCAGATTCCTCAAGTAAGTCGGTCATTGGTGGCACTGGAGAGGACCCCAGTACGCCAGATTCCTCATGTAAGTCGGTCATTGGTGGCACTGGAGAGGACCCCAGTACGCCAGATTCCTCAAGTAAGTCGGTCATTGGTGGCACTGGAGAGGACCCCAGTACGCCAGATTCCTCATGTAAGTCGGTCATTGGTGGCACTGGAGAGGACCCCAGTACGCCAGATTCCTCATGTAAGTCGGTCATTGGTGGCACTGGAGAGGACCCCAGTACGCCAGATTCCTCAAGTAAGTCGGTCATTGGTGGCACTGGAGAGGACCCCAGTACGCGAGATTCCTCAAGTAAGTCGGTCATTGTTAGCATTGGAGGGAACCCCAGTACGCCAGATTCCTCAAGTAAGTCAGTCATTGTTAGCACTGGAGAGAACCCCAGTACGCCAGATTCCTCAAGTAAGTCGGTCATTGGTGGCACTGGAGAGGACCCCGGTACGCCAGATTCCTCATGTAAGTCGGTCATTGGTGGCACTGAAGAGGACCCCAGTACGACAGATACCTCAAGTAAGTAAGTCGGTCATTGGTAGCACTGGAGAGGACCCCAGTACGCCAGATTCCTCATGTAAGTCGGTCATTGGTGGCACTGGAGAGGACCCCAGTACGCAAGATTCCTCATGTAAGTCGGTCATTGGTGGCACTGGAGAGGACCCCAGTAAGCCAGATTCCTCAAGTAAGTCGGTCATTGTGGCACTGGAGAGAACCCCAGTAAGCCAGATACCTCAAGTAAGTCGGTCATTGTGGCACTGGAGAGGACCCCAGTACGCCAGATTCCTCAAGTAAGTCAGTCATTGGTAGCACTGGAGGGAACCCCAGTACGCCAGATTCCTCAAGTAAGTCGGTCATTGGTGGCACTGGAGGGAACCCCAGTACGCCAGATTCCTCAAGTAAGTCAGTCATTGGTAGCACTGGAGGGAACCCCAGTACGCCAGATTCCTCAAGTAAGTCGGTCATTGGTGGCACTGGAGAGGACCCCAGTACGCCAGATTCCTCAAGTAAGTCGGTCAGTGGTGGTAATGAAGTGAACCCCAGTACGCCAGATTCCTCAAGTAAGTAAGTCATTGGTAGCACTGGAGGGAACCCCAGTACGCCAGATTCCTTGTCGCTTTCTTTTCTTCTTTCTTTCCTCCCCTCCCTCCTTTCCCTGATCTCAAGTCCTTCGGGTCCTACCTAATTTCTTCCGATAGCAATATTGCCCATGAGACCTTCTGCCAAATCTAAATTTTATCAAAATTTGTAGGTTTCTCCTTTCACCTTTGTGATATCTTCGCTTTTACGGCTGGACACAGTGTCCAGGGACGTTCTTGTTACACATACGCATCATGTTAGCACTAAAGGCGGGAGGGGGGGGGAGGGTGGTGTTGGAGGTGTCGTACGGTCTTCTAATAATACAGACTGATAAAGCTGACCAGCCAAACAATGCAGGCCTTCCACACACTCCCGAATCCAGTAAAAACACCCAGCCCCATGATGTATCCCTCACGAACCCAGTAAAAACGCCCAGCCCCATGATGTATCCCTCACGAATCCAGTAAAAACGCCCAGCCCCGTGATCTATCCCTCACGAATCCGGTACAATACACCCACCCCCGTGATCTATCCCTCACGAATCCGGTACAATACACCCACCCCCGTGATCTATCCCTCACGAATCCGGTACAAAACACCCAGCGCCGTGATTTATCCCCCCCCCGAATCCAATAAAAACGCCCAACCCCACGATCTATCCCCCCGAATCAAGTAAAACACCATGGTCTGTCCCTGCCACATCCGGGTCAAAACCGAACCCGATGATCTATCCCTATGATAAAAGTCAGTTTAAAAAAATATACACTGCTAACATTGTGGAATAGACAATTTAGAGTTGTCCCTTACGGGAGTACATAAATGAATCGGTCATATTTCAGGTACCCACAGTGCCTGCACCTGCTAGAACTGTTGCAGTACGAACACTTCCGCGCCGAGCTGATGAACACGCAGTGCGCCAAGTTCATCGACGAGCAGCAGCTACTGCACTGGCAGCACTACCAGCGCCGGCGCCTGCAGCTGCTTAATGCGCAGGCGCAGTACGCCTTCACGAAGCAGCTGACGGAGGACGGTCAAGGCCAGGCGGTGGCCGAGAAACAGTCGTAGACGCACCTGTGCTTGTCTTTGTACAAAACTACGCTAGTCCTGATGTTTTTGTGGGTGGAGTTGATATTTTTTTATGTGAAGGGAAGTTCGTAGAATAATCGTTATATGTCCTCTCAGGTGTGTTATTATAAGACTGACTCAGTAAACGAGCCGTTCATTGCATCGAACAAAACAAAACCGAAACTTGACACGGCGCTGTTCAGGGATTTTAATGTCACTTTGTTCGTGACTTTTGAATTTAAAGACCGTGATAGAACGGCTTAGTAATTGGTGAGGAGAACTCTTCTGTGACGTCATAATACTGTCCCAAGGGCGTTGTGACGTGGTGATGGACGTGTTTGACGACAGCGTGGAGCCTGACGCGACGTGCTGGCATGGGCGGGTGCGCGACGCTCACAGGCAGGACGGTTACCGGCGCGGCTTGGACGCGGGCCACGAGGCCACGTTGCAGCGCGGCTTTAACGACGGCTACCGTCTGGCTGCGGACGTCACGCGGGCACTGTCCTCCCTCCGCGGCGTATTGACGGCCATTCGCGGGGACGAGCTGACGGAGGACACTGGTCGCGTCCCGCCCGGACGCGGGGAGGAGATCGAGACGATCATTCAGCAGCTGTCGGAAGCTGAGACTGAAGCAAAACAGCTGTTGGAAGGTATTTTCAAACAGCTGTCCGAAGGGCCAGCCGGGCATGAGTCATGTGACACTGGAAACCAGCTGAAAAATCAGCTAGACATTGAGCAACAGCTGTCGCTAAGAAGCGAGTCGCAACAGCTGCCAGAAAATGTCACTAGGGAAAATCAAGATGAAAGCAAGCAGCCGGCAGCTGTTCACGAAGCTGCGGAAGAGAAATCAGCTGAAGCAGCTTGTTCTGGGTCGCCAGGTGGTGACTGTTGCCGTGGCGGCTTTACAGGGCAAGCTCATCGCAGTCACAATGCACCGCCGCCAGACAAACCTGATTGTACGCGGGAAGCGGAATGTCTGGCAGTCGCCACGTGTGACCAGGCACTGTGCCATGGGGAATTCACGCGCCATCACCAGGTGTTGGTGGACCGCGCCAAGAACATGATACGCGATTTGGGAATGGGTCAGGTGCTAGAAGATTTAGAAAATTCACATTGGCTGACATGATAATTTAACAGGTTCTCCGGATCTGCAGATATTTCCCAACATCCAAAGATTACGTGATGTCACACGTCTTGTATGTTATATTTGTCGTACTGAAAGTAATTCAGTGACTGCATCAGGGAGAATTTATTTATTCTCTGAAACCACGAATTAAGTGGGCTGCTTAAACACATCCTAAACCAAGCAATGGGCTCCGTGAGCAAAGTTTAAGTCTTCTTTTTTTTTTCTCGTTTTATTATATCTGCCTGACCAAGGGGAGACATAGTGTTTGTACGTTCTTTGAGTGTGTGCGTGTGTGTGTTTGTGTGTCAGTCTGTTGTGAAGAAAATGTTGTGTGCATGATATCTGGAGAACGAAAAATCCGATCGACTTCAAACTTGATCTGTTTATCCCTTGGGTAGGTCTATCACTTCTGTCAGCTTTTCACGCATATTACATTTTTAGAGCTGGCGTATGACGTCATTTGGTAAAAATCTCGTGTGCAAAATTTCTCAGAGATTCTATCAAATTTTGTCTTGAGTAGAACGAATGAGTGCGGCGTATGACGTCATCACGTAAAATATGTATATATCTTGAACTGGATCTCCTGTGCAAAATATCTCGATAACAGAAAGTCTTATGGACTTCATATTTTATTCCTTCATTTGGACGATTCTTTCATATTTTGACGGTCTTACTTGATTATGGGAGGTGTATGACGTCATTACGTTAAAATCTTGTGTGTGAAATTTCCCAGCCGCTGAACATCGGAGAAAGTTGAAACTTGGTGGGATTGTTTCTTGGGTGGTTCGAAAGATTCTGTCAAATTTGGTCCCAAGTGCAACGAACAGTGCGGCGTCATCAAGTTAAATATGTGTATATTTTGATGAATGTAACGAAATTAAGAAAGGCGTATGATTTCATTACATTAAAATCTGGTATGTATGATTTCTCAGCCGCTGAAGATCGGAGAAAGTTCAAACTTTTTGGCCTCTTTTATTTTATTATTATTATTATTATTATTATTTTTCTTTTGCTTTGTATTTCCGAAAGATTCTGTCAAATTTTGTCGCGGATAGAACGAACGAAAGCGGCAATTGACGTCATCACGCAATATATGTATATAATTTGAACAAGATGGATTATTTCTTTGGGTCAGTGCGACGGCTCTGTCAACGTCTGACGCGTGCAGAAAAATTAAGAGAGGCGTCATTTCGTAAAATATTATCTGTTGTTCAGCAAAAGATCTCGATAGCGGAAAGTCAGATTGATTCCAAACTTGGTGTAGTTATTCCTTGGATAAGTCGCACAGTTGTTGTTAAGGCCGTAAAGAAAATTAAGAAAACGTCGCACTACACAGTACTGAAAGTGTGTACTGAAAGTGTGTACTGAAAGTGTGTACTGAAAGTGTGTACTGAAAGTATGTACTTAACATCATCAAACAACGTGGCATACGCTTCATAGAGCAGTAAAACATACCTCAATAATAATACAGTTGTAAAAGTAATCATGAAATAAACAAACCAATACTTGCGTGTCGATTTGATAAGAAGGTCCCAACCCAGCCTGGCGCACTGTTTGCACTCTCCTGTCAGGCTCGTGCTGCCAGTGCTACAGGGTGCGGCGGGGGAGGGGTGGGGGGGGGGGGTCGGATCAGTCCACCCGCTCGGGTGGTTCAGGCTCGTGCTGCCACTGCTACGGGCTGCGTGGGGAGGGGGGGGGGGGGGGTCGGTTCCGCCCAACCGCTCGTGTGGTTCAGGCTCGTGCTGCCAGTGCTACGGGCGGAGAGGGGAGGGGTCGGTTCCGCCCACCCGCTCGTGTGGTTCAGGCTCGTGCCACCAGTGCTACAGGCTGCGTGGGGAGGGGGGAAGGGTCGGTTCTCCCCACCCGCCCGTGTGGTACAGGCTTTAGTTAGGTTCTTTCCGAATCTGTCTAACCTCCCGTGTGGTTTTGTCATGTGTATTGGAAGTTTCTCTTTAAACAGTCAGTTTTAGTCGTCTAAACCACACGTAGATAAGTGAAAATACAGTTATTTTGCAATACTGAGGGAAAGGTGAAACAAAAAAGTTCAGCAGAACGTATCTCAAAGGTTCGCCTATTTACTAACAAACATAAACAAAATTCCCAGCTGGAAGAGTCATGTTATCTTCGTTTGACCAAGATTTTTTTATACCGAGACTTATAAATACTTCGTTAGCAAGTGCCTTTTAAGTCATACTTTACAAAATGGTATACTTTTAACTTCTAGAACATCTTTCGAGATACTATTGAGTAATTTTATACCAACAACTTATGCATTTTGATTCTAAATTTGTGGGCACATCGATACTTTTAAAGGTGTTTTTGCTTCTAAGATCATAACTAGATTTTTTTACATTAAATCGATTTTGAATGCTTCCGCCTTGGCATTTTATTAACAACTTTATAAATGATAACTTTCTATTTAAAAACCTTCTTAAGCAATTCACTACAATATCATTTCACACAAAAGTGCTTCAAGTCAGACTATTTTTATACACTTCGCATTTCAGCTCATTTTCAGTGCACCCCATAAGGACAAATTTTTCACACAATTTTTTTTCCCGCGTTTACCTCTCGGAGGACCCTCAACCAATCAAAGGTTATTGTCTGTAGTTTCACTGACACAAACCTTGTTTAACGGGCAATGCTTGTCACAGCATTTAAAAAAAAAAACGCCACTAAATTCGACATGTGCAATGTAAACGTCATCGAACATGTATAAGTCGTGTACAATTAATTCCTGTTTACAGATTTCTGAACTGTTGTCGGTTTAAACCCTAACATGCCTATATTTTTAAAGTGTTTTTAGACCAGCCGACTATGTCGGTCTGGTCTTATCCTATCAATAGAGGGGTATCCGTCGTCTGTATGTACCTAAGTACCTATGTATGTACGTGTGTAAACTTTTACTTTAAATGCTTCTCCTTCACTTTTTATCGGATTCCTCTCAAATTATACACGAATGTTCTCTAGGTAGGCGTCTCTAAAAATTTTTTTTTGGCGATCCGCCAAAAATTGGCTAAATTGGGGACATTTGAAATTTTTCGGTTGCCAATTTTCAAAATGCTTCTTCTCCCTCAATTTTGATCAGATTTTCTTCAAATTTTGCAGGAATATTCCCTAGGTAGGCCTCTTTTGAAATGTTACTCATTTTGGCGATCCGCCAAAAATTGGCCAAATGGGGGACATTTGTAATTTTGTGGTTGCCAATTTTCAAAATGCTTCTTCTCGAACAATTTTGATCAACTTTTCCTCAACTTTTGCACGAATATTCCCTAGGTAGGCCTCTTTTGAAAAATTACTCTTTTTGGCGATCCGCCAAAAATTGGCCAAATGGGGGCATGTTTAATTTTTGGGTGCCTAGTTTCCAAAATGCTTCTTCTCCCACAATTTTGATCGGATTCCTTTCCAATTTTGTGCGATTGTTCTCTATGTAGGCCTATCTGGAAAATTTACTGTTTTTGGCGATCTGGCAAAAATTGGCCAAATTGTTGACATTTGTGATTTTATGATCACCAGTTTTCAAAATGCTTTTTTTTCACACAATTTTGATCAGATTGTCTTCAAATTTTGTAAGATTATTCTCTAAGTAGTCCTCTTTTGAAACATTACTCATTTTGGCGATCCGCCAAAAATTGGCCATATGAGGGTATTTTTTAATTTATTGGCGTTTAATTTTGAAAATGCTGCTTCTCTAACAATTTTGATTGATTTCCTTTCCAATTTTGTACGATTCTTCTCCAGTTAGGCCCCTATTGAAAAACTAATTTTTTGGGCGATCCGCCAAAACTTGTAAGTTGAATAAACATGCGCATTGGTCCGAAATACGAACCGCGCATCGACGCAAGTTAAATAAATATGCGCACTGGTCCAAAATGCAAAGCGCGCGTCAATACAAGTTAAATAAACATGCGTAAGGATCCGAAATAATAACCCCGCATCAACGCTAGTTAAATAAACTTGCGCAATGGTCCGAAATGCGAACCGCTTATCAACGCAAGTTAAATAAACATGCGCATTGGTCTAAAATAAGAAACGCTCACTGGTCTATAATGCGAGCCACGTATCAACGCAAGTTAAGTACACATGCGCAGCAATGCGTATTAAATAAACATATGCACTGGTTCGCTTTGCGAACCGCACATCAACGCAAGCTAAATAAACATGCGCACTGGTCCGAAATGCGAACAGAGCATAACGGTAAGTTAAATAAACATGCACATTTTCCAGAAATGCAAACCGCGCATCAACGCAAGTTAAATAGACATGTGCACTGGTCGGAAATACAAACCCCGCAAAATAATACATACCAAAACATAAACTTAAGTAATGATGTTTTAGACGCGGCATTTTCTTCTTTTCAAAAGGTACATGTGTTTGTTGGTTTCTGGTTGTTTCTGTTGCTTGAACTAATTGTGTATGTACACATGTGTGGATACAATTTCAATACGTTGTTCGAAGTTATTTTTCGGGGAAACAAATCTTTGTATATATTTATCGGTCTATGTTCGAGTCCGTTGCTTAATTAATTATTTAGCTAGCTCATTGCCATCTCCGTCTTTTGAAGCCCAATTTTTCAGGGAAATTCCCTTATTCAAGCACGCCGGATTTGGTCATCGCTTTTCGTAACCTGGATCTTTGTCCTTGGACAAACTTGTACAATAGATCTCGGCTGGTCACAATGTCCCTGGACATTCTTGTTTTGCAAGTTGTCACCTTCAGCAAAAGCAAAAGTAGGTAAAGTGGTCACTAATCGTATCGCCTAATAAGATTCAATTTGTACCATTATGCATAAAATTTGTAAATATGTTGTCAATAATTGTGGCGCTGTTTGCAGTAGCACGTGTCGGTCTGTTAGTTGGTGGATTGGTGGGGTTTAGTAGCACGTGTCGGTCTGTTAACTGATGGATTGGTGGGGTTTAGTAGCACGTGACAGTCTGTTAATTGGTGGGGTGGTGGGGTTTAGTAGCACGTGTCGGTCTGTTAATTGATGGATTGGTGGGGTTTAGTAGCACGTGTCGGTCTGTTATTTGGTGGATTGGTGGGGGTTAGTAAATGTGTGGGTCTGTTAATTGGTGGATTGATGGGGTTTAGTAGCACGTGTCGGTCTAGTAATTGATGGATTGGTGCAGTTTAGCAGCACATGTCGGTCTATTAATAAGTGGATTAGTGGGGTTTAGTATCACGTGTCGGTCTATTAATTAGTGGATTGGTGGAGGTTAGTAGCACGTGTCGGTCTGTTCATTGGTGAATTAGTGGAGTTTAGTAGCGCGTATCGCTCTCTTAATTGGTGGATTGGTGAGGTTTAGTAGCACGTGTCGCTCCGTTAATTGGTTGATTGAGGTTTAGTAGCACGTGTCGGTCTCTTAATTGGTGGATTGGTGGGGTTTAGTAGCACGTGTCGGTCTGTTAATTGGTGGATTGGTGGGGTTTAGTAGCACGTGACGGTCTGTTAATTGGTGGAGTTTAGTAGCACATGTCGGTGTGTTGATTGGTGGATTGGTGGGGTTTAGTAGCACGTGTCGGTCTGTTAATTGATGGATTGGTGGGGTTTGGTAGCACCTGACAGTCTGTTAATTGATGGGTTGGTGGGGTTTTGTAGCACGTGTCGGTCTGTTAATTGATGGATTGGTGGGGTTTAGTAGCACGTGTCGGTCTGTTAATTGGTGGATTGGTGGGGGTTAGTAAACGTGTGGGTCTGTTAATTAGTGGATTGATGGGGTTTAGTAGCACGTGTCGGTCTAGTAATTAGTGGATTGGTGGAGTTTAGCAGCACATGTCGGTCTATTAATAAGTGGATTAGTTTGGGTTTAGTATCACGTGTTGGTCTATTAATTGGTGGATTGGTGGAGGTTAGTAGCACGTGTCGGTCTGTTCATTGGTGAATTAGTGGAGTTTAGTAGCGCGTATCGCTCTCTTAATTGGTGGATTGGTGAGGTTTAGTAGCACGTGTCGCTCTGTTAATTGGTTGATTGAGGTTTAGTAGCACGTGTCGGTCTCTTAATTGGTGGATTGGTGGGGTTTAGTAGCACGTGTCGGTCTGTTAATTGGTGGATTGGTGGGGTTTAGTAGCACGTGTCGGTCTGTTAATTGGTGGAGTTTAGTAGCATATGTCGGTCTGTTAATTGGTTGATTGGTGGGGTTTAGTAGCAAGTGTGGGTCTGTTAATCGGTGGATTGGTGGGGTTTAGTAGCACGTGTCGGTCTGTTAATTGGTGGATAAATTCAAATACTAACTGGCAGATCCACAACTTTTTTGTTCGCGCTTCACAGTTATAGTCAAACAAATATATGCTAAAATCTCCATTGCTTTGATGTGACATAAGATATGATTAATTTTTTTAAAGAATAAATCCATACAACTATATTCGGTACACACAACTAATTATTTTACTTTAGAATTTTGAATGTGTAGCTCTGTTATACACAAGATTCCACAAGATTATCTACTACAAAAGACATCCATCCAATGTCTTTCATCGTATAGCTATTGCATGCATCTAATAAAACCCTTCCCTTTCCCTTTAGCCCCATTGATATGTGCTATATTGTCATTTGCTTAATCAGTAACACCAGCATTTTGGAGCTAGGTTTCACTTAGTGCTGCAATATCAAAAATTATATTCAGATTATTTAAAAGAAGTTGCATTTCCACAAACGAAGACCTAATACTTTTACAATTAAGGTGAGTATTATGTCTGGTGGTATTTTGCCCGGTGGTATTGTGTCCGGTGGTATTTTGTCCTACACCCACTTTTACAGTTAAAGTGACTAATGCTAAAACCGCTACTTGTTGAAAGTTTGTGAACAAAACTTTCACTCGTAAAATAATCATATTTGCTGCTGACGCCATTGAAGTTTTTACTTGGATCTATGTTTCTGTGATAGTCACATCCGTTGAAGTAGGTATCACAATGATGGTCATATTACTTCATCCAAACTTGAGTTAATAAATAAAAAATTATCATCCATAATACTGTTAAAAGGAAATAGAGGTTCAGTATCAGAGATTCCCTAATCAGAGGTTCTCTGATTACAGGCTAAGTAATCAGGGGTTCACTGATCAGAAGTTAGCTATCAGAGATTCACTGATCAGGGGTTCACTAATCACAGGTTCACCAATTAGAAGTTGACTATCAGAAGTTCACTGATCAGAAGTTGACTATCAGAGGTTCACTGATCAGGGGTTCACTGATTACAGGTTCACCAATCACAGGTTCACTAATCAGAAGTTGACTATCAGAAGTTCACTGATCAGAAGTTAGCTATCAGAGATTCACTGATCAGGGGTTCACTAATCACAGGTTCACTAATCAGAAGTTGACTATCAAAGGGTCACTGATCAGGGGTACACTGATTACAGGCTCACTAATCACAGGTTCACCAATTAGAAGTTGACTATCAGAAGTTCACTGATCAGAAGTTGACTATCAGAGGTTCACTGATCAGGGGTTCACTGATTACAGGTTCACCAACCACAGGCTCACTAATCAGAAGTTGACTATCAGAAGTTCACTGATCAGAAGTTAGCTATCAGAGATTCACTGATCAGGGGTTCACTGATTACAGGTTCACCAATCACAGGTTCACTAATCAGAAGTTGACTATCAGAGGCTCACTGATCACAAGTTCACTATTCATATGGTCGCTTATCGGTCTAAACTGGACTTGACCACAAAATGGGCAACCGAAATCCACGATAGAATTGTTGAACAAAATAACTCTTATAAACTTAAATTATTTTTCTATGATTATAATTAATATTTATTACAAGTATTTTAATCGATCAATCACCAAGTTTCTAAACTGATTTATATGCTTCGAGGTTCTTTTTTTCTGCCTGATGTTATCAGCTGGCCTGAAAGTGTAAAATTCAGTAAAGCGGTCACGTGCGTAAGATGGGGAAATAGCCACAGAGCACATGGCACCAGGGGGCAGAAATAACGTTTTTCCGCTACAAATTTCACACCCATTTCTTGCGTGTGGATTACCATAGTTATAGCCACGGGATTACTCACAATGATTATTGCTTAAAAAAGACAATAAAATGAGCAAAGGGTGTCAATTGTGGCTAAGAAAACTGTCATATTGACCCGGAGTATTTCTCTATGTTTTTGTCACTGTGTTTGATGATCTCGAGAGGAGTGTCATGGAATGAATACACCCACACACAGGGGACGTCAAACGGATTTTTTATAGGGTAGTCTCACGGGGAAACAAAATGCCCCCATTTTCCTCAAACAGAAGAGAAGGACCTGTTTCTGTGCGAAGTATGCGGTCATAGAGAAGCACTTCTCCTTTACACTGTCCTTTATCTCGGCTCGGCTGAGTTGCCTTTGATCTCTTTCCCTTCCCCCATTCGCCATTAGAACTCACCCGTCCCACCCCACGCCGCACCCTCTCCCGCCCCCTTGTCCAACGCCTACCACGCCTATTAATTGATGACAAGATCAGTATATTTAAGAATTATAACTGTGCTAGCCCACGCATGACATTTCACAAGTGCAAAAAAAACACTTGACAGGGTTTGAAAATAGCCTGTGAACTGGCTCAAGTCATACGTGAAAATTGCTCTGCTCACACATCAAACCGTATTGAGACTCTCGGTCTTAATTCCATGACGTTTCGAATAGCTATTCTCCAATTTTTAAAAGAGGTTCTGGATACCTCTGCACTTAAAATATTGTTGCATCCTTAAACTTTGTCACCATGACAACTTTGCATGGTCATAGTGACATGAAGTAATGAGTAAAGCACTCGGCAGACTTTTGACAAGTTTATAACCAGTTCTTGACTAGATTGGGATTGAAATTTGTCATTGTTTTTGCAATGCAAAAAATATCACAAATTTGTCATATTTTCGTGCTGACAAGTGATTTCAAATATCTGACATATTAATGACAGGTTCGTGGCAAATCTTTGACAAATTACTGACAGGTTCGTTGCAAATCTTTGACAAATTAATGACAGGTTCGTGCCAAATCTTTGACAAATTAATGACAGGTTCGTGCCAAATCTTTGACAAATTAATGACAGGTTCGTGCCAAATCTCTGACAAATTATTTATTTTGGGCATCGTCAAATGACAAGCTGAACCATTTCTTGTTGCAAAGACAAACGTCTGTCGAATTAAATGGTCAATATACCCCACCACCCGTCCTACGAAATTAACACTCCGCGTTTTTTTTTTTATTATTTTGGACAGTAATGGTAACACATATGCGACCATGTCCCTTACAACAGAAATAGAACTTAAGACATTAATAATCATTCAAAAACGTTTGATACCAATATACGTCTGGAAAGAAATCATCTAAAGTTAAATAAAAACAATAACAACGCTCGCCATCTCTACTCAGGGCGTCTCCTGATGACGTAAGTGTTGCCCAATCCGAAGCCCGGAACGTTACCAAATGTCAGCACTCGGTGCCTTGATATTACGTTAAAAAGTGTCAGCGGAATCCCTACGATATTACAACAGTCATCTTTTGGGGGATATTTCTCATAACTGAGGGTTGATGGTGAGGAGGGAGGGTGGGGGGGGGGGGGGGGAGTTAGAATTTGTGTGTGTGTCGTTTCGTCACCCCTTTGCTGATTTTCAAGCACTATGAAAGGTTTGTGATATCTAACTTTGTTTCCTTTAATACTTTTCATTTGATTTATCACGAGTAAAATAGTCGTATTGCTGTGGAGTGTTTGATTATGATAAGAAGTAGGGGTTCGTGATGCTCAAAGAAAAAAAAAAAGAAAAAGAAAGAAAGAAAGAAAAAACCCGTGGGGTAGTGGAGAAAGGTGGAGGTCTGTTTACATGACTCTTTTCATTCCCAACGCTTGGACATGGACAAAAAGGACAATGGCTAAAATAACGTAGTAGTTTGTAGATGCAACAAGTATGGTGAAAACAGCGAGGCTAAACACAAACGTTATTTCAAGCCATGTAACCAAGGTTTCCATTTCGGAGATGACAGCATTTAACATTTTAGTGTCGTCGCCTCGTCACAAGGTTATTGTAATTACTAAATATTAAGAGAGATGAAAACCCTTTTAGGCGGAGACTAAAATAGTAGCCAGTTATAGCTTCATTCATTTGTGAGATATAAAAATGGAGGGGAATTACGCTTAATTCTAAATGGTTATCAATACCCATTGTTGCTATGACATTTGATACCAAGAGTGATGTTGTTCGTTGTTAGCTATTTCTCATTTCAAATAAGCGTTTTTTGTCGGAGCCCTCTCAGTGAATGATTACCCTTGCTTAGTAATGTAAAAAAAAAGTGTAAAATTTTTATCCATTTCCAGCGATGCATGAGAGAATGGGGTTCTGGTTGTCATAAACAAAAGCCCCTTTGTTTGTTGCAATAGATTCCAAAGGCCTCACTAATTTCTGTAGGTTCACTGATGTCAGGGACAGGTGCACTTCGGGTATATCCCCGACCTGTCGGCGGCATACACGTCATCCACAGAGCACAGATAGGTGAGATTGGGCGTGCAAAATGGTGAAATTGGACGTGGAAAATGGTGAGATTGGACGTGTAAAATGGTGAGATTGGACATGAAAAATGGTGAGATTGGACGTGTAATATGGTGAGATTGGACATGAAAAAATGGTGAGATTGGAAGTGTAAAATGCTGAGATTGGACGTGTAATATGGTGAGATTGGACATGAAAAAATGGTGAGATTGGAAGTGTAAAATTGTGAGATTAGAAGTGTAAAATGGTGAGATTGGACGTTCAAATGGTGAGATTGAACGTGTAAAATGGCGAAGCTGAAGCTTTCGGACGACTGTTAGAAGAGTGAGGAAAGCATGGCAACGGAACATGGCAATGAAAGATAAAGGGTCACAGATATAATGACAATTTTTACTCAGTGGATGTCCCATTTTTCATTGTACAGGTTTTGTCCGTGGACGTTCTGTCTGTGGAATTTTTGTCCGTGTACTGTTCGTAAACATTCAGTATGTAGAGGTTCTACCTGTGGGCGTTCAGGATGGTGACAATATGACCGGCCTCTACATGGCCTATTTTTTCCGAGGACATTTAGTACATGGACGACCTGTCCGTGTACGCCCAGGGTGTTTGTGCTCAGTACATGGACGACCTGTCCGTGCACGCCCAGGGTGTTTGTGCTCAGTGCATGGACGACCTGTCCGTGCACGCCCAGGGTGTTTGTGCTCAGTGCATGGACGACCTGTCCGTGTACGCCCAGGGTGTTTGTGCTCAGTACATGGACGACCTGTCCGTGCACGCCCAGTGTGTTGGTGGTCAGTACAATGACGACCTGTCCGTACACGCCCAGTGTGTTGGTGGTCAGTACATGGACGACCTGTCCGTGCACGCCCAGGGTGTTTGTGCTCAGTGCATGCACGACCTGTCCGTGCACGCCCAGGGTGTTTGTGCTCAGTACATGGACGACCTGTCCGTGCACGCCTAGGGTGTTTGTGCTCAGTATATGGGCGACCTGTCCATGCACGCCCAGTGTGTTGGTGGTCAGTACATGGACGACCTGTCCGTGCACGCCCAGTGTGTTGGTGGTCAGTACATGGACGACCTGTTGATGCACGCCCAGTGTGTCGGTGCTCAGTACTTGGACTACCTGTCCGTACACGCCCAGTGTGTTTGTGGTCAGTACGTGGAAACCTGGCCGTGCACGCCCAGTGTGTTGGTGGTCAGTACATGGACGACCTGTCCGTGCACGCCCAGTGTGTTGGTGGTCAGTACATGGACGACCTGTCCGTACACGCCCAGTGTGTTGGTGGTCATACATGGACGACCTGTCCGTGCACGCCCAGGGTGTTTGTGCTCAGTGCATGGACGACCTGTCCGTGCACGCCCAGGGTGTTTGTGCTCAGTACATGGACGACCTGTCCGTGCACGCTTAGGGTGTTTGTGCTCAGTATATGGACGACCTGTCCATGCACGCCCAGTGTGTTGGTGGTCAGTACATGGACTACCTGTCCGTACACGCCCAGTGTGTCGGTGCTCAGTACATGGACGACCTGTCCGTGCACGCCAAGTGTGTTGGTGCTCAGTACATGGACGACCTGTCCGTACACGCCCAGTGTGTTGGTGGTCAGTATATGGACGACCTGTCCGTACACACCCAGTGTGTTGGTGGTCAGTATATGGACGAGCTGTCCGTGCACGCCCAGTGTTTTGGTGCTCAGTATATGGAAACCTGTCCGTGCACGCCCAGCATTTAGGTGCTCAGTACATGGACAACCTGTCCATGCACGCCCAGTGTGTTGGTGGTCGGTATATGGACGATCTGTCCATGCACGCCCAGCGTCTTGGTGGTCAGTATATGGACGATCTGTCCGTGCACGCCCAGTGTGTTGGTGGCCAGTATATGGACGACCTGTCCATGCACGCCCAGCGTCTTGGTGGTCAGTATATGGACGACCTGTCCGTACACGCCCAGTGTGTTGGTGGTCAGTATATGGACGATCTGTCCGTGCACGCCCAGTGTGTTGATGGTCAGTATATGGACGACCTGTCCGTGCACGCCCAGTGTGTTGGTGGTCAGTACATGGACGACCTGTCCGTGCACGCCCAGTGTGTTGGTGGTCAGTACATGGACGACCTGTCCATGCACGCCCAGTGTGTTGGTGGTCAGTACATGGACGACCTGTCCGTGCACGCCTAGGGTGTTTGTGCCCAGTATATGGACGACCTGTCCATGCACGCCCAGTGTGTTGGTGGTCAGTATATGGACGACCTGTCCGTGCACGCCCAGTGTGTCGGTGCTCAGTACATGGACGACTTGTCCATGCACGCCCAGTGTGTTGGTGGTCAGTACATGGACGACCTGTCCGTGCACGCCTAGGGTGTTTGTGCTCAGTATATGGACGACCTGTCCATGCACGCCCAGTGTGTTGGTGGTCAGTATATGGACGACCTGTCCGTGCACGCCCAGTGTGTCGGTGCTCAGTACATGGACGACCTGTCCGTGCACGCCCAGTGTGTTGGTGGTCAGTACATGGAAACCTGTCCGTGCACGCCCAGTGTGTTGGTGCTCAGTACATGGACGAACTGTCCATGCACGCCCAGTGTTTTGGTGCTCAGTACAGGGACAACCTGTCCGTGCACGCCCAGTGTGTTGGTGGTCAGTATATGGACAACCTGTCCATGCACGCCCAGTGTGTTGGTGGTCAGTATATGGACGATCTGTCCGTGCACGCCCAGTGTGTTGGTGGTCAGTATGTGGACGACCTGTCCATGCACGCCCAGTGTTTTGGTGGTCAGTATATGGACAACCTGTCCGTGCACGCCCAGTGTTTTGGTGGTCAGTATATGGACAACCTGTCCATGCACGCCCAGTGTGTTGGTGGTCAGTATATGGACGGTCTGTCCGTGCACGCCCAGTGTTTGGTTGTCAGTATATTCACGACCTGTCCATGCACGCCCAGTGTGTTGGTGGTCAGTACATGGATGACGTGTCCGTGGACACCCAGTGTGTTTGTGCTCAGTACATGGACTACCTGTCCGTGCACGCCCAGTGTGTCGGTGCTCAGTACATGGACAACTCTTGATTTCTGCCTTCTGTCTAAGGACGCTTCTTTTTGTTGCGTTCTGTATATGTCCTACGGGGGGAATTGTTCGGGGGGGAATTGTCGGGGGGGAATTGACTGGGGGGGAATTGTCTGGAGGGGGGAATTGTCCTGTTCCCCTGTATAAGACAGTAAAAGCATTTGACTCGTATAAAGCCGTTGGCGTTTCTGAGCGGCAAGTTAGTGAGATACATATTAAAAAATTAACAGATTGCCTGGGATCGAATAATTTGTCTGGAACGGATGGATCACCACTTCCTAAAAACATGGCAAATGGCACTCAAACGCAGCCCTGTCAAGCAGCGAGACTTCGTGTTGTTGTTTGTATTGGATTTTGTCTCTACTTCGGGGCAGTAATCTGTAAGCGTAAAAACACAGAAACAAATAAAAAAATTGTTAGCCTACTAAAAATAATATTTCCATGACAATCGATCCCACTTAGTACGTTTTTACGACAATCTAAGCGCGCATAGTTATCGCATCCGTGATATTTCTTTCAAGTTTTATTCACTTGGTTTTAGTTGTTCTTGGTCAGAATGCGTCGTGACAACCATCGGGGTTATCTTTGTAGTCATGGGCACAGACTGTGCTGTGTTCGTGTGTCAACAATCGCTTCGGTGTGAACCAAGTTCTTTCAAGTTTGAGAACCGACTGCTTGACGTAAAAGGTTTTTTTTTATGTGGCTAAAGTTCCCTTCGTCTATTCCCCTGCTACATATTCTAGAACTTTATTTCATCACTGCTGTTTTGTTTAGCTATCACCATAACGTCTGCGTTACTTAATTATACCAAACGAAATTCTAGTTAGTACTTTTCTTGGGGTGTCTGGCCTTTTTTATGGAGTAACTTGTTTAGATATAGTTCAGTCTTTCAGTGAGATATCGAAGTTTTGACAAACTATTATCGAACTGAAAAACGCCACAGCAATGTCTGAATGATGACATAAACAGTACCACTACGTCAGGCCGAATAAGCTGGCTGAAGAGGCCGCTGTAATGTCTGAATAATGACATAAACAGCACCACTCCGTGAGCTCGAATTAGCTGCATGAAGAGGCCGTTGTAATTTTACATGATCTGGCTGAGGAGGTCGTCGTAATGTCATGAAATGACATTTCGACATCGCAAAAGTGGTGTTGGAAAAATTATGAATTTTACTTCGTAAAAGCTTTAAATTCGCTTATCTCCACTTTAGATGGGTTCCCTTCTGGTTAATAATACCACGCAGATAGAAATGAAAATTTTTCTTGTGAGTAGAATGGACCCTTTACTCTCCATCCTGTCTTCCCTCCATCTCCAGCCAATCAGCGTGCGAGAATGATAAGAATTACGTCATTCGAAGACATCAATCATTCCCTTCAAGCGTGATGTTGTCAACACACGCGTTTCTGTGTGCTCCGCTTTTTTTTCTAAAAAAGGGAACTGGGCAAGGTGCGATTTTGCTTTAAATCTACTTTTGTCACTTTTCTTGGATTACTGTGTGATTCGTGAATCGTGTGGATAATTTTATCAGGACTGAAGCAATTTTTCGGCACTGTTTTCCTTCGGTCAGGTAGTTGTTGAGTTTACACGCAGCGGAGACACCTTTTAGTCCCGGGAAGTGTGCCTCTCTTCTCCACACGGAAGCTACAGGACCGAAATCTTGTTCTAGTTCATGCACACACCGCCTTGGAGTTGGTTGAATCCTTGCAGCCCACTGTGCCTGCTTTGATTTCTAGTCAGCTGCAGCTTACGGTACCTTTACGTGAATGGCCAGTTTTGCTGTATTAGACACTCATACGGAACCTTCTAGTTTTGTCAGGTTTGCTCCAGACTCTACTTGTCCTGGTTCAGGCAAAATAATGCTCATAGGCATTTCGAGCTAATTTTGGCGGAATTTCTGCTTAAAGCCCATTTATGGGACTACGATATCCCATAAATGGCCCCAAGGTGCCATTTTTCGGCACCAAGTAGCCCATTTGTGGCACCTCTTCTGCCTGGGGATCAGGCCCGAATCCCATTTTTGGGATCAGTCGGAGGGGGCCCACAGATGGGCTAGGTGGTACCGTTTGGGGTCCCGCAGGAGATCCCGTTTTCGGGCCCATGGGCAGATCCCATTTATGGGATACTTTCCTACAACCCGAAAATGGAATCAACGGAGGTCCAGTTAATTTTATCTGTCTAGTCTACTGTGACATGAATAGATAACTTACCTGTCTTGTTTCTGCTTGCATTTCAGATATGACAGAAGCCAGCCTGCTTCTCCGAGTGGAATACTTGCTCCGAGTGCCATCATTTGTCACCGAAACAGTGGAAACTCATTCTCAGAAACAGGATACGCAATGATCGTAGAATGGACAAAGCTTTGTCGCTATCCCCGTTTGTTACCTCAGATTTCGGACAAGTAACGATGCGGAAAGCTAGCTCGGTGATTTTGGAACAAGTTTCTTTACCTGTTAAAATGGATACGGGTTCGGAGTCAGATGCGTTTGCGGTGGATAGGAAAAGCAAGAAATCCCGCAAACGTAAAGCATATGCTGAAACGGTGGCCGACCTGGATATTCCAGAAGGCAAGGAATTAGAAACCCTCAGGAGGGCTTGGGCTATTACACCCTCACATACGGATAAAACTGAAACGGCACCAAAGGCGGACGCCACTGTAGAACCAATGACAGTTACGCATACGGCCTCAGGCTCAAGTTTCTCGGCGTTGACCGGTCAGTTAGGCATCCCGTCACAATCGGAACTGTCTTCCCCTCCATCGGTCCCATGACTACCTGGGGAGTTTTCGGCCTTTTTGTCGATGCAAAGCCAATTGCAAAAACAACTGCAGGAACTCCAACAACAGGTCGAGCGACAAGGCATGGAATCCCACCGTAAACATAAGCCTTCCCCCACAGTTTCTCGGCCAACACCAGACACTCGGTCACCCACCACTCAATCCCCTTCTCGCTTATGCTCCAGCACGCAACCGCCTACAGTAGAGGTCATCCGTGACGCTGAATCCTCGGTGCTTCTCCCATCAGGGCGAGGATCAGGCTTAATGGGTGAGGAGGAAGAAGAGTTGATTCATTCAGTGACATCCCAACTGTCTTCTATTCCACTCAATGGAGAACAGGAGATTTATACTCCTTCGGGCGACGTCCCGTCACGTTCAGCTGACACAGATCACGGACGGGAACTCGAGCAGGAGTCAGAGGGTCAAGAGTCAGAATGTGAAGAGTCGGGTGAGGAAACAGGGAACACACCCCTTCTTCTAAATTCCGCCTTCCCTTAGGGAGATGGACTACATCAGATCCCCTCGTAGTGGCCAGAAGCTTTGGAAGGATTCGGCAGCAGCAGGGAGACGCTCAATCAGGACCCGCTCCCCACCGGATTTCACTGCACGGAGCGAGAATGCCACTCCATCTATCACCGCATCCACAGTGGCTCCAGAAGACGTGCCTTTTTGCGATACGATTCAAGAAATTGCCCGTCTTGCGAGAGTTACCGCCAGCTCTCCAACGGCCGATAAAGAGGATTCTCCCGTCCGGATGACCTCTCAAACAGCTCCGTTACACCCGTTCAGACCCGTTCATCGCTCTACCTACCAGCGAAGGCATCGGTAATGCCGTAGCAGTGCGAACGAGAGAGTTCAAAAAGATGGACAATGCCGATGGCCGTACCTTATCCCGTTTTCATGCCTCGCGTCATTGTGCTGAAAGACCGGGCCCGTATCGACCATCGGATGATCTAATACTGTCAGAGCCATTGGAGCAACCATCGAAGCGCACAGTTTGGATGCCCTCGGTTCGCAACGATTCAGATATTCCACTAGTGGAGAAAGATGCCAAGACCATTGAGGCATCCTCATGGCATATCCTCAACGTAATGTCCTTTCAGGACCATACTTTGAAAGCGTTAAAAACCCGTTGGGAGGATCTGCGCCTCAATGATCCAAACTATTGAAATGTCTGGCTCTTGCGACCAGGGACGTTTTCAAGCTGTCTACTTATCTGATGACGTCCATGGTCTTTCTCAGGCGGGATGCGTTCTTGCAGCACTGCTGGCCAAGCGTTAAGGGGTTAAGAGAACTGCGCCATGCCCCCATCCTGGGTGAAAAAGAATTATTTCCTCTCGCCGAAATCGAGAGGGTAAATCAAGAAAGCCGCTCCCTATCACAAGACTTTGCCCTAATGTCCAGAATGTCCCGTGCATCGTTCCGGCGCCCAACTCAAACGCAAAAGAGTTCAACGCCAGAATTCGGAGCAGGCAAAGCCCATCTCCCAATCACAGCCGCCTCCGGCCAAAAAGCCCAAGTCAAGCCACCGTATTCGGCAGGAGGGCCCATCGCCATAGCAAAGCAGGTAGCAGCCAACCAAAGTACCACCCAGAGACTCCTTGGTCTCCTGGCGATACTTTAATAAGTGCAGAAAATCCAAAAGATTTGCAATATTGCATCGCCTGCTGGCCCGTAGGAGGAAGGCTAGGCAAGTTCTGGAAAGCCTGGGCAGAAATGAGCGCCCCTCGTCGAGTAGTGCGATGGCTCAAAAACGGGTACTCCCTACCATTCAAATGGGATCAAAGGGGTCACAATTTCCCTATTCCCCTAATTGCCCGGGCGCCAGGAAACCTAGTCACCTCTTATCCAAAAGGGTCAGACAAAGATGTAGCCCTTCAGGAAATGCTGATATCCCTAAAGGAAAAAGAGGCCATAGAGGAAATGCCCGAAGCCCAAGCTGCCTTTTTCAGCAGGGTCTTTCTGGTCCCCGAGAAATCGGGCGGGTGGAGATGAGTAATAGACCTCTCCTCCCTCAACGAATTTCTAATGACCACGACATTTCAAATGGACACAGCCCAAATTATAAAAGAAAGCCTGCAGGCAGGGATGTGGGGCACTTCGATAGATCTGTCCGACGCGTACCTCCATATCCCGTTACATCACTCAGCCAAAAAATTCGGCCTCTCCACGGCCCTGTAAGTGTTCTCGAAAGTAATGAAAGTTCTGACGTCTCGGGCCCGTCTAGAAGGCATGTTGGTGTTCCAATATCTAGACGATTGGTTACTATCCCATCAGGACAAAGAAATGGCCCGTCTTCAAGTTCGAAAAGCCATTCAGGTAGGGCTCGTGGTCAATATACCCAAATTAGAGCTCTCCCCCAAACAAGACATTATATTTCTCGGGGAAAGATGGGATCTAGAAAATGCAAGGGCCTTTCGTACCGAGGAGAGGCGTCAAAAAATCTGCCAGGCAATAAGAGCAATCCCATCAGACAAAAACGTGAGCTTACAGGCAATGGAATCCTTGTTAGGCCTCTTAGTCGGAACCGAAAAAACGGTCCCTTTAGGCCGCTTGCACTACAGACCGTTTCAAAGACAAGTCAAATTTGCTCTAAGAAAAGAGAGGTTTCCCCGGGCCAAAACAAAGATATCCAGGAAAATGCAAATTCCCCTACAGTGGTGGTGCGATCCCATACTGATGACCGAGGGTGTCCCCTTTATCCCCCACCCCAGAAATAGAACTCCAGACCGATTCGTCCCAGAAGGGCTGGGGTATACACTGTCAGGGTCAGGTATGGAAAGGGATATGGACTCCCTCCCCCCCTAAACGGCTACCATATCAATTGGTTGGAATTACAGGTAGTGTGGATAGCCCTAAACAAACTGAACCACCTTCTCAAGGGCAAATCAGTGCGGTTTCTGATGGACAATTCCACGTCAGTAGCATAACTTAACAGACAAGGGGGGACCAGTTCTCTTCCTCTTTCGAAACTGGCGTTCAAAATCCTTTATTTTGCCCGCCAATGTCACATCACGTTAACAGCCCATCACTTAGCGGGAAAACGGAATGGTGCCTAGCACGCACCTCCTTCCGATGGATAACGGGTCAATCACCATGGAGCCCACCCTCCATAGACCTGTTTGCCAATTCCATGACAACCCAACTACCCAGGTTTGTCTCCCCCTGCCCAGACCCATCCGCATGGGCGGTGGACGCTCTCAACTGCCCATGGCCAACCCAAGAAGTGTTTTACGCCTTTCCCCCACAGGCAATACTTCTTCAAGTTCTTCAGAGGGTAATCAAACTGAAACCACGATTCCTCCTGCTAGTGGCCCCATTGATGCCGGAAGCCCCATGGTTTTCCCTATTGTTACAGTGCAAGGTGATCAAATCAATCCCGATCCCATGCCACAAAGAACTTATCCCAACCACCCTGGCATCATCTCCACCCGGCCTCTCACCTGCTGAACCCACACCTGTGGTGCCTGACCAATCTTTCTTAAAGAAGAAAGGCTTCTCAGATAAGGTAGTGGATAAAATGGTTAGTAGCCATAAACAATCCACAGCTAAGGTGTACAGAGCCCAATGGAATAAATTTGCCACGTGGTGCACTAAATCCAAAATAGACCCATTCCAGGCATCCCCATCGGTCGTAGAAGACTTCCTGGACTATCTATTTATGGACGAACACTTAAAAGTAGGTTCTATAGAGGGATACAGGGCAGCCATAGGATCCAAACTTAAAGCATCCACAGGCTACGATCCAGGGGAAGATTCAGCCTTATCACAATTGATCAGACACTTTAAGGTGAACTCCCTCCAACACGCCCACAGTGCCAAAATGGGATCTGTCATTAGTACTTCGCTTCCTTCAAAGGCCTGACATTTTCGAAGAAAGCATAATATCAGCAAAAAATGAAACCTTAAGATTCACGTTTCTATTGGCGTTGGCATCAGGCAAGCGAAGAAGCGAAATACACGCCTTAGACAGGACAGTGAGCAAAGAAAATGGGACTTAGGATAAGGTATTTCTCGTTCCAAGGGCAGGTTTTATGGGAAAGACACATATCAGTACCCACGGGATGGGCACATTCGATCATATAGGCCTACCATCGCTTCCTGAAGAACACACCCGGGGAGGTTTGGTGTCATTGTGTCCTGTGAAAGCACTACGTCATTACTTAGACATTTCAGAGACATATCGGTCAATAAGTCAGAAAGCTTTGATCATTTCCCACATGCCGAATTTCAACAAGGACCTTTCCAAACAAACGATTTCTCGTTACATTAAAGAGGTCATTATTACAGCTTATGAAAAGACACAGTCTGACACCAAGCTTCTATCGGAATTAAATGTTAAAGCCCATCAAGTAAGACAAGTAGCAAATTCACTCAGGGCTTTACGCAATGTGTCATTTTCTGAGATCCTCAACACGGGATGCTGGGCTTCTCCAAACTCGTTTATCAAATATTACCTAAAAGATTTCTCCCAAGATGAAATCTCCGGAATTTATTCTGTAGCCCCTTTTATAGCGGCAGAATCAACATTTAAGGCTTAGTTTTGTTATGTTCACAGACCGGTCATCCCCAGACCGAAAAGCAAGGGCAAACAAAAAAGTGGATCATCCAAGGGTCGTGGCGGCTATCAACACAAGTTCAAGAATAACCGCACCTCCTGATGGATTAGAGAAGTTACCAGAGGCATTTGATCACGGTCAACGGCAGAGTTTCTTTCGAGCCCATATATTTTGGGTTCAAAAGACAGTTCTTTTTTCGTACCATACTCAAGAGACTATTGTAAGGTACCGTCACTGTAGCAGGGACTCCTCTTCATTAGAGCTATTTATGAAACCTCTTTTTCTAGTCCTTACTAGAAAAAAAGGGGGGGGGGTAGAGACAGACATCTCTCCTCCTTATCCAGTTCGATATAGTTTGGCCATCTTTTGAGCCCATGAAATAGGTATCTCATCCTACAGTGACCATACCATGGGTACCCTAGGTACCGTTTTATGGGATTTATCCCAAGTGTAAATTGTGACTGTTTTCAACAATTTTATAATTTCTGTGATTATGTCTTCACTCTGTGATTGCGTAATAATTATAATTTTCACGAATTAAGCAGTTATTTTCAGTATTTTCACTTAATGCCATAAGTCGTGACAATACTCCAGTTCGAGTCCCATTTATGTGTTCAGGTTTTAAGGCCGGCATGCATTTAGTGACACAGGCGGAGCTAATTTCCCCTGTGTCAAACTTTTATTTTACGTAAATCAGGTTTTAGATTTACTGTTTTTAAATAGACTTTTAAGGTCAATAAAGTTTATTTACTTTGTACCTTCTACATGTTGATACATAGCATCGGAGTATCCCAGGTCGGGCTCCATCCAGTGGGAGGCAGTTGGGGGATGGATAGGATACTCATTCGAACAATCGGTTTGATGTTCATTAGCTTGGCGCAGTACTACATTGGAGTCCTTTGACCGTTAGTAGTACCTTTTGTTATTCTTTGTCAATGGATCGGGAGTGTTCCCCTCGACCAATAGTTTGGAAGAATATTAAAAGCGGAACTTAATTTGAGTCTTTTATTTGTCTCTTACTACTACTCCTAATGTCCAAGGACATTGCACTCTGTCGAGTATACAGCGTAATTCGCGGAATTTTTTAACAATTTTTCAACTGAATGGCAGGCTCCCCTACTCCGGACTTTAGTCCCATCTAAAGTGGAGATAACCGAATTTAAAGCTTTTACGAAGTAGAACTATCCTTTTATTTTCGTAAAAGGCGCTTTTACGAGTAAAAGCGCAATTCGCGTTCTCCACTTTAGCCTATCTTCCCTCCCAACCAGCCCGCAACAAGCCTGGGTGCGTTGTCACCATTTTTTGAGGCTTGAAGGGAATGATTGATGTCTTCGAATGACGTAATTCTTATCATTCTCGCATGCTGATTGGCTGGAGATGGAGGGAAGACAGGATGGAGAGTAAAGGGTCCATTCTACTCACAAGAAAAATTTTCATTTCTATCTGCGTGGTATTATTAACCAGAAGGGAACCCATCTAAAGTGGAGAACGCGAATTGCTCTTTTACTGGTAAAAGGGCGTTTTACGAAAATAAAACGATAGCATAATGGCATCTTACTGTGAAACTGCTTATTTGTTGATGTTGAGGCTGATGTTGAGGGGGGTGTTGCTTGTGTGTTAGCCCCCCCCCCCCCCCACAAACTAACTGCTGAAGAAATGACGCAAAAATCTGCGATTCCTCGATGCTACAAATGGGTCACAATCTTTATGCTTCCATTTAGCCACATTAATCGTTATGAAAGAAAAGTAAATGGATCCTTGCATATTGTTTGCATGAATTTAGCCGTAGAAATCGTCTTTTTTCATTCAAAACGTCATTAAATAAATTCAAGCCATCTTTAGTTTGTAAGAAAAGCAAGTTTCTGAATAAATGTGCTAATCGGGAAGGTTCTAGTTCAAGAAGAGGAGGGTGGTGGAGTGGGCGTGGGGTGGAGTCGGGTGGGGTGGGGAGTTACAGGCTAACACGAGAGTACTCGATGCATCATGCGTCCAACCAACTTCTTATGTCCGCTGTCTGAAACGAGACTTTTGTCTCAGTGATTTGATTATGTAAACCTTAAATAAATGTAAGATACCGTCCCGTCAATCATTTTTCAATTATCCATTGATTGAAGATCAATCGTCCATTTCATAAGCTTTGCTTCCGGAAATGCATTTCCGGAATAGCAATGGCCATAAATAATAAGCAATGGCGCCGACCCCGCTTCTGTTTCTAGCACTTAGCTGCCTTTTAGCTTTCTGTATTAGAACTAATGAATTGCTTTTTGTTTTCAACTAACATGGCTTTTGTTCCACATATTGACTGAATGACATTGTGGCATACAGTTATCGTGGAGTAAATGACGTCAAGTCCCAAAAGTAAACAGCCCATTGTGGAATGCGTGAACGTTACATAAGGCCGAAAGCAAATGCACATCTATCATTAAACGAGGCCTCTTGGCTCTTGTCCACCACTTGCCTCTGTTCTAGAAGGTGATGAGAGGGGGTGGGGGTGTCTGTCATATTTATGATCTACTCAGAGCAAAAGAGGGCGAAGGGCTACTCGCACATCGCATTATTATACAGTTTAGAGACAAGAGTGAGTGTGCACAGACAGTGTGCAGCTATGCGTGCAGCTGGTATGCCAATAACCACTTGCGGGCACACATTAAAAGCTCATAATACAATAAATTATGATTGACTGAGTGTGAGGTATATAAACACCGGCCCATTATTCAAAAAGATGGAATAATGCGCAATAATTCCACAGTAACCGAGGCCTACTCACACTTCACGCGGAAGTAGGGAGAAAACGGGGGTTTGAAAACAGGAAGTGACGTCATAGTGACGTCACGTGGTGTTTTCAAACCCCCACGGGGGTTCTAAAACAGTGACGTCATATTGACGTCATATTAAGGTCATATTGACGTCATATGGTTATCATATGGTTATCATATGGTTACCATATGGTTACCATATGGTTACCATATGGATGTCATAATGACGTCACGTGGTGTTTTAGAAGCCCCATGGGGTTTCTAAAACAGTGACGTCATTATGACGTGATCTAGACGTGTTATGGAGGTGATATGGAGGTGATATAGAGGTGATATGGAGGTGATATGAACGTCATATGAACGTCATATGAACTTCATATGAACGTCATATGAACGTCATATGAACGTCATAATGACATAATATGGAGAGTGGGCGGCCATTCAAACGGGCGGCCATTCAAACAACCATTCAAACGGGTGACCTTTTTTTTTTTTTTTTTTTTTTTTTTTTTTTTTTTTTTTAAGCATTTCCCACACTCTCATGCATACACATACATACTAACACCATGACACGATTAGCGCTTATTTCAGTATCAGTGGTGGGCTCTTAAAAGAGCCAGGAGATGTTAGTTTTTCTCCTGCTGCTGCCGGTCCCGGTTTAAAAGAATGTCACAATGTCCTGCACTGGCCTACTGCAATGTGTGAGCTGTTGCCCGTTGAACAAAAAGTGGTCCCCTCGCATGCCGCAGGTAAAGCACCTCACAGAGTAGCGGTCATTTAGCGCCAGCAGTTCAGTCCACTGCGCCGCGCAGACCAGACACATTTGATGGTTGCACTCAGACAGCACCCGGTCTGGGGAGATCATACACCCACATCCTGGGCAAATATCCAAGTCTTGCTGGAGGAAGAATGTCCCCCAGGCCGGGTACTCTTCTTCTTCCATCCGCGAAGGTATTGACTCCCCTAGCATCATCGTTCTAAAGAACGCTTCTTCATAGTGACCAGCCTCTATATCTCTGAGCCTCTTTCCAATCGTGACTTGACGGTTGTACAGGACGGGCACGCACAGGACGGATCCATGAACCGGGTCTGGCAGCAGCTGGAAGAAATAGACTCTTTCTGGCGGTGTGTGTGGCTGTGTGACAGGCAGGTGAAGTTCTCTAACTTCAGCAATGGTGCAAGCATCCTGTAACCCGAAGAAGCACTCCATGTTGACGGAAGCGAGTGTGAGCCCAAACTGAAATGAGCATGGCTTATATACCACCTGAAGTCTGGATCGGACCCCCCCCCCCTAGTCGAGCAAAACTCGGGACCCCCCCCCCCCTAGTCGAGCAAAACTCAGGACCCCCCCCCCTAACCGACCTAAACTCAGGACCCCCCCCCCCCCATCAGCATATAATGCGAGGATGTTCGCTAGTAGTATATAAAGGTGGGTTACAGCTTCATTATCCAACACAAGCAGCAAGATGTCAACAAATCGTAAAATCACAGTGATGCGAAACGGCAAGGCAGTGACGCTAACGACAGAATGTTATAAGTGTTGGGTCTGGATAGAATATCCAGGTCAACCACACAACTGCCCGGTGCACCACAATGCACCACGACATTACTGCTGCAAAACTTGTGGTGGACTGCTCTGGTACAAGTTTACTGCAAGATTGTATGGACAAGAGGAATGCACGGACTGCTGGTGGTGTGGAGCGACACTAAAAAACTTTGGCTACTATAACCGTCATCCGTTCAAGTGCTCGCGACGACCGTTCTCCATGGAACAGTTTTACAGATACCAGTGCGACTGTGGCAATCCGACTTGCTGGTGAAGCGTCAAATTACTAACATCTTTCGGCCCTTTTAAGGGCCATCCTCTGTTATGAAATGAAAACGCAAATTCTGTCTATGTATGAATGTGTATAAAAGGGGATGTTTGAGATTACATTTCAGCATTTTAGTTTCAGCAGTTGACGTAACAACAACTAGCTAAGATGGAACGTGAAGAGCATGGGAAAGGAGCAAAGAGACAAAAAATGGAAGAAGATGACATTTGGCCATACGGTCCAGTTCAGTGTGCGGAATGTAATGTAGAATTTCCATCTATGGATAATTTTGAAGCACATACATGCAAAGCTGAGATGAAAACTTTAGTGAAACATGAAGGAAAAGGAGCAAAGAGAGAAAAGATGGAAGAAGATGACATTTGGCCATACGGTCCAGTTCAGTGTGCGGAATGTAATGTAGAATTTCCATCTATGGATACTTTTGAAGCACATACATGCAAAGCTGAGATGAAAACTTTAGTGAAACATGAAGGAAAAGGAGCAAAGAGAGAAAAGATGGAAGAAGATGACATTTGGCCATACGGTCCAGTTCAGTGTGCGGAATGTAATGTAGAATTTCCATCTATGGATACTTTTGAAGCACATACATGCAAAGCTGAGATGAAAACTTTAGTGAAACATGAAGGGAAAGGAGCAAAGAGACAAAAGATGGAAGAAGATGACATTTGGCCATACGGTCCAGTTCAGTGTGCGGAATGTAATGTGGAATTTCCATCTATGGATACTTTTGAAGCACATACATGTAAAGCTGAGATGAAAACTTTAGCGAAACATGAAGGGAAAGGAGCAAAGAGAGAAAAGATGGAAGAAGATGACATTTGGCCATACGGTCCAGTCCAGTGTGCGGAATGCAATGAAGAGTTTCCATCTATGGATACTTTTGAGGCACATGCATGTAAACCAGCTGAGATGGAAAATGTGTCTCAAGAACATGTTTCAAAGAAACAAAAGACAGGACAAGTAGGGAGAGGTAGAAGGGTTAGTCTTGGTGAAAACGCGCAGGAAAAACGGTTTGAATCTGAGGATGGATCAGATTTACTGCTTGAAATGCGACAGCAAGAGAACCGTATCAAGGCACATTTGTTGGAGACCTTAAACCATGGAATGAAATGGTACATTGTCGTGCATGCACGTTTCAAGAAACTAACAGCAAATGCTGAAGGTGTTATGGTAGAACAAGTGGATAATGCATTTATCAGCAGTCCAACATATACAGCATACAATCCAGCAGATATTGAGCAGGACCTACCAGAAGCCTATAAAGAATTATTTACCAAGTTTGACGAACATGAGCGACAAGGCTCTGGCTGGGTATTGGATAACATACTGTACATTGAAGTACATACAGCTACGTTGGTTCCTCTAGAAGCGAGCAGTTTTATTCCACTGCCGAAGAAAGTGAAGAAAACAATGGGTGTGATAAACATTAAGAATGATGATAACAAGTGTTTCTTATGGTCAGTATTGGCTTACCTTCACCCTCATGACGACAACCCAAATCGCGTGAATCATTACAAACCATTTGAGAAGGAATTAAAGGTAGAGGGTATGACATTTCCGACACCAATTACTGACATTCCAAAGTTTGAAAAGGAGAACGATGTAGCCATCAACGTGTTTGGATACGAACAAGATGTAGTTGTTCCAATACAACTTAGTCGAAACGTCAGTGTCAGAGAAATCAACTTACTTCTGATTAGCAATGACAAGACAAGGCATTACTGCCTCATCAAGAGTTTTAGCAGACTTATGGCTTATCGATCAAAGCATAAGTGTGCACATTTTTATTGCTTCAACTGTCTTCACGGGTTTATGCGACAAGAGCTTTTAGATAAGCATCGTGAAGTGTGTGACAAGAATGGAGCACAACGTTTATCATTTCCCAAGGAACCATTCATCAAGTTCAAGAATGTGGCTAAACAACAGCGAGCACCGTTTGTGATTTATGCTGACTTTGAATGTTTCACGCAAAAGCGTGAAGAAGGAGACAAGTATCAACATCATCGTCCAAACAGCTTTGCCTATGTGGTTGTGAGCCAGTACAACACACGTGCACCAGTTGTGTATCGAGGAGACAATGTCGTAAAGGTCTTTTTAGACCATATGGTGAATGAACGCGATCGTATTGTACGTGGTTTAGAGCAACCAAAGGAAATGGTGATGACTCGTGAAGACAAAGAGAATTTCAAGAACGCCACTGATTGCTACATTTGTCATGAACCTCTAGGAGCAGATCGTGTGAGAGATCATGACCACATCAATGGCAAATATCGTGGAGCAGCACACAATGAATGCAACTTACAATTCCGACTTAGAAAAGATCAGCAAGGGGATCAAGATTCTTTTATCATTCCCGTATTTTTCCACAATTTGCGAGGCTATGACAGTCACCTTATCATGGAGGAAATTGGAAAATTCAAAGGTGAAACGATTACAGTCATTCCCAACACCATTGAGAAATATATTGCATTCACCCTGAGCAATCTGAAATTTACAGACAGCTTTCAGTTCATGAGTACCTCTCTACAGAAGTTGGTATCCAACCTTGCAGCAGAAGGGAAAGATAACTTCTACAACATGACCTCTCACATTCACGATAGTGATCAACAAGATTTGCTGCTGAGAAAGGGTGTGTACCCCTATGATTACGTGGACAAACCATCCAAGTTTGCTGAAACACAGCTACCATCAAAGGATAAGTTTTATAGTCAGCTTAGCGAAGAGGACATTAGCGATGAGGATTATGCGCATGCACAGAAGGTGTGGGATACATTCAACTGTACAACATTTGGTGAATACCACGACCTGTACCTGAAATCAGATGTGTTATTACTAGCTGACGTGTTTGAAAACTTTCGTCAAGTATGCCTCAACACGTATGAATTGGATCCTGCTCATTACTATACAGCACCAGGACTGTCGTGGGATGCAATGTTGAAAGCGACAAAGGTGAAGTTGGAATTGATCAATGACATTGACATGTACCAAATGGTTGAGCAAGGCATACGTGGAGGAATATCTGTGATCACACACAAGTATGCGAAAGCGAATAATCCCTACGTAGCAGAATACAATTCTGAGATACCAAACAACTACCTGATGTACCTCGACGCAAACAACTTGTATGGCTGGGCCATGTCACAAAGCATGCCACAAAGAGGATTTATGTGGGTGAGCGAGCCAGAATCCCTCGACTTCATGGATGTGGATGAAGATGATGACATTGGATTCATTTTGGAAGTGGATTTAGAATATCCAAATTCAATCCATGATCATCATAATCACTACCCAGTGGCTCCAGAACGGAAATGTGTCAAAGTTGAAGAATTGTCAGAGTACAGTCAGAAGCTGCGGAAAGATCTAAACATGAAAGAGAAATCCAGTGAAAAGCTTATTCCTAACTTGTCTGACAAGAAGAAATATGTACTTCATTACAGGAATTTGCAACAGTACGTCTCACTGGGGTTGAAAGTCACTAAAGTACATCGCGCCATCATGTTTGAACAGAGCAAATGGTTGGCAAAATACATTGCCTTGAACACGGAAAAGAGAAAATTGGCCAAGAACCCATTTGAGAAAGACTTCTTCAAACTGATGAACAACTCGGTGTTTGGCAAAACCATGGAAAATGTGAGAAAGCGAATCAATGTTGAACTTGTTCACAAGGAAAAGCGGTTCAAGAAACTTGTAGCCAAACCTTCTTTCCACAAATTCAAAATTTTCAACGAAGATTTGACCGCGGTACATTTACGCAAAGTGGATTTGCTTCTGGATAAACCCATTCAAGTTGGTTTCACCATTCTCGACCTCAGCAAAGTGCTTATGTTCAACTTTCATTACAACTACATCATGGTCAAGTATCCCAATGCCAAGTTATTGTTCAGCGACACCGACAGTCTATGTTACGACATAGAAACGGAAGATATCTACAAGGATATGCAGCAGGATGCTGACCTGTTCGACACAAGTGACTATCCGCCGGATCATTTCCTACATTCCAACGTGAACAAAAAAGTGCTTGGGAAAATGAAGGATGAGACGGCCGGCGTCCCCATTGAAGAGTTTGTTGGACTCAGACCGAAAATGTACAGTTTATTGTGCGGTGGGAAAGAAAAACATACAGCTAAAGGCATCACTCGAGCTTGTCAAAGACGCATTAAACATGTGCAGTATAGAGACAGTTTGTTCAAGAAAACTCAAACGATGGCTACAGGACACATTATCCGAAGTCATAGTCACCAGCTTTACTCGGAGAAGTTGAGGAAAGTAGCCCTCTCCCCATATGACGACAAGCGATATGTGCTGAATGATGGCTATTCCACTTTAGCGCATGGACATTACAAGGCTGTGGTATAAAAGGGGGAGGTCCTCCAACGGAAGAGTTATTTGAGGTGTGAACATTGAAGCGTTAACATGGAACGTGAAAGTCGTAAGAGATCTACAACTGATATGGATACTCTTGCAGATGCAGTTAAAGACTTAAAAGTGAAAAATCCTACCACTACCATCAAGAAATTGAAAGTGGAGACAGCACCAACACCACAGTCGTGGGATGGAATGCTTTCTCTAGGAAATGGAAAGTATATCAAGATTATGAAACAAAGCAATGAAGGAGTGGTAAATATTCGCAAGTACCTGAGAGATGAGGGGACTGGAAAAAACCGTCCAACGAAAAAGGGTATCTTGCTGACAATACCTGAATGGAAAATGTTGAAGAAGCAGGTGAAAGAAGTGGATAAAAGGCTTCGCAGACAAGAAGGTGGCTCATAACAAGGTAAAAACATGAATGCACTCATGCTGAACGGTGGTGCTTACCTTACTGTAAATGATAGGAATGAAGTGATACTAGATTCTCAGAGAAGTTATCATCGGTTTAAACCTGAAGTGTGGAAAGACTTTAAAAACATACCACTTGAACATGGGTTTAAACGTAGACTTGAAAATAAAGTGGAAGTGACGGTGGCTGAATATGATTCTAACATACGTGTAGAAATCTGTAGAAATCTTTTACAGGATTATCCAGAGGATTATAAGGGAGTTGTGCCAGATACACCATATACAGATTTGATCATCTTTGATATCAAGAACTGGCGCGCAGTCTTACGATTCCTAGAAGTGATACAACATCCACTCTTCACCATCTTGCGAGCATAAAAACGTCTTTGCAGACAAGGAGACAGCTCATAGTTCATCTGACTGTTGAACGAGATGGAAGACTTTTTATCGGAATATGAACCCATTACGCATGGATTCTCATATCTGAGAAACGTATATGATGACATCGTGCTAAAACATTTTGGAAAGTATATCATTCTATCAACTGACGAACAATCTGTGTTGAAAGACCATCTAGAGAAGCTGAGGATACCTGGCTTTCTCCTGAAACTCTCAGAGGATTTAGAAGTGCGTGTGACTGAGAACTATTTAGACGTGTTTGTACGATTTCGCCAATATGACGAGCTTACAAAATGCTACGACTACATCACCCTCAACACAGTGGAATGGCATGCTCTGTTACAAGCATTGGATTGGAAAGAACCTGACGCTTGAATTCAAAGAGGAAGGAGTGCAACTCATGCGAGGCACCAAGTCCATTGAACTGACACATCCCATGTGTGTTATGGTGATGAACATTGACATGAATGATCATGGATATGAACTGAAACTGTCTGAACATAAAGATGTTAAAATAATAAAGTTTGGTAATGGACAGTGTTATGCTAGTTTTCATAACATTTACAAACGTGGATGTAATGTCTATGATACATATATTAATTTAGATTGGTATGAATGGCATGTGTTTATTGATGTATTGAATGTATTTGTAAAATAAAAGCTTAATGTGAAATAATTGTGAAATGTAAATAATGTATAACACAATAAAAAAAAAGAATGTTGTATAAAACTGTCTTGTTTATTTACAATATTCATAATACAATTCACAATTACCAACAACTTAACTAATGCAACTTAACTAATACAACATCAATAAAATAATGGTTTATAATGTCTATATACAAAATCCTTTACAACAAAATCACCATCACTTCTTCTTAATACATCAATGATTTCAAAAGGACTATGTCCTCGAGTCTTTGAATTATATAATACACACAATAAAATCCACATGTAGAGGATATCGGTGTTTGTAATGGAACTGAATTATAAATGAAATTAAACTTTAAAAACTTATTCAAACGACTGTCTATAGGTAAAAGTCCATAAGAGTCAAAATATTCTGCAGGGTCTTCGTCATAATATACTGCCACCCAATGCTCTCCTGGCTCATCATGATCGTCTGTGTTGATGACATAGGCACCGGGTTGTAAAGATGGTAACTGGTCCATGGCAAACACACCTTGAAACAAGTCTTTTGTCGTGGCATCATGGGATAGGATGGCTTCTATCTGCTTCGTGTTCATGACTGGTAGTCGAATTGAATGCTACGATTTGCACTTATTTCAACAATGTTATCAAATTCAGCATACACTATAACATTGACTGTATTTTGCAAGGCACCAGCAAAATTCATTTCTAGTCTCAAATTCCCATGTTTGATAAGGGCATAATGATCAGCACCATCATAATCAGGTGTTAAGTCAAAAGAAAACAACGAATAACCTCTAGGCCAATCTTCCCGTTTTATAATGGAACTTTTCTCGCCATCCAATCTGTCAAAAGATTTGTAAAGAGTTTCAAAAGCATCAAGATATTTGCCTTGATTTATACCAAGCTTGAGAGGTTTGGATAGGACTGGTTCACCATCAGAGTAAAGCTGCATAAAGTTAAGATTAAAATGTTCAAAATTGTATGGATTTCTCAATACTGTTCCAGCAAAGGATTCATTATGAACCATTCCAATGACAATACGTTTTGGTAATTGGCCTAAAAAGATGCTATCTTTCACAAAAGATTGAAATCCAGTTGGAATAGCTAAAACTTTACATTCTTTTCTATTAACAATAAACTTAGCAGGACTTTTCATCAATGCATCTGCATGTCCCAACTGAATACCTGGACTAACCCTCACTTTGCGAATGGTTAAAAACGCTTCTCTCACTTCTACTTTAAAACCATTATTTGCAGCCATTAATACATATCCATCTTTTTGTCTATGTAAACGTAATTTCATACTAACACCATTGGGAAGATAACGATCCTGCTCAAACAAATCTACCCTTAAACCACCTGTAAGCGCAAACTCACGGCTTAGACGTGTATACAAATAGCGATTATGTAAACCATTATTTCCTGTTTCAGCTATATCACCACCTTCAATATTTACATGAAAACCTGATACATATCTTTCATGATTAGGTCTTTTCACCTCATAAGTATTCATTGATCCGGCAGTATCTTTAAAGATGAGACGCATAGATCGCTCAGAATGGAGACTTTCTTCCGAGTCATGAATGAGATGAGATATGATGCTAGTATAACCATGGGTATTGTTACTATGTGATATCAAACGATCATTTAGAAATAATTCAATATTAGACCATAGCCCATTAAACAAATCATTGATACATGACACGTTATCATCTACACCACACAGTGTTCCATCAGCCTTGACAATGCGACATACAATATGGAGTTTACTGTTCTTTAAATCTAGATATTCTTCTGTACTCGCAGGAATGTAGAATTCTATTGGAGCACCCTCTCTAATGGTAGTCATTGGTTGATAGTCTACATTATAACTTTTTTCTACAGCAGTTTGCGTTGGTGGTATGTGAAACCATTCTAATGGAGAAAGGCTACATTCACAAGAATGATTATGAATTAAAGACATGATTAAAAAATATCTTTCTTATGTTTTTTTGATGTTATCCGTTTAGCTGCCTTTCGCCTTCTGACACGTTTTGCTCGTTTCGGTCTCTTTTGTCCTCGTAACCCACCACCAAACATACGTTGTGCTACTCGACCTGTAACATCTTTCGCGATATCTTTTGCAGCCCTTTTAAGATGTGGTGCAACGATTTTAGCCCCTGTCTTAAGCAGTGGAATAGCTTTTCGAGCCAATGATCCCAGTATTGAACCAATACCATCTCCATATTGTATTCGCGCTCCTTTAAATCCTGGTAATTCTCCACCCACTTGACGAAGAAAATGGTTGCGATATATAGATGGATTGTGTGTGTATGCTTTCATAATGCTTTTGGTCGAAAATGAAGTTTACAGATCACCTTCCCAGTTTGAAATGGAACATTATAGTCTGTGTCATCCTTAATATTCATTTCTATCACGTCAAATTTGGATGTGTTTACAGGAACATAATGAGGTTCTCCATAAGTTTTCATGATGATGTCTCCATCATGTCCTTGTATTGCAACAGAACGTAGCAAAGGAACATAATAATCACCAACAACTTGTGGCTCGCAAATACTACAGTACACATAAAGTGTATAAAACCCCTGTTTCACATCAGCTTTATATTCAGCTGTACACGTTTCAGTATACCATTGATTTGGGATAAATCCTAAAATCTCAGCTAATCCAGTGGAGAATGACACTTCAAAGCCGTATTTTAGATATAGAAAAACGCGTCGTCTAATTTTATCATACTTTATCCGAATACCTTCTTTAAGGTCATCTTTCATAGAATTAGTTGCTTCTTCATTAACTGCATGACATATTTCTTGTATGGATCTGTAGTAACCATAAGGAATATTGATTGTGTCAAGAACAATATCATTCAGTGGTTGTTGTCGATACTGAATAGAATAGTCCATTCCATGTCTCATGGTTGTCCATGTATGTGGATATTGAATTTCAGCTAATGCCACTTCATATTTTCCGTTCAGATAGATGGTTCGAGGCATACGAATTTGATAATTCGAAGTCTTGTTGTTGGGATAATAGTTCATACTAGCATTGCTGGGTAAAGTAATGTAAAAACTTGTTGACTCCATGGCAGCTAAATCGTTTATGTGATGTAGATAGACTAGATGTGTATATACATTACTTCATGTTTGACACTCTTCATCCTCACTTTCTACATTGCTGTCTACATTATTGTCTAAATTGCTATCTACATGATCTAAATTGGTATCTACTACTTCTCCCTGACAACAAGCACTAACGCACCTAATTTTTACAGGAATAGTATTTTTATTTCCATTTTCTTTACAACAACAACACCATAGCTCTTTAATCCATGTTAAAAAGTTTCCCATCCTTCTGGAAACAATCTTTGTTGACGTTGTTGTTGCTCTTTTGTAATATCTTCACGAGTTGTCTTTTTACCAAAAACAGTTTTTGGAATATTAGCGTCTACAATTTCCTCAATAAACTGCTTCCAACCACGCGGTGGTTCTCGTCGTTCTTTTCTTTTTGTAGCAACCAACGCTTCTTTCAACAAATCAATAATGTTAGAATTTGTAATGACAGTACCTGTTTTTAAAACAAGTTCATTTTTATCTGTCCATCTCGTACCATATTTCTTAAGTTCTGCCAGAAGTTGTGTTAGTTTTACATGATAAATGGGTTGAAAATGGTTTAGAAACTGTTGAGACTTTTCTGATTTTTCTGCATTAGATGCTGTAACAGACTTTTGTCGTTGTTGTTGTTGTGATTGAATTGTTCGTAAATGACGTCCAAGCACTTGAGAATTTCTATTGCTTTTTCGCGAGTTCGTTTCCCACGTAAAAGTTTATTCACTTTCGTTTTGATTTCAACATCTTTTCCCTTCTTTTCTAACAACATTTTATATTCATATTCAGGAATGAGAACCATTTTCAAAGTATGTTTCATTTTAACAGCAACTGAGCTAACAAGGGTAATGCAAATTTAGCAATAGCTCCAATAAATCCTCCTTTCTGATTAACCAACTTCTTTTTTCTTCGAAGTGATATCTTCTTATTTGCCAGTGTACGTAGGGTATGACGTTCACGCTTGAATAACTTATACCTTTTTGAGCTTAAGGGTAAATGTCCTCGCAATATATTCAAACAAATTTCAAACAAGCTAGTTAATTCCTCCTTAGTAGCTTGTTGTAGTAAGGATTTACGTCGTTTAGGCCCGCTGCGTGCAAGCAAGTGAAGGAAAGGTTGATTCGCTTGAATACGTTTAGACATCTTGGCTGCGAATGGTTAAGTGACTTGGTTCTTGTTCATACACCACCTTATCAACATATACGTAATGTGTATCTTTTGGTAAAATGCCTGTACGAATACGTAGTTGATCATTTGTCTTCGGCTTCAAATCAATGAATAAATAGCCGTGAGGTTTGCTGGTAGCATCTTGATAGGCTTCTATGAGAAATTGAGATTTTCCAGGATACATTTGTCGCGCTAATGTACTTATTTGTTGACTGTCTCTAGGATTTTTAAACAGAATGATGTAATGTGTATTCAAACTAATATTACGCATTTCTCTACCATGATGAAACAAATTATGCACAATAAAAATAATGCTTAGATTTTGATGACTGCTGCCAACACTAAATAGACGTGTCATGCGTTCATCACTATGACATTTGGTCATTAAGTCATCAATGATGAGTAAGTTTGGTTTTTTCGGGTTAAAACGCTCTTCAATGTTATCTGGAATGCCTTGGTAAAATTCCACACCTTTCATTCCCTTATACAAAGGCTGATCTGCTGCATAGAGCCATAAAATGGTTTTTGGAGAGGGTTTAATTAACTTTTGTTCTAGAATTTCTCTAACTAGAGAAGTTTTACCACTGCCTGTAGGTCCAGAGACCAAACACGTGAATGGATGCTTCATTTTCGAATATCTGTTTCTTTCACCCAACTGTTAAACTTCTTTGGCCAACCTAACCACTTCACAAATAATTCTTTAACACCTCGTCTTTTTCGTGTTTTCAAGACCTTTTCAATTCTGTAGACTGATTCAATATCTTTTGTCACTTTCTGCAGTTCTTCTTCATAAAAATGTCCGTCAATATCTTCATCCAAAAAGTCTTTCACACGATACAAGTGTATTCCTTGCTTCTTACAACGATGTGTGATAATGAACACTTCTTGCGTCCACTTTATATGATAATCCCGTTGAAATACATATTTCATGTGAGAAATGCGAACCTGATCACCAATTTTAAATTTGTAGGGTTTTTTCTTCTTCTTTGGTTTTAATTTCAATTTGTCTACATACATATACTTCCACACTTTCGATTCTATGTCTTTACGAATATCTGCAGGAGCATACTTATTAGGGAGGGAGCCATGAGGTCTATGGTTATAATTATACACTAAGTCTGGAAGGATGTCCATATATCGATACGTTTGATTATGAAGGAAATATCGATACATCATTCCCTTTAGAGTACGAATGACTCTCTCAGCAAAGTTGGCTTTGGTTTCATTCTTTGTCGTATAGGCATGTATTCCCTCCTTCTTCAAAAATGCTTTTACCCATCTGTTTTTAAATTCAGTTCCTTTATCTGACCTTAGAGTTCGTGGCCTTCGTTGTGTTTCATGAAAAATCTTTTGAAAGGCTTCTATGACGCTGGTATGTGATTTATTAGGCATTGGCTGCACCCACAAATATTTGGAAAACACATCAATGACAACTAATAAAAAGTGGGTGTCATCATTATAGGAAGCTATGTTTCCCATGTCAGCTAAATCAATATCCCACATGTCATCAATTCCACGTGTAATGACACGTTGCCTTTTAAACCTGTATTTTACAGGTTGTAGTAAACTGAAGGCATCTTGATCCTGTAACCATTTCTTCACTTGTGAATGAGTGACTGGTTGATCATGTTTTTTTAATATGTGATATAGTTTGTAAGGACCAGCAAATGCCCCGGGTTGACCAGGTTTAAAGTAAATATTGGTTAAGTAGTCTTTCCACGTCGACATGTTAACACTAAATGATCAACACTTGTTAACATATCTTGCATTTTATTTTATCAACATATCTTGCATTTTATCAACACATCTTAAATTTTATTAACATATCTTAAATTTTATAAAAGCTCAATCAACATATCTTACAAATCAAGTATTGATACAATGGTGTGAATAATTGGAGTCCATTGATCTTCAATGAACATTAACCAACAACTTAATTCATCAAATGTGATAGCATCTACACCATATTTTTCACAGCGTTGATTTGCATTATCTAACACTTTATCTAAATGAATGTAATATTTAGCTTCATTCCAATATGTATAGACACATGCAGAATGACAGGTATGTTCTGAACACTCTTCATTTTGACAAGCAGGACATACTAAACATGCAAACTTTTTTACAGCTAATAACATTTCTTCACAATATGTCTTTTGCACAATATATTGTCTCAAAGTAATGTCTGTCATTATACTGCAATGTAGATTAACCACTCTCTCACTTCATCAAACAGTCTTGGATCAAATCGAGCGAAGTGATATGCTGCTTCCACATCAAACTCCTCAGCTCCGTCAATGTTTGAAAACATACACTCTTTGATGAAATCCTCACGTAAGTTTGGTACACTTAACGTGGAATGCGCAAGTTCCCAATAAATGTCAAAGTGTTGCAGTTGTTGTTGAATAGATCCAAAACGCGCCAGTTCACTTATCATGTAGTCCACATACTTGTCCTTGAAACACGTTTCTACATCCATCTTTCACATATCCATATAACACGTCTGCACACTGTGACGGTTGGCAAACAAATGACTCTCAGTCTTACTCCGCAGAAACAGTTAGTGAGCCACACTTGTTGCAGAAGTTGTCTGGTTCACACAACTTGCAATTGTACTTGTGGCAGTGACAATCATAATCCTCAGCATATCCGTAAGCACCACAATATTCACAGGTAAGTCCAAGTTGATTTTGCACATCCATATTCTCCAATTGAACTTCAGCCAGTCTTTTCTTGGATAGCTTCGACACTTTCATCCGATTGTCCTTTTGCAGCTTAACAGGAGTTTTCTTACCATGACATTCCGTACATGGCAATAAGGTTGAGTTAATGTTATCCATCTCCTGAAGCAATGTCTCCCATTCACCATCATTCATGTTGATGTAACGCGTATATTCTTTCCCTTCAAGCAAGAATGTTTGCACAAAACTCACATAGCGCATGTCCAAGTATGAAATGACTTCAAGCCATTTCGTTTGCGTTAAGTACAGTTTGAAGCCAATGTCACGTAATCTTGGTAAGTTCAGACACACAATCTTCCACAAGGATGGTGATAAAGCAAGCCATCTCTCTCCACGTTTGATTCGAAGAAATAATCCAAATTGTCCATGCTCCACAGTAATTGTTAAGTTTGCATTAATTTTAAAGCTGCTTGTCTTCTCCATGGCTGCGCGTCGAATGATGACTGCACTTGACACCTCACTCCTTTTATATGGACATTACATGTATGTTTTCATGAGATGTTTGCTAAATCGCGGAGTGATCTCGTTGAAACCATCCAGAAAGGCTGTTGGTAAACCGTCTGTTAGAGATTGTCTCATGACGATCACTAAAAAATCTCCTCGTTTGCGACTTCCAATTATCCATTGGAAGAGCATTGACATGGTGAAATATCCTTTTTCATAGAGGTAGGCCATCATCTCGTACACCTTAATACGTTCTTCAAGGTACTTGAAGCCATGTAGCATGACCTTTGCATATTTGGAATCGCGATCCTCATCAACACACTTTGGCGCCGGTAGACATAATGTCTTAAAAAGTTCCTCATGAAGACTTCTAATAAGTTGAACGAAACGTCTGGTCATGGCTTCGGAGAACTGTGGCTCTGACGCGGGAACATGCTCTATGTTTCCTTCTAGCATGTAGATAAGCTGAATGACAGTGTTCACTTCTTCCGTTAGGTATATGTATGTGTGTTGGTCGAAAAAGCCTTCTTCACATAAGCACCATAAAATGTTACAATCTATCAGAGGAATCACTGCTTGAAAGTTCCGTTTCAACAGCGTGACGTCTTCTTCAGTAACAGGAATACTTTTGCTCAATTCGAATTTAGATTTGAGCTGCTTTTCATCGTCGTCGCTGTCGTCATTGTCGTCATTGTCGTCATTGTCGCCATTGTCGTCATCGTCGTCGTCACCGTCGTCATCGCTTGACATGACCACTTCTTCCTCCTCAAGATGCTCTAGATGAGCCTGCAACTTTGTACTAAGTGGCTTGGCGCTACCATTTACAAGCGCATTGGCAACCCAGAACGGGTAGTCAGATCCCTCGGGATCGGGCATTGCTTGCTGTACTGGCTGTACTTCTTCAGGCCTAGTTTGCTGTACTGTAGACACGGCTGACGGAGCCCCTAATGCTTCCTCCAAGGCTTTTTCAGCTTCTTTTAGTGTACTTAGGAAGGCAGCAGTCTCCTCTGCAGTTAAAACTGCATCTGTAAAAGCCATTGTTTCATTGCTGAACAGGCTATCAATTTCCATGTTGCTAGCCGTTGTTGCGTTTCGAGACGTCTCCATGATGGTTTGGCAATACAATGATTAGAGTGGTGTCGACCCGACCTTTTTATACTACTGACGGTGAGCCGTGAGCCAGCGGCGTAAAAAGTAGCCGGGAGGGGGGGGGGGCCCACTAGGTAGCTGGGCCGGGGGGGGGGGGTCTGTCGACTAGCTCACCCATATAGATACAGTGTATGCTGAAAGAGTGCTGGGCCGGGGGGGGGGGGTGCTCATGGGTTGGTGAGCCGGGGGGGGGGGTCGATCAGTTTGCTTTGCAGTCTGTGTGCAGTCAGTCTGCTTTGAACCTTTGAAGCGAACACATCGAAATTTAATCATGCAGTACAAGGACGAGTTTTTTTCTGATGAGCTTCGAGGTCGCTACTTTCTATCAGCGAGGGATGTCAACTTCTGGGAGGAGATATTTATAGAATATCAAATTTTTCTGTTTCGGAAGCGAGCACATCGAAATTCAACCATGTTGTATAAGGACGAGTTTTTTTCGGACGAGCTTCGGGGCCGCTACTTCCTATCACCGAAGGATATCAACTTCTGGGAGGAGATTTACATTGAATATCAAACTTTTCTGTTTCGAAAGTGGAGAAATTTCCTTGCGAACAGACCGGAGGAACGGTTCAACCTGTTTGGCAGGGCGGCGGAGGAGAGCCATAAGCGACTACGCCATCGTTCGCCGCCCAGGGACCCGTCGCCCTGCCAGGAAGTGGCCAAAGTGACCAGAGTGACCAGAGTGACCGCGGCAACGATGACAGAGACTCCTCCAGCCAGAGTGATCGCAGCAACGATGACAGAGACTCCTCCTGCCAGAGCAACTCCTGTCAAAGTCGCTGCGTCAACGATGACGACCCCGTTGAAAGTGAATCAAAAGGAAGCTGATGTGACTGTCCGGAAGGTGCTGGCGGCACCAAGCGCAACCGTTACAAGACCGGACAGTCCGCCACCAGCTCCTGACGATGAGCTTACAATCGCTGTCGCCAGTATTTCGGAGACAGTCAGCTTCATACAGTCACCTTCAAACACTGACCGCAACAACGAACCTGCTCAGGTGAAACTGGAGAATGTCTCTAGAAAAGAGTCAGATTTCCAGGAGGTCATGCAAATCTTGGGCACTTTGGATAATGTTAATTATTGTAAATTCTGCCATTTTGGCTTTCCGGTAGAATATTCAATGAGATTGCATGAGCAGCAATGCACGGAGGCTTTGAAGTCCGAATATTATTTTTGTAGTGTCCAGGGCAAAGGATTCACCTCGAGCAGGGCCGCGGTTGCGGCACATAAGCGGAAGTGTGGCTGTGGCGAGGTTGGTGGCGGCAGCGGTGCCAGCGGTGGCGTCAGCGGCGGCGCCAGTGGCGGCGGCAGGAGAACCGATGGCGGGAGGCAGTGACAGCGGCAGGAGAACTGATGACAAGAGGCAGTGACCAGGACCAGACTACGGAAATCCCTCCAGGGCTGCTTTTTAGCGGCCCTCCCATTATTACGAAATGAAACGCTTCATCAGACAATCTTAGTATGAATGAGAGTGTGGGAAATGCTAAAAAAAAAAAAAGAGGACTATAAATCATTGATTTATAGCTCCATCTGTTCGTCTGACCGTCTGAAAAAGCTAAACAAATTGCTGTCTGGGTTAAAAATACCCTGGCATGAGAAATGAAACGCTAAATCTGTCCGTCTGCCTGTCTGAGAAAGCAAAAAGAATTTGCTGTCTGGGTTAAAAATACCCTGGCATGAGAAATGAAACGCTAAATCTGTCTGTCTGACCGTTTGCTGTGTTATGTGTGTGAAGAGAGAGAGAGAGAAATAAGCCACTGTCTGGGTTTAAAAAAAATACCCAGGCTTGAGAAATATAACGCTGAATCAGTTGTGGCTATTTCTATATGTGTAGAGAGAGAGGGATAAAAAAAAACAAAAAAAAACCCGACTGTCTGGGTGTCCGTGTGTCTGAATAGAGGTGTTAGAATAGTGAGAAAGCTTTAAAGAAAGGATTGTTGCTTGTATATGGCCACAATGCATGGAGATACCTCTCTTCCTTAAGGAAAAAGAGTGCTCATTTTTAATTGCTGCTACGGCAATCCATTAGTGAACGTGTGTGTGCTGGAAGAACGGTAAAAGCCCTAAAAAACACTTGTTTCCGTGGTTTGGTTTGATGTGGGTGAAGAGGCATAAAAACTAAAAAAAAAAACAAAAAAAGGACTGTCTGGGTGTCCGTGTGTCTGGGTGTCCGTGTCTGGGTGTCCGTGTGTCTGGCTGTCCGTTGGTTTGGTTGTCATAGGTGTTAAAAGAGTGAGAAAGCTTTAAAGAAAGGATTGTTGCTTGTATATGGCCACAATGCATGGAGACCTCTCTGTGGTTAAAACACAGCATCCCTTAAGGAAAAGAGTGCTCATTTACTAATTGTTGCTGCAATGGCTTGGTTAGAGATCGAGAAAAGGCAGAAAAACAGTTGCTTTCATGATTTGGTGTGTGTGGAGAGAGAGAGGGATAAAAATTAAAAAAAACGTATGTATGTGTGTCTATGTGTGTGTGTGTGTGTGTGTGTGTGTGTGTGTGTGTGTGTGTGTGTTTGTGTGTGTGTGTGTGTTCGGTTTTCGTAGCCGCAATGCATGGAGAGTTCTCCCCCTTAAGGAGGCAATGGCTGCTCACTTTTAATTGTTGCTACGACAAGCCATTAGTGATGGTGTGTGTGCTTGGAGAACGAGAAAAGCCCTAAAAAACAGTTGCTGCCGTGATTTGGTGTGTGTGGAAAGAGAGAGGGATAAAAATAAAAAAAAAACGTATGTATGGGTGTCCGTGTGTCTGGGTGTCCGTGTCTGGGTGTCCGTGTGTCTGGGTGTCCGTTGGTTTGGTTGCCATAGGTGTTAAAAGAGTAAGAAAGCTTTAAAGAAAGGATTGTTGCTTGTATATGGCCACAATGCATGGAGACACCTCTCTTCCTTAAGGAAAAAGAGTGCTCATTTTTAATTGCTGCCACGGCAATCCATTAGTGATGGTGTGTGTGCTTGGAGAACGGTAAAAGCCCTAAAAACACTTGTTTCCGTGGTTTGGTTTGATGTGGGTGAAGAGGGATGAAAACTAAAAAAAAAACAAAAAAAAGGACTGTATGGGTGTTCGTGTGTCTGGGTGCCCGTGTCTGGGTGTCCGTGTGTCTGGGTGTCCGTTGGTTTGGTTGTCATAGGTGTTAGAATAGTGAGAAAGCTTTAAAGAAAGGATTGTTGCTTGTATATGGCCACAATGCATGGAGACACCTCTCTTCCTTAAGGGTAAAGAGTGCTGCTGCAATGGCTTGGTTAGAGAGCGAGAAAAGGGCTCATGGGCCAGTGAGCCGAGGGGGGGGGGGTCTGTCGACTAGCTCACCCATATAGATACAGTGTATGCTGAAAGAGTGCTGGGCCGGGGGGGGGGGGGCTCATGGGTTGGTGAGCCGGGGGGGGGGCCTACCAACCTGATGTTTGGCAGGCCCCGGGGGGCTTGCCAAGCTGGTGGTGGCAGGCCCCGGGGGGCCTGTCGACCTACTGTACGGCTGGCCCCGGATTGCCTATCCATCAGTTGGTTGCAAGCTTGAGTCGCTCTGTGTGACGTCATTGATGGGTCAAAATACACAGCAGGCCAGCTCTAACCATGTCTCTATGAACCCTTTGCTGTCCGGGTGCTCAAGTGCTCGAGTGCTCGAGTGCTCAAGTGCTCGAGTGCTCGAGTGCTCGAGTGCTCAAGTGCTCGAGTGCTCCAGTGCTCGAGTGCTCGAGTGCTCAAGTGCTCAAGTGCCCGAATGCTCAAGTGCTCGAGTGCTCGAGTGCTCGAGTGCTCAAGTGCTCGAGTGCTCAAGTGCTCGAGTGTTCGAGTGCTCGAGTGTTCCAGTGCTCGAGTGCTCGAGTGCTCGAGTGCTCGGGTGCTCAAGTGCTCGGGTGTCATTTTGTCCGGGCACCATTTTGTCCGGGTGTCATTTTGTCTGGCTGCCCGTTTGACTGGTCGTTTGAATGGTTGCCCGTTTGAATGGTTGTTTGAATCGCCGCCCGTTTGAATGGTTGTTTGAATGGCCGCCCACTCTCCATATTATGTCATTATGACGTTCATATGACGTTCATATGACGTTCATATGAAGTTCATATGACGTTCATATGACGTTCATATCACCTCCATATCACCTCTATATCACCTCCATATCACCTCCATAACACGTCTAGATCACGTCATAATGACGTCACTGTTTTAGAAACCCCATGGGGCTTCTAAAACACCACGTGACGTCATTATGACATCCATATGGTAACCATATGGTAACCATATGGTAACCATATGATAACCATATGATAACCATATGACGTCAATATGACCTTAATATGACGTCAATATGACGTCACTGTTTTAGAACCCCCGTGGGGGTTTGAAAACACCACGTGACGTCACTATGACGTCACTTCCTGTTTTCAAACCCCCGTTTTCTCCCTACTCGCGGAAACGGCTCGCCTGAACTTGACGAAGGACACATTGGGACGATGCATTAGGACAAAATGTCCAGAGCCAGGACGTCGAAGGACAAAATTCCACAGCCCCATTCCCTTCAGATGAGAACGTTGGAATAACGTTGTTTTGTTTATCGATATCACTTTCCGATGGTGTACCTGCTGGGGTTGCATTTCATGAAGCACATGCCTTATAGCTGAAAAAAAACATATCCCAAGGAACGACAATCATAGGTATTTAATGTCACAGTGCCGCCTAACATCTCTGTGGTCATTGTTGCGACTCAGGGCGACGCTCCCTGAAACACTACAAGAAGGCAGGCGGAATATCGGCTCAGATCGTATACTACAAGATGGCAGGCAGAATATCGGCTCAGGTCATAACACTACAAAAGGCAGGCAGAATATCGGCTCAGGTCATAACATTACAAGAAGGCAGCAGAATATCGGCTCGGGTCATAATACTACAAGAAGGCAGGCAGAATATCGGCTCAGGTCATAACACTATAAAAAGGCAAAGAGAATATCGGCTCAGGTCATAACACTCCAAAAAGGCAGCAGAATATCGGCTTAGGTCATGACACTACAAGAAGGGAAACAGGATATCGGCTCAGGTCATACACTACAAGAAGGCAGCAGAATACTGGCTCAGGTCATAACACTATAAAAAGAGAGGCGGAATGTCGGCTCAGGTCCTAGCACTACAAGAAGGCAGGCAGAATATCGGCTCAGGTCATAACACTATAAAAAGGCAGGCAGAATATCGGCTCAGGTCATACACTACAAAAAGGCAGCAGAATATCGGCTCAGGCCATAACACTACAAAAAGGCAAACAGGATATCGGCTCAGGTCATAACACTACAAGAAGGCAGGCAGAATATCGGCTCAGGTCATAACACTACAAAAAGGCAGCAGAATATCGGCTCAGATCATACACTACAAAAGGCGGGTAGAATATCGGCCCAGGTCATAACACTACAAGAAGGCAGGCGGAATATCGGCTCAGATCGTATACTACAAGTGGGCAGGCAGAATATCGGCTCAGGTCCGGCACTACAAGAAGGCAGGCAGAATATCTGCTCAGTTCATAACACTGTAAAAAGGCAAACAGAATATCGGCTCAGGTCATAATACTACAAGAAGGCAGGCAGAATATCGCCTCAGGTCAAAACACTATAAAAAGGCAAACAGAATATCGGCTCAGGTCATAACACTCCAAAAGGGCAGCAGAATATCGGCTTAGGTCATGACACTACAAGAAGGGAAACAGGATATCGGCTCAGGTCATACACTACAAGAAGGCAGCAGAATACTGGCTCAGGTCATAACACTATAAAGAGGCAGGCAGAATGTCGGCTCAGGTCATAACACTATAAAAAGGCAAACAGAATATCGGCTCAGGTCATAACACTACAAGAAGGCAGGCAGAATATCGGCTCAGGTCATAACAGTACAAAAAGGCAAACAGGATATCGGCTCAGGTCATACACTACAAAAAGGCAGCAGAATACTGGCTCAGGTCATAACACTATAAAAAGGCAGGCAGAATGTCATCTCAGATCATACCACTGCAAGAAGGAGGGCTGAATATGGGCTCAGGTCCTAACAGTACAAGAAGGCAGGCAGAATATCGGCTTAGGTCATGACACTACAAGAAGGGAAACAGGATATCGGCTCAGGTCATACACTACAAGAAGGCAGCAGAATACTGGCTCAGGTCATAACACTATAAAAAGGCAGGCAGAATGTCGGCTCAGGTCCTAGCACTACAAGAAGGCAGGCAGAATATCGGATCAGGTCAAAACACTATAAAAAGGCAAACAGAATATCGGCTCAGGTCATAACACTGTAAAAAGGCAAACAGAATATCGGCTCAGGTCATAACACTACAAAAGGCAGGCAGAATATCGGCTCAGGTCATACACTACAAGAAGGCAGCAGAATACTGGCTCAGGTCAAAACACTATAAAAAGGCGAACAGAATATCGGCTCAGGTCATTACACTACAAGAAGGCAGGCAGAATATCGGCTCAGGTCATAACACTGTAAAAAGGCAAACAGAATATCGGCTCATGTCATAACACTGTAAAAAGGCAAACAGAATATCGGCTCAGGTCATAACACTATAAAAAGGCAGGCAGAATTCGGCTCAGGTCCTAGCACTACAAGAAGGCAGGCAGAATATCGGTTCAGGTCAAAACACTATAAAAAGGCAAACAGAATATCGGCTCAGGTCATAACACTATAAAGAGGCAGGCAGAATGTCGGCTCAGGTCATAACACTATAAAAAGGCAAACAGAATATCGGCTCAGGTCATAACACTACAAGAAGGCAGGCAGAATATCGGCTCAGGTCAAAACACTATAAAAAGGCAAACAGAATATCGGCTCAGGTCATAACACTACAAGAAGGCAGCAGAATACTGGCTCAGGTCAAAACACTATAAAAAGGCAAACGGAATATCGGGATAGGTCATAACACTATAAAGAGGCAGGCAGAATGTCGGCTCAGGTCAAAACACTATAAAAATTCAAACAAAATATCGGCTCAGGTCATAACACTACAAGAAGGCAGGCAGAATATCGGCTCAGGTCATAACACTACAAAAAGGCAAACAGGATATCGGCTCAGGTCATACACTATAAGAAGGCAGCAGAATACTGGCTCAGGCCATAACACTATAAAAAGGCAGGCAGAATGTCATCTCAGATCATACCACTGCAAGAAGGAGGGCTGAATATGGGCTCAGGTCCTAACAGTACAAGAAGGCAGGCAGAATATCGGCTTAGGTCATGACACTACAAGAAGGGAAACAGGATATCGGCTCAGATCATACACTACAAGAAGGCAGCAGAATACTGGCTCAGGTCATAACACTATAAAAAGGCAGGCAGAATGTCGGCTCAGGTCCTAGCACTACAAGAAGGCAGGCAGAATATCGGATCAGGTCAAAACACTATAAAAAGGCAAACAGAATATCGGCTCAGGTCATAACACTATAAAAAGGCAGGCAGAATATCGGCTCAGGTCAAAACACTATAAAAAGGCAAACAGAATATCGGCTCAGGTCATAATACTACAAGAAGGCAGGCAGAATATCGGCTCAGGTCAAAACACTATAAAAAGGCAAACAGAATATCGGCTCAGGTCATAACACTCCAAAAGGGCAGCAGAATATCGGCTTAGGTCATGACACTACAAGAAGGGAAACAGGATATCGGCTCAGGTCATACACTACAAGAAGGCAGCAGAATACTGGCTCAGGTCATAACACTATAAAGAGGCAGGCAGAATGTCGGCTCAGGTCATAACACTATAAAAAGGCAAACAGAATATCGGCTCAGGTCATAACACTACAAGAAGGCAGGCAGAATATCGGCTCAGGTCATAACAGTACAAAAAGGCAAACAGGATATCGGCTCAGGTCATACACTACAAAAAGGCAGCAGAATACTGGCTCAGGTCATAACACTATAAAAAGGCAGGCAGAATGTCATCTCAGATCATACCACTGCAAGAAGGAGGGCTGAATATGGGCTCAGGTCCTAACAGTACAAGAAGGCAGGCAGAATATCGGCTTAGGTCATGACACTACAAGAAGGGAAACAGGATATCGGCTCAGGTCATACACTACAAGAAGGCAGCAGAATACTGGCTCAGGTCATAACACTATAAAAAGGCAGGCAGAATGTCGGCTCAGGTCCTAGCACTACAAGAAGGCAGGCAGAATATCGGATCAGGTCAAAACACTATAAAAAGGCAAACAGAATATCGGCTCAGGTCATAACACTATAAAAAGGCAAACAGAATATCGGCTCAGGTCAAAACACTATAAAAAGGCAAACAGAATATCGGCTCAGGTCATAACACTACAAGAAGGCAGCAGAATACTGGCTCAGGTCAAAGCACTATAAAAAGGCGAACAGAATATCGGCTCAGGTCATTACACTACAAGAAGGCAGGCAGAATATCGGCTCAGGTCATAACACTGTAAAAAGGCAAACAGAATATCGGCTCAGGTCATAACACTACAAAAGGCAGGCAGAATATCGGCTCAGGTCATACACTACAAGAAGGCAGCAGAATACTGGCTCAGGTCAAAACACTATAAAAAGGCGAACAGAATATCGGCTCAGGTCATTACACTACAAGAAGGCAGGCAGAATATCGGCTCAGGTCATAACACTGTAAAAAGGCAAACAGAATATCGGCTCAGGTCATAACACTGTAAAAAGGCAAACAGAATATCGGCTCAGGTCATAACACTATAAAAAGGCAGGCAGAATTCGGCTCAGGTCCTAGCACTACAAGAAGGCAGGCAGAATATCGGTTCAGGTCAAAACACTATAAAAAGGCAAACAGAATATCGGCTCAGGTCATAACACTATAAAGAGGCAGGCAGAATGTCGGCTCAGGTCATAACACTATAAAAAGGCAAACAGAATATCGGCTCAGGTCATAACACTACAAGAAGGCAGGCAGAATATCGGCTCAGGTCAAAACACTATAAAAAGGCAAACAGAATATCGGCTCAGGTCATAACACTACAAGAAGGCAGCAGAATACTGGCTCAGGTCAAAACACTATAAAAAGGCAAACAGAATATCGGGATAGGTCATAACACTATAAAGAGGCAGGCAGAATGTCGGCTCAGGTCAAAACACTATAAAAATTCAAACAAAATATCGGCTCAGGTCATAACACTACAAGAATGCAGGCAGAATATCGGCTCAGGTCATAACACTACAAAAAGGCAAACAGGATATCGGCTCAGGTCATACACTATAAGAAGGCAGCAGAATACTGGCTCAGGCCATAACACTATAAAAAGGCAGGCAGAATGTCATCTCAGATCATACCACTGCAAGAAGGAGGGCTGAATATGGGCTCAGGTCCTAACAGTACAAGAAGGCAGGCAGAATATCGGCTTAGGTCATGACACTACAAGAAGGGAAACAGGATATCGGCTCAGATCATACACTACAAGAAGGCAGCAGAATACTGGCTCAGGTCATAACACTATAAAAAGGCAGGCAGAATGTCGGCTCAGGTCCTAGCACTACAAGAAGGCAGGCAGAATATCGGATCAGGTCAAAACACTATAAAAAGGCAAACAGAATATCGGCTCAGGTCATAACACTATAAAAAGGCAGGAAGAATATCGGCTCAGGTCAAAACACTATAAAAAGGCAAACAGAATATCGGCTTAGGTCATAACACTACAAGAAGGCAGCAGAATACTGGCTCAGGTCAAAACACTATAAAAAGGCGAACAGAATATCGGCTCAGGTCATAATACTACAAGAAGGCAGGCAGAATATCGGCTCAGGTCAAAACACTGTAAAAAGGCAAACAGAATATCGGCTCAGGTCATAACACTACAAAAGGCAGGCAGAATATCGGCTCAGGTCATAACACTACAAGAAGGCAGGCAGAATATCGGCTCATATCATAACACTATAAAAAGGCAAACAGAATATCGGCTCAGGTCATAACACTACAAGAAGGCAGGCAGAATATCGGCTCAGGTCATAACACTATAAAAATGCAAACAGAATATCGGCTCAGGCCATAACACTACAAAAAGGCAAACAGAATATCGGCTCAGGTCATAACACTCCACAAAGGCAGCAGAATATCGGCTTAGGTCATGACACTACAAGAAGGGAAACAGAATATCGGCTCAGGTCATAACACTACAAGAAGGCAGGCAGAATATCGGCTCAGGTCATAATACTCCGAAAAGGCAGCAGAATATCGGCTTAGGTCATGACACTACAAGAAGGGAAACAGAATATCGGCTCAGGTCATAACACTACAAGAAGGCAGGCAGAATATCGGCTCAGGTCATAACACTCCAAAAAGGCAGCAGAATATCGGCTTAGGTCATGACACTACAAGAAGGGAAACAGAATATCGGCTCAGGTCATAACACTACAAGAAGGCAGGCAGAATATCGGCTCAGGTCATAACACTATAAAAAGGCAGGCAGAATGTCATCTCAGATCATACCACTGCAAGAAGGAGTGCTGAATATGGGCTCAGGTCCTAACAGTACAAGAAGGCAGGCAGAATATCGGCTTAGGTCATGACACTACAAGAAGGGAAACAGGATATCGGCTCAGGTCATGCACTACAAGAAGGCAGCAGAATACTGGCTCAGGTCATAACACTATAAAAAGGCAGGCAGAATGTCGCCTCAGGTCCTAGCACTACAAGAAGGCAGGCAGAATATCGGATCAGGTCAAAACACTGTGAAAAGGCAAACAGAATATCGGCTCAGGTCATAAGACTATAAAAAGGCAGGCAGAATATCGGCTCAGGTCAAAACACTATAAAAAGGCAAACAGAATATCGGCTCAGGTCATAACACTATAAAGAGGCAGGCAGAATGTCGGCTCAGGTCAAAACACTATAAAAATTCAAATAGAATATCGGCTCAGGTCATAACACTACAAGAAGGCAGGCAGAATATCGGCTCAGGTCATAACACTACAAAAAGGCAAACAGGATATCGGCTCAGGTCATACACTACAAGAAGGCAGCAGAATACTGGCTCAGGCCATAACACTATAAAAAGGCAGGCAGAATGTCGCCTCAGGTCCTAGCACTACAAGAAGGCAGGCAGAATATCGGCTTAGGTCATGACACTACAAGAAGGGAAACAGGATATCGGCTCAGATCAAACACTACAAGAAGGCAGCAGAATACTGGCTCAGGTCATAACACTATAAAAAGGCAGGCAGAATATCGGCTCAGGTCCTAGCACTACAAGAAGGCAGGCAGAATATCGGATCAGGTCAAAACACTATAAAAAGGCAAACAGAATATCGGCTCAGGTCATAACACTATAAAAAGTCAGGCAGAATATCGGCTCAGGTCAAAACACTATTAAAAGGCAAACAGAATATCGGCTCAGGTCATAACACTACAAGAAGGCAGCAGAATACTGGCTCAGGTCAAAACACTATAAAAAGGCGAACAGAATATCGGCTCAGGTCATAATACTACAAGAAGGCAGGCAGAATATCGGCTCAGGTCATAACACTGTAAAAAGGCAAACAGAATATCGGCTCAGGTCATAACACTACAAAAGGCAGGCAGAATATCGGCTCAGGTCATACACTACAAGAAGGCAGCAGAATACTGGCTCAGGTCAAAACACTAATAGAAGGCGAACAGAATATCGGCTCAGGTCATTACACTACAAGAAGGCAGGCAGAATATCGGCTCAGGTCATAACACTGTAAAAAGGCAAACAGAATATCGGCTCAGGTCATAACACTACAAAAGGCAGGCAGAATATCGGCTCAGTTCATAACACTACAAGAAGGCAGGCAGAATATCGGCTCATATTATAACACTATAAAAAGGCAAACAGAATATCGGCTCAGGTCATAACACTACAAGAAGGCAGGCAGAATATCGGCTCAGGTCATAACACTATAAAAAGGCCAACAGAATATCGGCTCAGGCCATAACACTACAAAAAGGCAAACAGAATATCGGCTCAGGTCATAACACTCCAAAAAGGCAGCAGAATATCGGCTTAGGTCATGACACTACAAGAAGGGAAACAGAATATCGGCTCAGGTCATAACACTATAAAGAGGCAGGCAGAATGTCGGCTCAGGTCAAAACACTATAAAAAGGCAAACAGAATATCGGCTCAGGTCATAACACTACAAGAAGGCAGGCAGAATATCGGCTCAGGTCATAACACTACAAAAAGGCAAACAGGATATCGGCTCAGGTCATACACTACAAAAAGGCAGCAGAATACTGGCTCAGGCCATAACACTATAAAAAGGCAGGCAGAATATCGGCTCAGGTCCTAGCACTACAAGAAGGCAGGCAGAATATCGGATCAGGTCAAAACACTATAAAAAGGCAAACAGAATATCGGCTCAGGTCATAACACTATAAAAAGGCAGGCAGAATATCGGCTCAGGTCAAAACACTATAAAAAGGCAAACAGAATATCGGCTCAGGTCATAACACTACAAGAAGGCAGCAGAATATCGGATCAGGTCAAAACACTATAAAAAGGCAAACAGAATATCGGCTCAGGTCATAACACTATAAAAAGGCAGGCAGAATATCGGCTCAGGTCAAAACACTATAAAAAGGCAAACAGAATATCGGCTCAGATCATACCACTGCAAGAAGGAGGGCTGAATATGGGCTCAGGTCCTAACAGTACAAGAAGGCAGGCAGAATATCGGCTCAGGTCATACACTACAAGAAGGCAGCAGAATACTGGCTCAGGTCATAACACTACAAAAAGGCAAACAGGATATCGGCTCAGGTCATACACTACAAGAAGGCAGCAGAATACTGGCTCAGGTCATAACACTATAAAAAGGCAGGCGGAATGTCGGCTCAGGTCCTAACAGTACAAGAAGGCAGGCAGAATATCGACTTGTTCTGGCGATGCGTTTTATTCTCTGCTGGTCACAGATCAAGGAGTCCTGGGGTGTTTTATTTTCTGAGGACGTATAAAGTTGAGGGGGGGGGGGGGTGGCGGGCGAGGGGGGAGTGGAAAAGATAACACAACTGTGAGGGAAAAGGGGAGTAATCTAATTAATGTTTCTGAGTTCCATATGTGAGTGAATTAATGCGCATAACTTAATGAGTAGCGTGCCACTGGCTTGCGTGTTTATCACGTCCTACACGCGTCATAGCCTTATTTTTGGAACTGCAGATGCCCACAAATTAACCCTACAACAACATCGCTTTTAATTTCACAGGAGCGACATGACGTCACACGGGTAGCTGCAAAGAGATTAAATGCGTTGTTTGATAAACAGAATCTAAGGGAAATTTTTCTTAAAAGGTCGGACATTTTGCAGTCCTTGAAACTATCCAGTGTTCTTATTCAACAGAACGAAAAGTTGGCATTTGGGAGACACGGGTGATGTCACGGTGTTCGTGTTACCAGACACCGTTGATCTTCACTGCTATATTTATAATAAACACAGAAAAATATGTCGCCGTTGTCAACAACACAGAGAATTTATACTGCATCAATTGTGCCAGAAAAAAATGCCGGCATCCCGTAGTTCGGAATATAATAAGAAACCAAGAACTGGTAATCGAGGACGCATTGACCAAGGGCACCCCATTATCAACACATTGGAACATCGCTCTGACTGGCTTATCTCAATCAATCGTATCATTTTCGGTGCAGGTCAAATTTTGGGCAACAATTCAACCTTAACAGGAAAATGTTCTCAAGTCTGTATCAACTCAGAACCGTTGCCGCTCTTATTCCGTCTGACATGTTTATTCAATAAGTACCTGATCCTTATCAAAGACACAAAATACTAACTAGACCGTTTTCGCTACCGAGTAGCGAAAATTACACTTGGGGGGGGGGCACAAAAATACGATTCTGAACTTTTAAAATTCAGAGCTGATCATGAACGAGGAGGAAGGTCACCAAGATACCTCTTCTCTATCTTCTCTTTCAGGTTGAAAATAAGCTAAGAATCGCACTACCTCTAGCTGTTTTTGAAGCCTCCGGTTTTTGACATTGTCAGAAATGGTCAAAATTGCCGTACATTTACACGTTTACACAACGTTTTTTATTCTGACAGGGTCAAAATAGATCTATCTCTAACCGTTTTTGAGATAATGGCCCACTTCCAGTTTTAAATATTGACCATGACCGAGGTGGTCAAGATCATCGACGTATCTACTAACCGTTTTCAAGAGAATGTTCAATCATTCTCTAAGCTCATGGTTAAACTAGAACCTCATTTCGCTAGCGAAATGTTAAACACTTGACAACACTTAAAACGCAAAAATACTTCCTTCAATGGGTTATTTCTTCAATAATATATTGCAAACAACACAGCTTGTAAGCCGAGTAGTGTTTGGTTTTTGTTGACTTAAGATTTTATTGACTGACCAGGCATACGCCGTGTTATCTATTTGCGCAGTGAGAGCTCGCACAAAGCTGAGCAACTGTGTGTTCTGTCCTACGCGTGAAATGCTTCGCATTTACTTGCAAAAAAATACACTCTTTTCGCATGGCGTTTTAACCAAGAAAAGAAATCAAAGGGGAAACAATGAAAAGTGTCATGCACACGTTCATTTCAAGTACTACATAAATCCCAAGTTTCGCGGCCCTAGGGCCCGTAGTGCCAGTGTAGGAGATGACACAAGAAATCCGATCTCTGTCAAGAAAAAAAAGATACCAACGGCTACTTGCACAAATTCAAAAACCCCTTGCAAGTCGACGGTTTGTCAAGTGTTAAAAAACCCGGATTTTACGACGTCTAATCACCTTCTATTAGTTAGCCAAATTTCATCATTCTTTAGCAATTGGGAAAAACTGAATGGCTCCAACTTGCGCACGCATGCTGTGATGCCTCTATTTGTACACAGCTGGGCAGGAGAGGCTGTTGTCAGCCAAAAGCCCCAGTACCACCTTGGCGATCAATACGCCCAGGCTGATATCATACATGTACCTTGAACTGCAAAATCAAAGCGTTTGCTTGCTTATAATGTCCGTCAGTTGCGAAATTGTGCATTTTTACATATAAATTATTAATGAATTTCTACAAGAATTAAACTGGACCTACTACACATTCTACGTTATGTCTCTGTCAAATTTGGTCGTCCTAACCTTAGCAATCTCAGAGGAGTTCGCGCGACAAGGTTTCCAATTTTTAAATTTCAATCTTAATTTTTGCATATAAAATATTAATGAATTTCTTTAAAAAATTAACTTAACCAACTAAACCTGCTATACTATGTTTCTGCCAAATTTGGTCGTCCTAGCCCTAGCCGTCTCAGAAGAGTTTGCCTCACAAGGCTTTGGCGAAAAACGAAACATTCGGAAAGCAACTGGGTTAAAAACTTTGTTGGTGGGTGATATTTTTTCTCGGTATTTCTGGTTGGATGTGACGTTCAGCGTCGGTTGACAACGCTACAGAAAAGGTTCCTGCCTCATGGTTGCTTAAGCGCTTTGTTTCTGAGTATCAATCGTGACTTGTGGTGGAGGTTTGCATATCTGCTTCGCACGCTTTTAGCAATAATAAACATGGATCTGTGACTATTCCTGACACAAAGGAGGAGCTAAGTGGGAGGGATGGGAGGGGGTGGGTGCATTTTTTCAGCGCACGCCTCTTCATTCCTAAAATGGACTAAAGACCATCACAGACGCAACAAAAAATTGCCCCCAGTCGTCTTCCTCAAAGGAGTTATTTCCATCGCTATGCTGACGATCTAATGTCTAGACCGGCGGTGACACGCAATACCTTACTGTGAAGTTTTCAATAATTGTGTTGAGTCATTAACGATTTTTAAATGAAATAAGAAATTTTCATGTATTCCAGGGAAAGAGTTTAGATGTTAGAAATTTATATTATTAAAAACATTTTGTCAATGATACCATTTGTTAAAAATATTGATAGTATGAATTCAATAACTGATATTAGTAACTGGTTAATTATTGATTAAAACAAATCATCTATTGATATGTCTCAAATCAATATATTGGTTGATAATTGCGGATTGTTGAGTGAACCGCTCATGTGAGTGACCTGGTTGAGTCTCTGTGACGTCATAAGGTCCTTTCACTTTGCTTAAGAAAAAAGTCAAAAGGTATGAGGCAAAGCAGAAATATTTGTTCTTCATCAGGGCTTTTGACTTGAGCCCTTAAGACGTGAACAAAACGCCGTAATACCTTAAGACATGAACAAAATGTCTTAAGACCTTAAGACATGAACAAAACACCACAAGACCTTAAGACGTGAACAAAACGTTTTAAGACCTTAAAACATGAACAAATGTCTTATGGCCCTAAAACATGAATAAAACACCTTAAGACCTTAAGACATGAACAAAACGCCTTGAGGTCTTAAGACATGAACAAAATGCCTTAAGACTTTAAGCTGAAACTCTTAAGGTTCGAGAATAATTACTTATGAAATGCCAATCGCTATTTCAATAATTACGTAAATTAAAATTAAAGATATCCATGTTTTTGCATGCTATTAAAAATGCCATTGATAAGTATTGCAAAATAAAGATCAGAATAACAAAATATGCGTTCGTTTGACGTAAGCGAACGTAATGACGTAAGCTAAACGCTGACTTAGAAAAGGATGTGAAAATTTTATTATCGCCCATTGCTCTGATAAACGATGTTTAGTATGTACAGTAATACCCCACAATTTGTCCGGTTTAGCGAGGTGTCCGGTACATTGAACCCTCACTTTTCCACCACTTTCCAAATTTTCGCTGTTCAAAGAAATTGAACTTTTCACAGTGGCAAATGGCGTGGAAGCATGATTTGTTTGGAAGGGCCCGATGAGAAAATCTACCACCTGTTTACCACTTTAGAAAAAGTCCTACATCCCTTTCCCCAGATTTTTACCACTGGGAGAAAATGCCCCGCCACACACAGAACTTAATATCTTTCAGAAAATATATAGGCATTAAAATACAGTTTGTTTTTAACAGAGTACTTCTGATAAAATTTACTTGTCAGCCACTGTGAGTACTTTCGGCAGAATCCATGACAATTCATCTAGCAACAATCATATAGCGACAATTCATCCAGCGGCAATTCATCTAAATTTTATTTTACTGCATTTTATTTTAAATTCAAAGTACGTTGTAAGAACAATTTTAAACTGAATATGGAGGGTTGAAAAGTAAATGCGGTGGCCTATAAGTGAAACAGATCAGCGCTAGCTCTTTAATCCCCTCCCTATCGCACCGTCTCACTCATTATCAAAGAATATTGACTAAAGCCTTTGCAGAGTCAAAAGAAAATCCATCCCTGCCTAGGGGTGTCTGCATTGCCGGAGTTTAAATGTCCACATGTGCGCCTTAAATCCCCAAGTGCTTAACCCCCCTCCCCCCCCCCCCCGGAGTGGGTCATGCCCATAAACATATAGAAGAAAGATGCTGTTATTGTGCACAAGCAGATTTGCGACATGGGGATAACTCAGAGGGATATTGTGAACATTAATGTGTGACGCCCTGCACAGTAACCGCACTGAACTCCGTGTAGGAATTATTATTGTTTTATTGGAGGGGGTGGGGGTGGGGGCAGGGAAAAGTTCGTAGATTTTAACTGCAACAAATATGAAAAGTAGTCGCCGCTGTGCTATAATTTGTGTGTGTGTTAGGTGCTGAAACTGTACGCGTGGGAGCCTTATACCCGCTTTACACGATGCGTTTTTGGTGCATGGGCTTGCTCATGGCAGCAAGCTGTATCGTGTAAACACAAAGTTTTTATGATTTTTATGACCTATCCGTCATCACGCAGCAAGCTCGCGGAAATAGAGCCCGTCCTATTTTTATCGTGAGCACAGATATGCTAATCAGACCACATGAAAGAGATTAACCGATAAGTGTCTCAACTGGATGCCAGGCCAGTTGCTTAAAGCCATTAAAAGTAGGGGGAAAGGAGCTATTTTCAATTGAACCCCGAGGTAAGTGGGGCAGCTTGGCCATTAAAATGTCGTTATGTGGTAATCAAGGAATTCGGTGCTGCACTGTGTAAACTCCCTGAATTTCGATGTACGCTTTGCTCGTGAGTTTTTAATTTGAGTATGCCCTGCCGTGTAAAGCGGCCTTTACGATTGTAACTTTTGAAGCACTAAAATATTACCGTGATGTACAATTAGCAGCTGTGTTAAGGCCGCTTTACACGTGTAGGAGTTATTTTAATGGCCAAACTGCCCCACTTACCTCGGGGTTTAGTTAAAAATAGCTCCTTTCCCCACTTTTAATGGCTTTAAGCAACTGGCCTGGCATCCAGTTGAGACACTTATGGGTTAATCTCTTTCATGTGATCTTATTAGCATATCTGTGCTCACGAAAAAAATAGGACGAGCTCTTTTTCCGCGAGCTTGCTGCGCGACGACGGATGGATCATAAAAATCACAAGAAACTTTGTGCTTACACGATACAGCTTGCTGCCATGAACACACCCATACAGCAAAAACGGATCGTGCAAAGCGGGTTTTATAATGTTGTACAATGTTGCAAATGTGATTCTATGAAGCAGTAAAATATTGCTACAGTAAAGCTTGCATTTGGTACCACGCGGTATATTAGGTTTATTGATACAGTTAAGCTTGCCTTTGGTACCACGCCGGCTGTCCGGAATAGTGAGATGTCCGGCTTACTGAGGTGTCTTTATTGCGAAAATGAATGTCAAATAGAACAAATGACTGAAAAAATCTGTCCGGTATAGCGAGTTGTCCGCTTTATCGAGGGTGTCCGGACCTGAGGTTTTATGGCATTTATTTTCATGTTATCAGAAAATAGTGAATCAATTCCATCATTTTAATGTTTAATAAACTAAACCTGATGGTAGAGAGATTAGAATCTGTAGCATACACACAAATGTACAGCACAGTAATACCCTCTAGTGATTCATGACAAAATTGTCAGAAAGTTGTCAGAAAATTGTCTGGAAGTTGTCACCACCTCTCCAACCGGACAAGTTTTGATGTAAAAACAACTGGTCTGCGAATTTCAGGCCTTAGAATGATCCCGCCGCCACAGAAAATCTTTGACAGACGCCACAGAATACTCACTTCAATTGCTCATAATTTATGGATAATATCAGCTATTAAGTAAATAAAATATCACAAAGTTTCTATGATATAAATCAAACAATTTATGCTTAAAAATCAATTAATGAAAGGAGTAAAAGACCTCTTATTTACGACAGCAATAAATATATTCATGACATCATCAAGATTGGTTATGAAAGATTCAAGTCGTGACACCGCATATACAGTCTACCCTCGTTACACCGCCAGCATTTGTTCCAGTGAAATAATGGCGTTATATCGAAATGGCGTTATAACGAAAAAAACCTTAATTAAGAAAATATTTATTGGTTTTTTTTTTTTAATAATCCAACACATCACATGCTGTTTTAAGTCGTTATTTAAAGTGCATGCAAAGACACAATTGCTTAATTTCAAACGCAGTTATTTTCGTTTACTTCAGTTTTTTATTGACAGAGTCACTTTTTCTTGAAAAGTCTAGGATTGATTTTTGCTTTGCCTTCTGTGTTGATATGTTTTCGATGACTTGTCCCAGTTTTAAGCAAATGCCTATGTCGTTAGAGCAGGCTTTGCTTGATGATTCTAAGTAACGCAAAACGTGTCTAATATGTTGTTTGGCTTCAAAAGCTGTATGTGGGTTTTCTGAATATCCCTCTGCGATTTCGTCATAATCCTCATTTTCAGGCTGGGCTTGATTATCACTGCGCCCTGTTGTCAAGATTTCTTCATCTGCCATATCTTTTTCGCATAGTCAAAATGGAAAAGCTTTCCTTTATTTTCCATTTTGAAACGATTTGAAATTTTAAGCCTAATTTCTGTTCAGCAACTTTTTCATGAAAATTTGAACTTTTATCTGATTTGCATGATGACACTCCAACTGTAATGATTCCTAATCCAATGTGATAACAGGATGGCCAAAGTGCCTTTGTTCTAGCATTCATGCTCACCGTGCACTTATTCATGCTGCTCAAGTGTTTTACCATGGTAATAAAATCAACAACACAAAAGAAGCAGAATCTGTGACTTGGGCTTTTTGTAAAAAAGATCCCCAGGTAAAATTGGTGGCGGTATAACGAGGGTAAAATTGCACTGTAAGTCTCATTTTGGGACCGCAAAATGCGTGGCGGATGGAGTTAAGCGAATTTGGTGGTATAACGAGGGAATTACATTAGAAAAAAAACGGGACCCAGGGTTTGATTGCGTTATAGCGAGAATGGCGGTAAAACGAATGGCGGTATAACGAGAGTGGCCTGTACAAATATCGATTTTGACATGTTTTATCGTAGCAACTCTGCTGCTATAATTCTGTTCCTATCACTGTGTTCATATCACTCTGTTCCCATCGCTCTCTATTATCACCCTGTCCTTAACATTCTGGACCTATCACTCTGTTCCTGCCACTCTGTTTCTATCACTCTGTTCCTATCACCATGTTCCTATCACTTTGCTCCTATCACTCTGTTCCTACCCCTCTGTTCCTATAAATCTGTTCCTATTACTAAATACCTGTCACCCTGTTCCCATCACTTTGATCCTACCACTCCATTCCTATCACTGTATTCCTGTCACTCTTTTCTTTTCACTCTGTTCCTACCACTCTGTTCCTATCACTCTGTTCCTATGACTATGTTCCTATCACTCTGTTCCTATCACTATGTTCCTACCACTCCGTTCCTATCACTCTGTTCCTATCACTCTGTTCCTATCACTATGTTCCTGTCATTCTGTTCCTATCACTATGTTCCTATTACTCTGTTCCTATAGCCATGTTCCTAGCTCTCTGTTCCTGTCATTCTTTTCCTATCACTGTGTTCCTATTACTCTGTTCCTATAGTCATGTTTCTAGCACTCTGTTCCTATCACTCTGTTCCTATAACTGTGTTCCTATCACTCTGCTCCTATCACTATGTTCCTACCACTCCGTTCCTATCACTATGTTCCTGTCACTATGTTCCTATTACCCTGTTCCTATAGCCATGTTCCTAGCACTCTGTTCCTGTCACTCTGTTCCTATTATTATGTTCCAATCACTTGTCCACATAACTCTGTTCCTACCACTCTGTCTATCACTCTGTTCCTATCACTTTGTTCCTACCACTCCATTCCTATCACTCTATTCCTGGCACACTGTTCCTTTCGCTCTGTTCCTATCACTCTGTTCCTATCACATTGTTCCTGTCATTCTGTTCATATCACTGTGTTCCTATTACTCTGTTCCTATAGCCATGTTCCTAGCACTCTGTTCCTGTCACTCTGTTCCTATTACTATGTTCCCATCACTTTATCCATATCACTCTGTTCCTATTACTATGTTCCTATCACTCTGCTCCTATCACTCTTTTCCTACCACTGTGTTCCTATTACCTCTTTCTTATCACTCTGTTCCTATAGTCATGTTTCTAGCACTCTGTTCCTATCACTCTGTTCCTATAACTGTGTTCCTATCACTCTGCTCCTATCACTATGTTCCTACCACTCCGTTCCTATCACTATGTTCCTGTCACTATGTTCCTATTACCCTGTTCCTATAGCCATGTTCCTAGCACTCTGTTCCTGTCACTCTGTTCCTATTATTATGTTCCAATCACTTGTCCACATAACTCTGTTCCTACCACTCTGTTCCTATCACTTTGTTCCTACCACTCCATTCCTATCACTCTATTCCTGGCACACTGTTCCTTTCGCTCTGTTCCTATCACTCTGTTCCTATCACATTGTTCCTGTCATTCTGTTCATATCACTGTGTTCCTATTACTCTGTTCCTATAGCCATGTTCCTAGCACTCTGTTCCTGTCACTCTGTTCCTATTACTATGTTCCCATCACTTTATCCATATCACTCTGTTCCTATTACTATGTTCCTATCACTCTGCTCCTATCACTCTTTTCCTACCACTGTGTTCCTATTACCTCTTTCTTATCACTCTGTTCCTATCACTGGCTGGTTCTTATGACGCAATTTGACGCCAGAATGACACCACTTTGGAGTCAGTCTTCATTGTGAATGTTTTGATAATCTTGTATTACTTTCTCATTCGTCGTAGATCTAGAATTTCATTCTTTCTTCAAACATCTCTCTCAGCAATGATAATAAAAATAACAATAATAATACTAATAATAATAATGGCAATAATAATAATAATAAAAATAATGGCAACAATAAAATAACAATAATAAGTAACAATCATAACAAATAGACCGTTTTCGCTACCGGGGAGCGAAAATTACACTTGGGGGCCACAAAATAAAGATTCTCAAAATTCAGAACTGACCATGAACAAGGAGGTGAAGGTCACCAAGATACCTCTTCCCTTATCTTCTCTTTTAGGCCCAAGCGGTCGAAAATGAGCTTAAAATCGCACTACCTCTAACCGTTTTTACATCTTCCGGTTTTCAACATTGACCATAACCGAAATGGTAAAGATCACCGAGATACCTCTTACATAACGCTTTTTATCTGAAAGGATCTCTAACCGTTTTCGAGATAATTGTCAGCTTCCGGTTTTTTACTTTGACCATAACGTAAGAGGTCAAGATCACCGAGATGTCTGGTACATACAGTCTTTTAGGCCCACAGGGTCGCAAAATAAGCTAAATATCGTTCTATCTCTAACCGTGTTCGCGATAAAGGTCAACTTCCGGTTTTTGACCTTGATCGTGAACAAGGAGGTCAAGGTCACCCAGATTTCTCTTATATATCGTTTTTAGGCCCAACGGGTCGAAAATAAGCTCAAAAGCACTCAATCTCTAACCGTTTTCGAGGTAAAGGTAAACTTCCGGTTCGTAACTTTGGCCATGGCCGAGGTGGTCAAAGTCACCGACGTACCTCTTTCATATAGTCTTTTAGAGCCAAAGGTTCGAAAACAAGCTCAAAATCGCTCTATCTCTAACCGTTTTCGAGATAATTGTCATTTTTCGGTTTTAGACTTTGACCATGACCGAGGAGGTCAAGGTCATCGAGGTATTTCTTACAGATAGTCTTTCAGGCCCAAAGGGTTGAAAATAAGCATCGTTTTCTAAGCGCATGGTAACAAAATGCGAAGTGCACGGCGTCTCACCACCCTCTGTCAGTGAGCCATGCTGCACCACTCTGTAGCAATTGGGGAAAACCAAAACGCTGCAGTCAACTTCAGGTTGCACACACATACTGTAATCGCTCTCATTGTAGAGAGTCGGGCGATCAATACGCCTATGCTGATAATCAAAACAGTTCCTTTAACTGTGGAATAAAGCGTTTGCTTGCCTTTTCATGGGCATTAGTGGCAAAATTTCAATGTCCATTTTTACATATTAAACGTTTATGGATTTCTTAAAAAATTTAGCTGGATCAACTGCACGTCCTACATTATGTCTGTACCAAATTTGGTCGTCCTAGCCCTAGCAGTCTCAGAGGAGTTCGAGTGACAAGGTTTTCATATTTAAAATGTTAATGAATTACTAAAAAATTGAGTTTGACCAACTGGACATGCTATACTATGTCTCTGCCAAATTTGGTCTTCCCAGCCCTAACCGTCTCAGAGGAGTTCGCGTGACAAGGTTTTGGCAGAAAAAAAGTAAACATACGGAAACAGTTTACCGTGTCGTACAAAAGCAATACACTAGGGGACTGAAAATCCCCAAATGTAATAAAAACGAACAATGCTAACAATGCAGTGGATCAAATCACGTAGATGCAGTAAGGGGGGGAGGGGGGCCATGCGTGGCCATGACTTTTAAAACAACCCCTAAGCGCGGAATTCCAATAAGTGAGTGAAATTCTGAAATAACACCCCTTTTTGTAGGAAGCACGAACTACTGATGAAAAATACTCGCCCGCTTTTTAAATGAAATTGGCATTCCGCACGGACCGCGTCTGCCCTCAAATTACCCCCTTTCCCCGCGTTGTTTTAGGATACGCATGATAACACATAAGGTACTACCTACCCCCGCCCCGCCCCCCCCCCCCCGTGGGGCAGACACGGTGCTGTGGAATAATTAATTAACAATGGACCTGAATGGGTCTTTGCCAATGAGAAATGGAAACAGTTGCCATGGGAACAGTTTTGTATCAGTAAGTATTGCAAATTGCAATTACTTGTTTTAGTACGGCAAAAACATTAAGTAGGATTTTAAGGATCCTGTGTTCGATTTAACCAATAAAAAATTGACCTTTTCAATTGATAAAGCCAATAATGATATTGTACGAAATGCGGGAGAAGGCCCAAGTTGTAAAATCCAGCAATTACACAACCATCAGCTCTGAAGAGAATTCGCTTAAGCAGAAATATCCGCTCTATTACAAACATGAAGCAATTGACAAGAATTATGAGTTTGCAGGCACTCAAATAATGGGACAGGGACCGTTCTTCGCTTATTGATGAAAAGGCCAGGGTCGGCAGCGTCATCTACTTAATTGTGCCCCCTCTCCCCCCCTCCCCCCCCCTTCCCCGATTTTTTTAATTTACTCAGAGTAGCTTTTATCTGCGCCACAGGTTGCTCTTTGGTTTCACAGCAACTGGGCGTGTTTGTTTCTCTTCGCTGGAGGTTCTGAAGTTTCTGCAACACGCAAATGCAATACAAAGGATTTAGCGACATCACTCGGGTTAATTCTGCGATATGATTGGTCGATTCCCCAAGTCAACAGTTTTTCAATAGTGAGCGGAACGTTTAAAAGTCGATAGATATTGAGGTTATTTTTATTCAAAATACCAGTCAAGTCACTTAACAGAGCAAATATCAACTTATTTCGAATCAATATGAAGATATTATGGACAAAGGTCAATATTTTCTTGCCGGTCGAAAATACGTATGTTGACTCAAAATAAGCCAATATCTACTAAGTAGATGGCAATAATGATGTGGTTTATGGGGTCGTTTTGCTTCACATAGAGTTCACTTAGTTTTTCTCCTGTATTCTGGACTAAAATAAAGCCCGAGAACCGCTAACAAGACAAACATTGGCACCTCTTTCCAAATTTCAGTATCTCATGTTGGTTTATTCGTATTAGCCAGCAGTGATTCGCTTTTCCTCAACGGGACTTGTTACGAAAAACTCTGATGTGGTGGAGGAGGTGGTCAGATAACATTTGGTCAGAGATTATTGGACCAGAGAGCATTCGGTCACAAAGTATTGGGTCAGAGATAATTTGGTCAGAGGTCATTCCGTCAGAAAGCATTGGGTCAGAGATCTTTGGATCAAAGATCACTGGGTCAGAGATCACTTGATCAGAGATCATTTGGTCAGAAAGCATTTAGCCAGAGATCATTTGGTCAGAGATAATTTGGTCAGAGAGCATTTGGTCAGAGATAATTTGGTCAGAGGTCATTCCGTCAGAAAGCATCTGGTCAGAGATCTTTGGATGAAAGATCATTGTGTCAGAGATCATTCATGTCCCCATCCAAATTATGCTAGAATAACGCAGATTATATTTCCTATGTTAACGGCTGGTAAAAACTGTTCTGTGGCTTTTATGATGGGAAACTAAGGTATGTTGATGGGAACTGATATAGAGTTCCTTGGAAACTGAACAGTTTTCTTATTTGCTCTTTTCGGAAGCTGTAAGGGTAACTTTGCGTGGTAGCTTTGTTATTCAGGTTTGTTGAGATGTAGCTTTGTCGGGATGTTTGGCTTCGTCGCGATGTTTCGTCGGGTAATTTTGCTGGGATGTTTTGTCGGGTAGCTTTGACGGGATGTTTTGTCGGGTAGCTTTATATAGAAATAGAACCGCTTTCCACAGTCCTGTGCTCAATGTCTGCTGATAGGATAATGTAGATATGACCACTTTCGCCTAGTCTGAGAAATAGGATCACTTTCGCTTAGTCTGAGAAATAGGACCTCTTTCGCCAATCTGCGAAATAGGACCACTTTTGCGTGATCTCAAAAGTCGCAACTTTGTCCTGAGTGTCTACTACAGGTGTCCTTGCCTGTGTGCTGCTCCTCCACGGTCCCTACCTCGCACACAAGGAGTGCTTCTCCCCCACGGTCCTTACCTCACACACAAGGAGTCCTTCTCCTCCATGGTCCTTACCTCACACACAAGGAGTGCTCCTCCACGGTCCTTGCCTCACACACAAGGAGTGCTGCTCCTTCACGGTCCTTACCTCACACACAAGGAGTGCTGCTCCTTCACGGTCCTTACCTCACACACAAGGAGTGCTTCTCCTTCACGGTCCTTACCTCACACACAAGGAGTGCTCCTCCACGGTCCTTGCCTCACACACAAGGAGTGCTGCTCCTTCACGGTCCTTACCTCAAACACAAGGAGTACTTCTCCTCCACGGTCCTTACCTCACACACAAGGAGTGCTGCTCCTCCACGGTCCTTACCTCATACACAAGGAGTGCTCCTCCACGGTCCTTGCCTCACACACAAGGAGTGTTTCTCCTTCACAGTCCTTACCTCACACACAAGGAGTGTTTCTCCTCCACGGTCCTTACCTCACACACAAGGAGTGCTTCTCCCTAACAGTCCTTACCTCGCACACAAGGAGTGTTTCTCCTTCACGGTCCTTGCCTCACACACAAGGAGTGCTCCTCCACGGTCCCTACCTCACACATAAGGAGTGCTTCTCCTCCACGGTCCTTACCTCACACACAAGGAGTGTTTCTCCTCCACGGTCCTTACCTCACACACAAGGAGTGCTTCTCCTTCACGGTCCTTGCCTCACACACAAGGAGTGCTCCTCCACGGTCCCTACCTCACACATAAGGAGTGCTTCTCCTCCACGGTCCTTGGCTCACACACAAGGAGTGTTGCTCCTCCACGGTCCTTACCTCACACACAAGGAGTCCTTCTCCTTCACGGTTCTTATTCACGATTCATTAGCCAGAACTTTTACTGTGTGCCGAAGGCAAGCTAATAAACCTTGCTGTGTAATTAGCCACCTGTAATTAACACGCGAGCACTGACCGAGCAAGAAGATACAGCTCTGTTATGTGTAAGGGGAAGCACTGGATCCACAATAGAAACAATAATTGCTTATAAACTTTACATGTTAAAAGTAACGGAATGTTGAAAAAATAGGCGCAGAGAAGGGAAAAGTCATTATTTTCTTTGATGTTTCTTTTTCTAAGTAAAAGAAACTTGATATTGTTTGGAAATCTTTTAACATCAGAAAATGTTTACCACGCAAAGTTCATTAAAGAAAATGAAATGACTTGACGCTATTATTTATGAGCTCGTCTTCTCACGGTCCCAACCAGTTAATTTCCTTCGCTGCACCAACGCCTTTCTACAGACAAAACGGAAGGCATTCCATTAAGAAAAGGCGAACTAATGCATGAGGCGTTTGCATGCCATGTCTGGGATCCGCGAGTCTACGGGATGTGACGTAGTGCCCTCTCAGACCGGCGCGTGGGAAATCAAGAGATGGGATGCGTGGTCTTTGTCCATTAGTTAAGTCAATACTCCTCACGATCTGGGCGTAAGATAGCGTCAACTTGCCATCTCCCATAATAACAGATGTCCGCTGAAGTTTTTGTCTACAATGAATCTGTAACTCGCAAGCGTAAAATAATCACTGAAATGGAACCAATTGCTGAAGGGACTGTGCCAAAAGTGGAGATAGATACAAACATACCAGGCTGTGTTCATACGCTCTTTTTTTTTTTTTTTTGGTACATATACAACACTTCTGCACGCTATCACTAGGCGACTAATCTCGATGGGAGGCGATACTTCTCTGCCAAGGTAATGTCAATTGAACGTGGCCATGTGTTATGGAAGTAATCAACCTTCCTTTCAGCAACTAGCCACTGGGGTACTTCACCTCCCCTCTCAGGATAAAATACAAGCGATGGGCCGATAAGTGAGATTGATACTATTTGTCAGCCTCTCCACCGAGCGCCCCTGGTTTACTTTGAATATGCTCTTTGATACAACTTTACGTCCAACGAGCAAGCTGGCACTATCTTGGAGCGTGAAATCTATACCTCCTAATTAGAAGACACACACTAATATAAGTATGGAATGCCGTTTTAACTAATGCTTATTTTTGATCTCAAAATATAATTAAAGTTATCAATAAATCAATGTAGATCTTTATATTTTGCTATCAATAATCAAATTTTAGACGGCAAAATTTTATTTGTGAGATCAAAAATTCAATTTTAGAAACTTAAAAAATCTTAAGGGAGACACAAATTTATGTAAAATATAACAAATCGTCAACTAAATTTTGGAGATGAAAACTCGAATTATTGAGATCAATAATAACAGCACAATTTTTGATCTTAAGAATTGCTTCTTTTCGTACAGTAAAAAATTTAAAGAAGGATTCTGTATATAAGGACCAGTCATCATTTATTTACAGATGTTTTTCTGAATTGTTTATTTTAAAAAAAGTAGACCAATATTTTGATATCAATATGAATTTTTGAGACAAAAAGTACAAATTAGGAAAGTATCACTCTGAAATAATGATATCTGAAATAATTTTTTGATATCAATAAAAGGAAAATGAATTACTGAGCTCCAAATTGATATTCTGCTCTCAAATATTTCATTTTTTGCTGTCAAGAACTGAATTTTTTATCTAAAAAATCAATTTTAGATAACATTGAATCATTTTTGATATCAATAAATATTTCTTGATATCTCTAAATATTTATTGGTATCAAAAAATATTTTTTGAGATCTAAAATACATTTAGAGATATCAAAAATACAATTACAGAAAGCAAAAATGAATTCTTGATATCGAAATATGGATTTTTCAGATAAAAATTAATTCTTGATATCAAAAATCAATTTTTGATATCAACAATTAATTCTTGATATCAATAATTTCCTAATAAATGTGAAAATGGCATCCCATAGATACGTCCTTATTAAAAACTGAACCACTATAAAAAGTGACAATTAAAGCATTTATTAAAACTCACTAACGGCAACAAAAACATAGAATGTCATTTTTACATTTATTAGACAATTATTTATATCAAGAATTAATTTTTGATATCATTTTTTGATATCACGGTCAAGGTCAAATCAAGAAAAACAATGATTTATCTCGAAAACGGTAAGAGATAGAGCAATTCAACGATACGTAAGTTATAACTGCCGGTTTCCTTGACCTCCAGGTTACTTTCGAGCCCCAAACCGGAAGTTGGCCTTTATCTCGGAAACGGTAGGAGATAGAGCAACTTTGACCTCATTTCCGACCTCCACCACTTATACGACGATACGTAAGGTATAGCTTCTGGTGTCCTTGACCTGCAGGTCACTTTCGAGCCCCAAACCGGAAGTCGGCCTTTTTCTCGAAAACGGTAACAGATAGAGCAATCGGTTTCCAGACATCTCCTCCAAGACCGCTGAAGCTAGATCAACCAAACTAGGCACATGTATGGAGGGTCATCTGAAGTGGTGCACTTGATAAAAATTTTTGACCTTGACCTTACCAGTATAGTTGGTAGTATTTAGGAGGATGTTATACATTCAGACATGTGAAAATTGTTAACAAACAGCAATGTCATCTACCTTCCGTTTTAAGTTATCATTCCAAGTGGGGTCTTATTCGCTGTACGAATTTCGGTCTAGTTTATATCTAAAATTCAGAAGCAAATATCTGTGAATAAAATAGTGCACCAAAATGAGCAATTCTTGAGCTCAAAATTGTGTTGTTATTATTGAAATGAATAATTCAATTTTTCCTCTCAAAAATTTAATTGACGATTTATTAAATTTTATGTAAATGTGTGGCCTCCCTTAAGAAGTTCAGTTTGTAAAATTGATTTTCTGATCTCAAAAATAAATTTTTGCCATCTAAAATTCAATTATTGATAGTAAAATACAATTTAAAGTGATCTACATTGATTTATTGATATCTTTAATTATGTTTTGATATGAAAAATAACATTAAATGCTAAAACAGCATTCCATACAAAAATACCTGTGTATCGCATTTTGGATATAAACATTACCAAAATGTGAGAAAATACTACAACTGTGTTAGTGACCCAATTTTCTTTGTTTTTTCATATTTTTGTTTACATTTTTTTACCACTTGAAGATGTGCGTATGTATGTGGGAGCTCGCTACACATTCTTTTATTTTTATACCAATATCTGCACAGTTCTTAATTCTCATATTTGTCGGTTGATTTTAAAATACTTGAAAAAATTATATAACTTTAAAAAGGCATCTGTGAGTTCTATTTATCCGAGTTCTGCCAATCTCTTTATTGTATTATTATCATTATTATTATTATTACTACTACCACTACTACTACTACTATTACTATTATTATTATTATTATTATTATTATTATTATTATTATTATTATTATTTCTCTGAATAACAGATAAATTTTTCATATTAGATGAACTACAGAACCATCGGATTTTAAAAGAGAGACATTTTCGTTCACATCGAAGCGCTTTGATTGGTTCATCAGAATGGCAACAGTATGCAACTAGTGATACCTTATAACTGCCATATCACGGCAATCATCGGACAGTAAGACAATACACGGCCTCGTACCGTTGTTATGTGAGGCTATCTGCTATACACGGCCTCGTACCGTTGTTATGTAAGGCTATCTGCTATACACGGCCTCGTACCGTTGTTATGTAAGGTTATCTGTTATACACGGCCTCGTACTGTTGTTATGTAAGGCTATCTGCTATACACGGCCTCGTACCGTTGTTATGTAAGGTTATCTGTTATACACGGCCTCGTACTGTTGTTATGTAAGGCTATCTGCTATACACGGCCTCGTATCGTTGTTATGCGAGGCTATCTGCTGTACACGGCCTCGTACCGTTGTTATGGAAGGCTATCTGCTATACACGGCCTCGTACCGTTGTTATGTAAGGTTATCTGTTATACACGGCCTCGTACCGTTGTTATGTAAGGTTATCTGTTATACACGGCCTCGTACCGTTGTTATGTAAGGCTATCTGCTACATGCGGCCTCGTACCGTTGTTATGTAAGGCTATCTGCTGTACACGGCCTCGTACCGTTGTTATGCGAGGCTATCTGCTGTACACGGCCTCGTACCGTTGTTATGCGAGGCTATCTGCTGTACACGGCCTCGTACCGTTGTTATGCGAGGCTATCTGCTGTACACGGCCTCGTACCGTTGTTATGCGAGGCCATCTGCTGTACACGGCCTCGTACCGTTGTTATGTAAGGCTATCTGTTATACACGGCCTCGTACCGTTGTTGTGTAAAACTATCTGCTATACACGGCCTCGTGCCGTTGTTGTGTGAGGCTATCTGCTATACACGGCCTCGTACCGTTGCTATGTAAGGTTATCTGTTATTCACGGCCTCGTACTGTTGTTATGTAAGGTTATCTGTTATACACGGCCTCGTACCTTTGTTATGTAAGGTTATCTGTTATACACGGCCTCGTACTGTTGTTATGTAAGGCTATCTGCTATACACGGCCTCGTACCGTTGTTATGTAAGGTTATCTGTAATACACGGCCTCGTACTGTTGTTATGTAAGGCTATCTGCTATACACGGCCTCGTACCGTTGTTATGTAAGGTTATCTGTTATACACGGCCTCGTACTGTTGTTATGTAAGGCTATCTGCTATACACGGCCTCGTACCGTTGTTATGTAAGGTTATCTGTTATACACGGCCTCGTACCGTTGTTATGTAAGGCTATCTGCTACATGCGGCCTCGTACCGTTGTTATGTAAGGCTATCTGCTGTACACGGCCTCGTACCGTTGTTATGCGAGGCTATCTGCTGTACACGGCCTCGTACCGTTGTTATGCGAGGCTATCTGCTGTACACGGCCTCGTACCGTTGTTATGCGAGGCCATCTGCTGTACACGGCCTCGTACCGTTGTTATGTAAGGCTATCTGTTATACACGGCCTCGTACCGTTGTTATGTAAAACTATCTGCTATACACGGCCTCGTGCCGTTGTTGTGTGAGGCTATCTGCTATACACGGCCTCGTACCGTTGCTATGTAAGGTTATCTGTTATTCACGGCCTCGTACTGTTGTTATGTAAGGCTATCTGCTATACACGGCCTCGTACCTTTGTTATGTAAGGTTATCTGTTATACACGGCCTCGTACTGTTGTTATGTAAGGCTATCTGCTATACACGGCCTCGTACCGTTGTTATGTAAGGTTATCTGTAATACACGGCCTCGTACTGTTGTTATGTAAGGCTATCTGCTATACACGGCCTCGTACCGTTGTTATGTAAGGTTATCTGTAATACACGGCCTCGTACCGTTGTTATGTAAGGTTATCTGTAATACACGGCCTCGTACTGTTGTTATGTAAGGCTATCTGCTATACACGGCCTCGTACCGTTGTTATGTAAGGTTATCTGTTATACACGGCCTCGTACCGTTGTTATGTAAGGTTATCTGTTATACACGGCCTCGTACTGTTGCTATGTAAGGCTATCTGCTATACACGGCCTCGTACCGTTGTTATGTAAGGTTATCTGTTATACACGGCCTCGTACTGTTGTTATGTAAGGCTATCTGCTATACACGGCCTCGTACCGTTGTAATGTAAGGTTATCCGTTATACACGGCCTCGTACCGTTGTTATGTAAGGTTATCTGTTATACACGGCCTCGTACTGTTGTTATGTAAGGCTATCTGCTATACACGGCCTCTTACCGTTGTTATGTAAGGCGATCTGCTGCAAGGCAATACTAACATTCTGAACATATCTGCAGTCTTCAGGCATGAATCTGATCGAATATTTATAGGCTATATTTGATGGAACAGCTCTCGTGCATGACATACTTCAGTCGCACGCGAAGTTTTATTGCGTCGAGGGGGGAATTTCCTGTATTAATTCAATTGTTTGTACTCTTGATCATGTGAAAAATCGGAACTTACTTTTACAGGCTAAGTATTACAATTTCTTCTGGCCCAAAATTGAAATTCTATTACATGTAAAAAAGTTTGCATGGTTCAGTCAATGTCTGTGGGCATCAGAGATATCTATGACTGACTATACATTTCCCCTTAATAGACACACATGCTTACCCTGTTCTATATCCGTATTTTGTTTAAGCAGATATGTTCAGAAAGCAGTTTTATAAACCAAAGAAACAAAAGTCAAACCACAGTACGCAGTATCCGTAAACAGACACACCACAGCACATGCCATTGGCAAACAGACACACCACAGCACGTGTTATTGGTAAACAGACACACCACAGCACGTGTTATTGGTAAACAGACACGCCACAGAACGTGTTATTGGTAAACAGATACACAACATCACGTGTTATTGGTAAACAGACACGCCACAGCACGTGTTATTGATAAACAGATACACCACAGCACGTGTTATTTGTAAACAGACACACCACAGCACGTGTTATTTGTAAAGAGATACACCACAGCACGTATTGTTGGTATTACATTTTAAAACATTTGGCCATTCCACGACAATGTAGAGATTTCTGTTTAAAAACATCAACGTCAAACCACAGTAGGTGTTATTAGTAAAGAGACACGCCACAGCACGTGCTCTAGGTAAATAGACACAACGCAGCACGTGTTATTGGTAAACAAACACACCACAGCACGTGTTACTTATGTCTGTTTCACACCATGTGCTATTTGTAAATAGACACACAACAGCATGTGTTAGTGGTAAACAGACACATCACAGCACGTGCTATTTGTAAAGAGATACACCACAGCACGTGTTGTTGGTATTTCATTTTAAAACATTCGTATATTCCATGGTAATACATAAAGGTCTGTTTAAAAGCATTACTTTATTGCATTTCGTTAATTTTCTTAGTACTCACTACATGGCTGCTCTTGTGACGTCACAATGACGTGATTAATGTATGGAAATCATTTCAGCATGCGATCCTCGGATAATGGAAAGCCAGCAGGTTAAAATAATTTAGGTTTATGTTTAAAGGTTTTTATGCAAAACAGCAACACTGTTCATGAATAAAACACAGCAATAAAACAACAGAGAACACTAAATAATATAAGCTAATGCAACAATGTACAAAAACAACCGCGTTGTCAACATCATGGTCATCTGGAGCCTTAACACGACCCTCATACTTTGAAAACATAAAACCAAAGCATGAAGACCATGGAATCTGTGAACGTTTCTTGTATACATTCTGTGGTATACGTCAATCATCGTGACTATTCGTGAGACCACAAATTGTGATTTAGTTCTGTGTGGTTTTCGTGGGGTTGAAGCACAAGACCACAGCTTGCAATTCAGTCATGCGTGGTTTTGTAGAACAGGGATACCAGGTAGCAATTTGCTATTCAGTCATGCGTGGTTTTGTAGAACAGGGATACCAGGTAGCAATTTGCTATTCAGTTAGGCGTGGTTTGGTAGGACCGGGACAGGAGACCACAGCTTGTTATTTAGTTCTGTGTGATTTTGCGTTGTTAGAACACAAGACCGCAGCTTGGTTTTGTAGAACAGGCACACGAAACCACACGAAACCACAACTTGTGTTCAGTTCTGAGTGATTTTGTAGGGCCGAGGCACCAGACAACAATTTGCTATTTAATTCTGTGGGCTTTTGTATGGCCGGGACAACAGATCACAGCTTGCTGTTCAGTTCTGTGTGGTTCTGTGGATCCGACACACGAGATCAGATTGTGATTTAGTTTTGCGTGGTTTTGTAGGATTGTGACACCAGACCACAACTTTCTGCAAATCGGGACATTAGAATATAGCTTGCTCTTCTTTCTGTGAGACACCAGAATACAGCTTGCGATTCAGTTCTGCGTAATTTTGTATTACTGAGACACGAGACAAAAGCTTGTGATTTAGTTCTGCGTGGTTTTGTAGGGCTGTGATACTAGACCACAGCTTTGCTGATCAGTTCTGTGTTGTTTTGTAGAGCCGAAACCCAGCACTAAGCTTGCGATTCAGTTCCGCGTAAGTTTGTATTGCTGGGACAGGAGACAAAAGCTTGTGATTCAGTTCAGCGTGGTTTTGTAGAACTAGAACAACATTCCACTCTTTGTGATTCAATTGCGCTTGGTCTTGTAAAGTTGGGACAAGATCGCGCTCCTTGCTCTGCCTGATTTTGATGTTTTTTTTTTTTTTTTTTTTTTTTTTTTTTTGGGGGGGGGGGGGGGGGTCCGTCTGTTTGATAAATGGTTACTAACGTGAGTTAATCCAAAGTTACACCTGCGACGTTTGAACAGTATGAATTGTTTTGCTGTTAGCATGAAGTAACTTTAACATTCAAACATCGGCTGACGGCTGCGTTTCCCCAAGTAAACCAAGGTGATTAGGGTAGTTCAAATGGGAATTGCATAAATTAACTGGATTAACTGGATAGACACCTAGTTCTCATATTTTTAACAGAACAGATTAAATGTAGACTCAACGACCCATATTAACACGCCTTGTTTTAAATAAATTGCATCTAACCTTCCTTGTGCCAGAGGAAATGCCTAATAATGAGCAAACGAACCCCGATGTTATGAGAAGTGGCCTACGTGCAGTTTACTTTTTGAGTCAAAATTCTAGTGTCTACATTATGCAACTTCATTTTAGTGAAAACGTAGCAAAAAGTGTTTCTCGGAGGAGTCCTTAATAAACGGCTTTCACAGCACACTGACACATCTCTCACAACGCTCCCCACTTTACAGGTATCCAAAATAGAGATGGTAGCCAGAGCCCAGGTTTGACTTCTAGTTCCCCTTTCAGGTATGATGAGGGGAGGGGGTAAGTTTGGGAGGACTCTTGTAGCTATTTATGCATCTGTGATACATGATACACCTTTACCGTAACAGTGCCTTCCAGCCATGAACTAACCACGTAGGGCTCTCCGGTATCCCTTTGTTCCACGGCCTTTATGCACTTTCATGTCACACCGTGTATTTTCCAGACCATTTTAGCAATTGTAGAAAGTTATTTGCGTGGTTATTTGTTCTTTAGATAACAATCAGCAACCATTAAGTGATTGAATTCAATAACGTAATTGCCATACCTTTATCCTTTAAAATGGAAACGATTTCATCTCTATACTGCATTTGAAAGGACACTGAGAAGTTAAAATAGCTTTAGAATTGGTGTGTTTTTGGCTTTTTATTATGTGCTTATCGGAAGATCTCATCCTGTGGTCGTTTATTATTTAACACAAAGCAGAAAGTGGCAACAGGAAGCAGTGAGATCATGGCCGCTGTGACCATTAGTGTACTGCGTGGCCATTTTCTGTGCTTACGTGTTGCAAGGACGGGTCCCACGGGTCATTCATGCCATTTATGAGCAGTGATGTCTATGAATAATACTGACACCAGTTTTGAACAACAAGGGTTCGATACAGCACCTCTGAGACCCTGTTAATTTCATTCCTTTACTCTGTACCTTGAGAAAGCGATATGCTGAATAATGCATAAAACACCTTAAATATCTTATCTGTGTCGTATCTAAGAGCGCATATTAAAAATAAAATGCTAGATTTTTATTAAAATCTTAATTTACAAATCATGATTGAAGCTCATTATGGCTATATTTATCTTGTAGCGTATATTAAAAAGTAGAAAGTTATTTTTTATAAAAATATTTATTTATGCATTATGATTGAAGTTGCAATAACATTATATTATGTTATTTTAAATCAAACAGGAGCAGATTATAGATAACAAGAGGATGTGATGAACTGCTTGGTGATGTGACGAAGTGATATTAATCAATGATGTATTGCTTGACGTTAAATTACAACTGATGAAGCATTGCTCACAACATGCCGGAGTGATGTCAAGAGATGTGAATGGTTAAGATAAACATCCCTAGCTTAAGATTTACGAAAAGCCACCAAAAGGGCAGTCTTCTTTTCCAAATGGTTTAATTTGCAGGGAACATGTTTGTATGATGTTTGTTCATTATTGTCCTACGAGGATTAATGGACAAAAACACAGAACTGTCTGCTTTTTATGTCGTTTTAAGGTAATACTAAATATATGTGTGGAAACGTTTACTTTTTATAGCGCTGGTTAAAATAAAGTAAGATTAACATTATGACAGGATTATGGTTTTAGTATAAACAGATAAAGCATATATTTGACTAAGTTTATATATGATTTCTTTGCCCGCCGAGGCAAAAAGGGGTATATTTATAGGTAAAACTGTCGATATTTTGTTTTTAAAGAAGGGTATTCTCAGTGATCTAACTCATTTACCGGTGCATATACTGCTCAGAGGTGGGATGCAAGCAAAAGCATGGGCAATTTTTTTCTTAGCTAGGATACATGACGAAGCTTGAGTATTTTGGCTCTAGGTAGGATGCATGCCGTGGTTTAGCAGTTTTAGGAGGTAGGATACATGATGATGCTTGACTATTTTTCGCCTGAGGGTAGGATGCATGCCGTTCTATGGCTGTTTTAGGAGATACGAAAAATAACGATGTTTGTTCGGCTGTTTTTGTCCTTGGCAGGATACATGACAATGCTTAATCGTTTTTGTCATAGGTAGGACACATGACAATGTTTGAGTGCTTTTTTTTTGCCTCAGGCAGTACGTGATGATGCTTGAGTGTTTTTCAAAAGAGGTAAGATACATGCCGTTGCTTGTCTATTTTTCGCCGGAGGAAGGATGCATGCTAATGATTGGCGGTTATTTAGTTCGTAGCATGTCATGTGACATTGGATAGGATACATTATAGTGCTTAGTTGTTGTTTTGGCTCTTAGAAGGGAAACATACCAGTGCTTGGCCGTTTGTGCCCCGAGCTAATACACATGCCAATGTTTGTCTGTTTGTTCTCTTATGTAGGAGACAATCCATTTTTTGGCTGTTTTTTCGCCTTAGGTAGAATACAAGCTGCAGTTTGACTGTTTTTGTCATTAGCTAGCATGCTTGGCTAGGCCGAATATAAGCTGCTCTTCGATAGCATGTATTCCGATGCTTGGCTAGGTAGAATATAAGCTGCTCTTAGGCTGTTTTTGCCCTTAGCTAGCATGTTTTCCTATACTTGACCAGGTTTTATACCTTAAGCTGGATACATCGTTATTTTTTGTTTGCTGTTGTTGAAGAATGACTGTAGTTCTGACGAGTAGCTGTTGAAGGTTCACCCTCTGGCATGACTGATATTGAACGGTTAAATTTAAACCATTGATGATACACATAGTTATCAGATCTATACCGAATAATATTTCTGTTGAGCTTTTTTCTATGCGTTGTGCTTGGTGATTTGGATTATTATTCGAGTTTGATAAAATGTTACAACTAAGGTACAAATCCAAGCATTAGAATCTGTATTGCAGTCCAGTTGTACTTTGAATCGCCATGAATCAGCATTTTACGAGGCGAGGACATTCTTCTGCTCGCCCCATAAATTGGTTTGCCCCGACATATATAATTAGCTTTGTATTATAACTAGACAGAGTTTGACTGTACGCTGTTTATGCTTTGGTTTTATTCAGTTTTATCTGTTCTAGTCAGTTACGATGCTTTAGAATATATACCGTGTAGTTTGATTGTTTAATGTGCCTAAGCCTTTGCTTCAGACGAAAATAGCTCCACATGAAACGCTGTCATGGGCTAAAATGAATGTTACCACATAAAACAATGGCATTGCGTACATCACAATTACATGTAAAAACTTCAACAAAAAGGAATAAGAGTCATGGCGTAAAGTGCTCATTACAACACGAGAACGTTTATGGTGTAGAGCCCCCATCCATCCTATTAAACAATAAGACAAAACCTTCGCATAAAAAGCCTGTTAACGTTAACAGATTCGTTCATTTTTTTACAATGCAAGATCCCCCTCTCTTCCCTCCCCTCCCATAGAATAACAATAAGCTGTCTCATTGTCATAGCACGTAATGGATGGTCAGCTACGTTATGTTACTAACAGATAACATACGAAGCCGCATGAGTTCCACGAATCAAGTACCAGGCTGATAAGGCTTAACAAAGATAGTTTGTGTCATAAGTACTTGTAATATCAGCCAACAATACTATCTAAGCAAACATAAGCAAACTAACTTAAATAATACAGTATATGTGTCATATATAGTAGTCAAAATATATGGTCACAAGGCCTTAAAATAGCAGGAATATTTGACAAGGATATATCTGGCATCTGTTTCTTGATACTAGTGAGTTAACAGTTCATATTATAGGTAAAAAAATAGATACTCTTTTGATCCGATAAATTCTATCAATTCATCTGATTAACAGTATTATAAAGTCTGCCAGTCGTATGGTTCAAAACATAGTCGAAATCTGTTCTCGATATTGGTTTGAGTCTAATATACAATATGTTGCAAACAGTAACGGTAATAGTGAATATACTATATCGGAGTGCTTTACATGAAATGTGTGGCATAACTACATGAAACCCGCCGTGAGCAATAATAAGAATGTCTGTTTTTGTTCACCGACAAAGTGACGTGGGATTGCGACCTCAAAATGAGGTCTTGACTGCGTTGCATTTTGGCCCTTGCGATTTCACATCTTTGCTTAGAGGTCGCTTTTTCCCAATATGTGAAAGATGTGAAATTCTATTTTGTGAACCATGTGACGTCTGCGCCGTGGTTCCGGTCCGGAAAATATCCGATTGGCAATTACTTTGTAACTGGAGTCATTTAAACGATACCGTAATGAAGTGACTGTTACTTGAAATACATCTTTTTGATCGCCTTTGGGATGAAAAAAATTACGGTTCTTTTAAGTTGCTTTGGTGACAACGCTTTAGCAACGTTAGAACAACACCATTACGACGTCGCCTCTGATTTTTGTTTGTTTCGCGATATCTAAGCGACATCGCTTTTAGCTTGATTAGGTGTTGTCCTTTTGTGACGTCGTAACGATTGTGTCTCGCCAACAAAATCAAATTCTAACCCAACGACTTACCAACGAAGTTTTAACGACATACACGACCGACCAAATATCTACTGGGGATGTTAATGCTCTCCAAATATATACTAAAACTAATAATAAATAAACTTAATAAATTATGCACACCTACAAACCTTTGATGCAAATGTAAAGCACAAATGGCATCGAGATTGGGCATGCCGAGCTTTCAAAGCTAATAGATATCACAATAACAAATGATTAATCTTGCTGCTTTATGAAGGGTAATATATAAACTCTAGATGTGTCATGATTAACATTACACTCCCACTCCAGTTTGTTTTAATCTATTGTTTCAGTATGTTACTTAGAGCAGACCTGTCTAGATTTCTTGCTTCACAGCGCTGATATGCTCACTAAGTGCACTTCAGTTTACCTTCAACACAAGACTTTTAATGAGTGATTCATGAACAAGTATTTATTTATATTTTAAAACGGCTTAGCTCATCAATGTTTGTTAAACACATGCTCATGATGTGAATAATAATGCTGATTTAGAGCTTGAAGATATGCTCGATATATGGTTCCTGTAGGATTAACAAATTATATATCCAAAGCCATAACAATACATTGGTTTATCTGTGTGTGTTCACCGTATAACAACCAACTGATCACTATATTTGAAAACTGGCGCCTTTCAACCAGTTTTATATTTAATCTCACCATGTGACCACCATATGTTTTTAGTTTACCCGTGTTTGCTGCATGAAAGATATGTGGCGAATTTATCGTCAATGATCCTTCAGTGAAAGCATAAGGGTTGACATATACTCACACAAGCGCACTCCTCGCCGTCTGTACGCTCGTTGGTGGGCGTTATTTCGGCGTAGGCTCGCTGGGGCATTGTCTGATGATACGGCTGTTATCGACTTTACAACCACAGGCTCCCATCACTCCCACCACTCCCATCACTCACGTCACAGTTTGTACACTCGTTGGCAGACGTGATTTCCAAACAGTTTAAACCGCGAGTCGTCGCGATATACGACGCAACGGCACGAGGCGTTATTTTGCTGCTCAAGCAGCTGGGGCAGAACAGATTGTCTACTGACACGGCTGTTACGTCTGCGTGGCTGGTCGACAGGCCTCGTTGAAGACGTCAATGCCATTGTTTACCAGTGGCCTGACGTAGACTCGCCGGGGACATTATTTGATACAATTTGTCTGTTGATACTGTTGTTACGTCTCCCTGGTGTCACTCAAGCCATTCTCACAGTAGACCGAAGGTGCATCGTTTAGATAATTCGAACTGTGTCTGGCGTTGTTACCCTTAACTGTTCTGCTAGTAAGGGTCTCTTGGTGGCGTTGCTGAAATCGTTAATACAGCCACCCTGAGCGTTCTGGCGACCTCCGCGTTAGACGTGCCTGTATGAAGCATACCCATTGCTTATGACGTGCCCGTATGAAGCATACCCGTCGCTTGTGACGTACCAGTATGAAGTATGCCCATCGCTTATGACGTACCAGTATGAAGCATACCCATCGCTTATGACGTACCAGTATGAAGCACACCTTTCGCGTGTGGCATGCCTGTATGTAGCACACCCTTCGCGTGTGACATGTCTGTATGAAGCACGCCCATCACGTGTGACATGTCTGTATGAAGCACACCCATCACGTGAGACATGCCTGTATGAAGCACACCCATCACGTGTGACATGCCCGTATGAAGCACACCCATCACGTGTGACATGCCTGTATGAAGCGCACCCATCACGTGTGACATGCCTGTATGAAGTACACCTATCACGTGTGACATGCCCGTATGAAGCACACCCATCACGTGTGACATGCCTGTATGAAGCGCACCCATCACGTGTGACATGCCTGTATGAAGCACACCCATCACGTGTGACATGCCTGTATGAAGCACACCCGTCACGTGTGACATGCCTGTATGAAGCACACCAATTGCTTGTCATCATTCGCTTTCTCTAATCCTTGACACTTTAGCCTCTTTTTTGTTCGACCTTTGTTTAATGCATTTGATATTACTGCATGTTTCTTTTGTTTTCTCGATCAAAATACGGTGAAATAAATCCCATACAGCCCCGCCTGACTCCAATACAGACATACAGCGAGTGAAATATAAAAAAATGCTGCATTGTTTAAACAAAAGAAAAGGTGTTAGACACCGGCTGTATGTTTGATATTGGCTTGCATGAGGCTGTATGAAAAATACAGCGCTGCAACAAAGTAGACTTAAAGAGCCATTAAAAAAGATAATGCTATATCTCTTATTCTGCGGTGCGACACCGCTACTGTCGGATCCCAATTTAGATGGATCAAATAATGTTTGAGTTGGTATAAGTAGCAAATCCTCGTCGGAAATTGCATTGTTAAAAATGCTGAAATTGGCTTCCATATCCAGTTTCTAACTTATTATTGAACATGGATTTAAATTCTAAACCCGACTTCACCAGAGTGAATGAGATTTTTCAAAACACGTGAGGCACTAATTTAGACAATGCGTGAAAGCCACTCCCCGCCCCCTTCTTTCATCCTGCCTAACTTTCTTTAAAGGTGTCAAACAGGGCCGATCTTAAAAACAAAAGAGACAATGCAGTAAGTTAGTTCGCACTCGGGCACAGCATATTCCATACAGTACTCGTGACCATTCAATAACCAACACTTGTCTTTACTTGGACCGTGAATACACATGCTTTAAAAAGACTCAAAATCACGTGATCATCAAAGCCATTTTGAAAAAAAATGTCAGACTGTAAGGTGTTCATTTCTTTGTATTCAGTCTCGTGTATTCGTTGCAAACAAAGTGTAACAGAGGGACATTCGGTTTGTCAGCAATGTCATGTCGCTGCGCTTAACACCATGTAAAAAATTACATCATTTCGTTTATAAGTGACGTTAGTATGTATTTTAAGTGACAAGCGGAAAAGTTTGATCAAGTTGTTTGGAAACTTTAAAGTTGATAAAACTGTCGAAGTGTCTTGAGGACACTTAATATTAAAACTTAGAACCGGAAGAACCTCAGCTGTGTTATTTCACATGTAATGACTGAAAATCAATTTTAGAGTGAAAAAAAAACAAACAAACAAACAAACAAACAAACAAAGATTTGAGAGGTTTTGAATACACCTGTTTGTCTTGGCCGTTATGTGATGGAGTGTTCTTTTCACACACAGTAAAAAACCATGCAAAGACAACAAAAAATACATATAAATACAAATAAAACAACATTTCTTTCTTACAAACTCTTTTATTATTTTAGCATACAATGGCAATGTTGACAGTTGTGTCGTTTTTTTCCTTACGCGCAGTGCTAACATGGCTGGGTTAATTATTAGCCATTTCATCAATACGACAAAATTGATGAATTGGTGGGCTAATGTGACAAGGGGTCACCAAATGCTGCAGCAAGTTATAGACAAAACAAGCCATTTATTTTTCTGGTGAAAATCATTTCTTTGACAGGGTTTGCTCTGAGTGTGTGAGTAGGCTATCACAATAGAGGCTGACAAATTGCTGCTGTGAGGACAAGTGACACGTTTGTATTTACTCGGGTTCGCTTTGTGCATTACAATAGGCATGGTAATAAAATTATACATAACCGATGCCCATGTTTATTTTCGTGCATTTGCAGTGTTTGAGTGAAGGAAATAGCAAATAAATGTTGCTTGTCATCACGCTTGATAGGTATCTGGGGGTGGGGTGGGGGTAGGGAGCTGGGATGACGGGGCTGGGGGCTGGGTAGAGGGATGGGATGGCAGGGGGGAGAGGAAAATTTGATAAACTCTCTGTCAAAGATTAAACACAATCAAAAACAATTTGGATAAATCATCTTTTCAGAGCAATAATCACATATATTGACTTTTTTTCGTTAAAGATATCGTTAACTGTGATTCTATCACGTGGGGCCTGTTAATTGTTGTCGCGCATGCGCCCCACACACAGCTACGGAAAAGCTCCCTGTCCCCATGACCAGCAGCCAGATCCACCGCGTGTGCTACTAGCCACAGCGGTTTATCACTGACACTTGCCGCATACCCTCATCACGCTTGTTGTTGCGTGTCTCGCCAAAGCATGAGAAATGCGTTGGTTTCTTCCCTGGTAATAGTCTTACCTCCACCCAACGTCGCTGCAAAGTCGATCGGACCAAATCACAACATCAGATTGTGCTTTATGCTTGGTGCCGCCCATTAAACAGGCTAATCAACGTCGTTCACGCCACGCTAAATAAGCGTTGGATAAGTAACGTTGTTTGGACGTTTGCTTTTATCGAAAAAAACCTTTTCCCGACGTCTAAACATTCAACGTTGAATAGACGTCGGAAAGTTGGCATTGTATAGGCGTAGTCTCAAGAAAACAGCGCCCTCATTACGTTATCGATCACGACGTCTATACAACGTCAGGATATTGACCTTTCCGCAGCGTTGATTAGACGTCGAGTGATGGGCGTCTATTCAACATCGGCAGGTAGTCGTTGTTTGGACTTTCATAATCAACCAAACGACGACGATGATCCGACGTCGAGTGCGAAGTCTATGCAACGTTCCAAAGTTGTTGGGTTAGTGAGGGGAGTAGGTGTGTCTGTGTGTGTGTGGGGGGGGGGGGGATCGGTACGGGAGGGGGAGGCTTCTGTCAGTTTGGTCTGAGTAATTCTGGATAAATAGGTAGTGCTGGTAGAGTGAGTAAATTACTCTTTGGCTACCGCTGTGTTAATCGACGCAGAAAAAACACCTGTCAAATGTCTTATTGGTGAAATCATTGTGTACGGCTCCAAATCTAGCTCTTTGCCAGTGGAATAATTATTCGATCGCTGCTTGATAATTCTGTGGGCTTTCTTGATTTTAGTATGTAATTCCAAATTGGTAGTGACTGAGCCTGTGATCGTTGAGGCGTGATTGTCAGTGCTGTACAAATGAGCAACAGTCAGACTTATTACGTCACTAAAGCGCTCCCTGGCGGGAAGTGTCTGTAGCGGAGAAGCAGCTGAATGTGTGCAAACGCAGGGGCGGATCTAGGATTTCAGAAAAGGGGTGGGGGGAAGACGGTATAGTAGTCATAGGTGGGGGGGGGGAGGGAGACGGGGGAAGTTGTCATAGGTGGGGAGGGGGGAGACGGGGGAAGTGGTCATAGGTAAGGGGGGTCAAGCTCAGTACATCGGCCACAAATTGAAAAGCACACTACTTCGCTATTTTAAAGAAACATTTCTCTCAAAAGAGGTGGGTTGGGGAGGGGGGTAGGTGCGGTGTAATCCAGAATTTCATAAAATATTGAATGGGATATGTGTTGAAACAAAATTATTTTAAAATTTGCATAAAACTGAATGAAAATGTGCCATAATATTGAAGAGTTGTGATGGTGATGGTGATGGTGGTGATACGGGTGGCGATGTAAACACTTACAAATTCATAAATAACATGTTTGATCAGTTTTTAAAGAATCGCACGCCAAATTTTTAAAGCCTTACCACAGGAAGGGCGTTATTTAGGATTGCAGTGTAATTATGCCTTTGGCGGAATGGCGGGGGGCTGGAGGGGGGAGGAGAGAGTAGGATGGTGAGGGCGGAACAAAAATTACCTTTCCAGAAGTCGTCCTTCACTTTAGTTACTGCAAGGCGAATCGCCACCCTTTGTAACCATTGCCGTGCCTGGCAATCCGGCGACATCCGGAGCATCCTCACTCACTGACTGGGGTCGTCTGGTCTAAGTCACCATGACGACCGAGCCTGGCAATCCGGCGACATCCAGAGCATCCTCACTCACTGACTGGGGTCGTCTGGTCTAAGTCACCATGACGACCGAGCCTGGCAATCCGGCGACATCCGGAGCATCCTCACTCACTGCTTGGTGTCGTCTGGTCTAAGTCACCATGACGACCGAGCCTGGCAATCCGGCGACATCCGGAGCATCCTCACTCACTGACTGGGGCCGTCTGGTCTAAGTCACCATGACGACCGAGCCTGGCAATCCGGCGACATCCAGAGCATCCTCAATCACTGACTGGGGTCGTCTGGTCTAAGTCACCATGACGACCGAGCCTGGCAATCCGGCGACATCCGGAGCATCCTCACTCACTGACTGGGGTCGTCTGGTCTGAGTCACCATGACGACCGAGCCTGGCAATCCGGCGACATCCGGAGCCTCCTCACTCACTGACTGGGATCGACTGGCCACAGTCACCATGGCGACGGTGCCTGGGAATCCGGCGACACTCGGAGCCTCATCACTCACTGAGTGAGGTCGTCTGGCCAGTCAGCATCGCGGCAGTGGTGCTTCAAGCATACAGGCCAAGAAAAACATCCCAAAAAAATTTACTCAAACTTCATATCGGAAGTGTTATTCTTAAGTTACTTTACATGTTTCGTATGTTACTTCGTGTTTTTCGTATGTCATTCTGCTGCGTATTGCCAATATATCAGTTTTTTTTTCAATATCGTCTGCCCCAGTGCCAATTGTTTTATTTTGCTTAACTTAAATGGCAGCCTTAAATTTCCCGAGTACCCTTCGCTTAAAACCTGGCAGAAAGGTGTCCAGTGCCCATGAATGCGTGGTTCCAAGCTCACTTAGCAGTAAGATGCCTAGTGTCCATGAATCAATGGTTCCATGCTCACTTAGCAGTAAGATGCCTAATGCCCATGAATACATGGTTCCATGCTCACTTAGCAGTAAGATGCCTAGTGCCCATGAATGCATGGTTTCATGCTCACTTGGCAGTAAGATGCCTAGTGCTCATGAATGCATGGTTCCATGCTCACTTAGCAGTAAGATGCCTAGTGCCCATGAATGCATGGTTTCATGCAAACTTGGCAGCAAGATGCCTAGTGCCCATGAATGCATGGTTCCATGCTCACTTGGCAGTAAGATGCCTAGTACCATGAATGCGTGGTTCCATGCTCACTTGGCAGTAAGATGCCTAGTGCCCATGAATGCATGGTTCCATGCTCACTTGGCAGTAAGATGCCTAGTGCCCATGAATGCATGGTTCCATGCTCACTTAGCAGTAAGATGCCTAGTGCCCATGAATGCATGGTTTCATGCTCACTTGGCAGTAAGATGCCTAGTGCCCATGAATGCATGGTTCCATGCTCACTTGGCAGTAAGATGCCTAGTACCATGGATGCGTGGTTCCATGCTCACTTGGCAGTAAGATGCCTAGTGCCCATGAATGCATGGTTTCATGCTCACTTGGCAGTAAGATGCCTAGTGCCCATGAATGCATGGTTTCATGCTCACTTGGCAGTAAGATGCCTAGTGCCCATGAATGCATGGTTCCATGCTCACTTAGCAGTAAGATGCCTAGTGCCCATGAATGCATGGTTTCATGCTCACTTGGCAGTAAGATGCCTAGTGCCCATGAATGCATGGTTCCATGCTCACTTGGCAGTAAGATGCCTAGTACCATGGATGCGTGGTTCCATGCTCACTTGGCAGTAAGATGCCTAGTACCATGAATGCGTGGTTCCATGCTCACTTGGCAGCAAGATGCCTAGTACCCATGAATGCGTGGTTCCATGCTCACTTGGCAGTAAGATGCCTAGTGCCATGAATGCGTGGTTCCATGCTCACTTGGCAGTAAGATGCCTAGTACCATGAATGCGTGGTTCCATGCTCACTTGGCAGTAAGATGCCTAGTACCCATGAATGCGTGGTTCCATGCTCACTTGGCAGTAAGATGCCTAGTACCATGAATGCGAGGTTCCATGCTCACTTGGCAGTAAGATGCCTAGTACCCATGAATGCGTGGTTCCAAGCTCACTTGGCAGTAAGATGCCTAATACCATGAATGCGAGGTTCCATGCTCACTTGGCAGTAAGATGCCTAGTACCCATGAATGCGAGGTTCCATGCTCACTTGGCAGTAAGATGCCTAGTACCCATGAATGCGTGGTTCCAAGCTCACTTGGCAGTAAGATGCATAGTACCATGAATGCGTGGTTCCATGCTCACTTGGCAGCAAGATGCCTAGTACCCATGAATGCGTGGTTCCATGCTCACTTGGCAGTAAGATGCCTAGTACCATGAATGCGTGGTTCCATGCTCACTTGGCAGTAAGATGCCTAGTACCCATGAATGCGTGGTTCCATGCTCACTTGGCAGTAAGATGCCTATAGTACCATGAATGCGAGGTTCCATGCTCACTTGGCAGTAAGATGCCTAGTACCATGAATGCGAGGTTCCATGCTCACTTGGCAGTAAGATGCCTAGTACCCATGAATTCGTGGTTCCACGCTCACTTGGCAGTAAGATGCCTAGTACCCATGAATGCGTGGTTCCATGCTCACTTGGCAGTAAGATGCCTAGTACCCATGAATGCGTGGTTCCATGCTCACTTGGCAGTAAGATGCCTAGTACCCATGAATTCGTGGTTCCATGCTCACTTGGCAGTAAGATGCCTAGTACCATGAATGCGTGGTTCCATGCTCACTTGGCAGTAAGATGCCTAGTACCCATGAATGCGTGGTTCCATGCTCACTTGGCAGTAAGATGCCTAGTGACCATGAATGCATGGTTCCATGCTCACTTGGCAGTAAGATGCCTAGTGACCATCAATGCATGCTTCCATGCTCACTAAGGAGATATTGGCTTATTTTGAGTCAACGTAAATTAATATTGAGCATTAAAAACATGTTGATCTAAAGGTTAATATTTTCCATAACTGGTCAATAATATCTCCACGTTGCCCCATAAAAAGTCAACATATGCCTTGTTCGATGAGGTAACTGGCGTTACACCTAACTGGTGTATCTACCGCCAGTTCTGGCCAATGTTAAAATATATTGCTGACTTTAGAGTCGACTATTCATATTATAGCATTGGCCCAGTCAGTCAATAATATTATATGTTGCTTCCCACGAAAAATATATCACCCATTATTTTAAGAGCAAAACAAATGTAAAAAAAAATATTTTGTGGTGAAAGGTCTACCCAATTAACTGTCCGTGACACATATAAATCCATCGAAAGAAATGCTGCCCTGATTTTACATATTTAAACAGAGCCTTTTTTCAGTTCGGCAGTTAAGTAAATACCACTTAGGGACACAAATGTTTTGAGAACTTCCTGCAATAAGGGCCCAGTGTTATGTGGATGTTTAATTGATCGTGCTTGAGTAGTCCCCAATGCCGTCATGCGTGTGTTGCAGCTCAACTTAGACGACGGCTCGCTTTTACGCAGCTTATAAAATTAATAAACAATTGTATTTCGCTCTGAAATTGACCATTATGTCTTTGTTTCAATGGGACTTTTCCCGTTTAAGCAAATGGATTGTGGAACTTCGGGGGTAATATTAATAAATATCCACCCAAGCTTCCGCTGCATATTGGCCCTTTCTCCTTAATGAACTGAGGAGAGAGCTCGATGGTAGGCCGGAGTGTTTGCATTGAAGGGAAAGGCTAGCTACTGGTTCGCAGGGAGCGGGGGTAGATTTGGGCATTGTGACTATTACTCACTCACACTGAGCATGTGTGAGAACGCTTGAGTATGTGCACGAATAACTTAACAAAACTATATCAGTGATATCCTGAGTGTCGGTCTCCAAACCGTCAAAATAAATACACCGGGGAAAGATTGTATGCCATATATAGGTGAAAGATACGGGTGAAAAGGTCAAGTAATTCTAAATGCTTCTAGCGGAATTAATCCTACTTTTCTGCCAAGTGCAACACTGGAATATTTTTTAATATTTTATGCGGGAAGTAGAATTTGCCAAAAAAAAAAAAAACTACAACAAATATTCTCGTATTGTGGATATGATGAACTAACATAGACACACTGGTTTCTTGTAATTAAAATAAAGTTAATTGTATTATCGGATTAGTATACAAACATTTCACATTCAATATTGTAATTTTAGATACAACCTTTGAGAAGGGGAGCCGGTACGAGAGGAATCTTACTCCTTAATTGGGTAAGAATTTGGAATTGATTTTAAAACCGAAATCAGCTCAGGTGCGTAGTTTGTTAATTGAACCAGAAAAGTGCGACACACGTGGGACTTCCTACCTGTCATACCTGTCAAGTACTCGAGTACACATGTACCTATTTTTTGGAACACATTCTTTATATATATATAGTATGTCAATGAAAATTTAGGGCATTGAAAAAGAAACAGTTTATGCTGTCATTAAAACCAAAAATTTACTTTGTTGATCTTGCGCGGTTGTCTCCTATGTGAACTCGCGGGACGCGCGGAAAGTTGGCTGCTATAAAAAACAAACAAACAGTGGAACTGGGCTGAAGTAGTTATATTTGCCGAGAATCCGATTTATCGGGTTGTTTATAATTGAAAGAAACAACATCGGGACAATATAACATTTGAGGTAGTCACATCTCAGGGTAGTCGCATCTCGGGGCAGTCACATCTCAGCGTTGTCACATCTCGGAGTAGTCACATCTCAGGGAAGTCACACCTCGGGGCAGTCACAGATCGAGGTAGTCACACCTCGGGGTGGTCACATCTCGGGACAGTCACATCTCTGGGCAGTCACATCTCGGGGTAGTTACATCTCAGAGTGATCAATCTCGGGACGGTCACATCTCGGTGCAGTCACATCTCGGAGTTGCCCTGCAATGAAATATCAGTGGCGTTCTGTATCAAGTCGCATATGGCATCTTCTATGCTGGGCGGAAACGCACAGTAATTAGGCAGTTCCTTCGGACCGAATTTAACAAACCAAATAGTTTTCCCTGGACGGGCTAGGGTGGGCGGGGTTACTCACGTACATATTGGCCACCATTTTAAAACAACCCCCAAACGCGGGTGCCAACTTTGAAAAGTACTCCCTTGTTAAACAAACGCGTGCACCGTTATAAGTTTCACCCCTAAAGCCAAGGTGTCATATTCCATTAAATACCACCCGTTTGAGCTAAATGATACGCGCGTGAATACAAACGTGTGCGTGTCTGCCGTTTTTAGGGTCTCCTTTTTTGGGCGGGGAGTTTTATGTTCAGAAAGAATCTGCTTTTTTGTGGGAAACGCAGAGTATTGAATGAAAATTGTCCCCTTTTTAAAACGAAAATGGTACTTCGCGTGGAACGCGTCTGACCCCAAAATACCCCCCTCTCCCTTAGTCTTCAATTTTTTTTTTGGACAGGTATGGTAACATCAAGTGCCTCCACCCCTCCCCCCCCCAAGAAATTTTAAACCTTAAGTTACCATTTATACTCTGCCGTATTGCGTGTTGGTATTGATAACACGGGGAAGTATGCTTCTTCCGGTGTTCTAACCGTAGTCGCTGCACGGCTGCCAACTCACATTAAGATCACAAGTGTTTAGCTACAATGGTATGTTACACTCAGGTATGAAGGTATGCCACAGTCAGGTATGACGGTACGTTACAGTCATGCATGATGGTATGACGTTATGAACCAGTGAGCTATGACGTTATGAACCAATCACTACGAACTTTTTCTTGGTACTTCACAATTTACAAATTTTCCACCAATTAAAATAATGAATATGACAAAAAAAAAAAAAAAGACCGGACAGTTAATTAATCTTTTGAAAGATTCACCTGCACACAAGACATGTGTGTACGTGATATCATTTCAGATAAGCGTGCTCGCGTCATACTCAGTGTGTTCAGAAAGAGGATCTTAATCATCGCTTATCTCTAGAGCAAACCAACGACCATATTTGACGTGGAGGTTGAAAATGGGAAACTAAATAACTGTGAAGTGTGGAAAAAATGTTAAATAAACATAGCCGCGTTTTTAATCTGGGCAAACACTCTATGTGAAGTGCATATGATTTTTTCCCCGGCCTGAAATAACAGACAGTCCTTTATGTCACAATCGCGCTGAATTTTCTTGTGGTGGCTGTTTCTATATTACAGTTATATGCCGATTTATTACATGGAAGCCTTGAATAAAACTGTTTCCGCTGCAGTCTCGGACTTTTACTCACTGTCATGGCCAAATGGCATGTTGTTCATGTGGTGTGTTGTGTGCTACCATTGTTGTGCACTATAGCATCTGTCATGGTCAAGTGGCATGTTGTTCATGTGGTGTGTTGTGCGCTACCATTGTTGTGCACTATAGCATCTGTCATGGCCAAGTGGCATGTTGTTCCTGTGGTGTGTTGTGCGCTACCATTGTTGTGCGCTAGCATCTGTCATGGTCAAGTGGCATGTTGTTCCTGTGGTGTGTTGTGCGCTACCATTGTTGTGCACTATAGCATCTGTCATGGCCAAGTGGCATGTTGTTCCTGTGGTGTGTTGTGCGCTACCATTGTTGTGCGCTAGCATCTGTCATGGTCAAGTGGCATGTTGTTCCTGTGGTGTGTTGTGTGCTACCATTGTTGTGCACTATAGCATCTGTCATGGTCAAGTGGCATGTTGTTCATGTGGTGTGTTGTGCGCTACCATTGTTGTGCACTATAGCATCTGTCATGGCCAAGTGGCATGTTGTTCCTGTGGTGTGTTGTGCGCTACCATTGTTGTGCGCTAGCATCTGTCATGGTCAAGTGGCATGTTGTTCCTGTGGTGTGTTGTGTGCTACCATTGTTGTGCACTATAGCATCTGTCATGGTCAAGTGGCATGTTGTTCATGTGGTGTGTTGTGCGCTACCATTGTTGTGCACTATAGCATCTGTCATGGCCAAGTGGCATGTTGTTCCTGTGGTGTGTTGTGCGCTACCATTGTTGTGCGCTAGCATCTGTCATGGTCAAGTGGCATGTTGTTCCTGTGGTGTGTTGTGCGCTACCATTGTTGTGCACTAGTATCTATCATGGCCAAGTGGCATGTTGTTCCTGTGGTGTGTTGAGCGCTACCATTGTTGTGCGCTAGCATCTGTCATGGCCAAGTGGCATGTTGTTCCTGTGGTGTGTTGTGTGCTACCATTGTTGTGCACTATAGCATCTGTCATGGCCAAGTGGCATGTTGTTCATGTGGTGTGTTGTGCGCTACCATTGTTGTGCGCTAGCATCTGTCATGGCCAAGTGGCATGTTGTTCATGTGGTGTGTTGTGCATTACCATTGTTGTGCGCTAGCATCTGTTATGGCCAAGTGGCATGTTGTTCCTGTGTGTTGAGCGCTACCACGCACGTTTTGCCTTGACAATGGATCTCCTCCCTCTCCTCCGGGAAAGGGGTGGGGGCACGTGGTTAACTTTTCCGTAACTGGTCAACATTATCGGCCTGTTGCTCGAACTAAATCGATACGAGCTTTGTGACCAGACTGAACTGAAGTTTTGATCACAAATATGACTACAATATCTATATGCTTTTGCGTTCAGGTTGAAAAAAAATATGAACTAAAATAGCGACCAGTCACAGTGTTTACCTTAGTCATGTACAACAAGATCAAAGTTCACACAAAATAAGACAATCTGTGCTAAGCATTGCCTTCCGGGACGGGAGGGGAGTGGGGGGGGGGGTGCAGGGCGGGGCCTCAACAACCTAGAGCATTTAGACGCGCGAGAAACGAAATCTGGCGATGCCGTAGACATTTTTATAAGAAGTATTGCTATTTCCCAAACAGGTCATGCAAAAACGAACGCATTGTATGTATGAATAACGGGACACGCTTCAGTTCACCAGCTGTGACGTCACCAGCTGTGGAACATTAATGGCATCGAAACTACAGCGACATTGGCAAAAAAAAAATTGAGAAAATTAGCTCCTGTGAATGAAAATCTGGGGCTTCACGACAGAATTATGTGGATGATTAAAACTGCTGTTATTTATGCATGTATAATGGTCACGTGATTTCTGAGGTGCTGAATATATAAGGGACGAAACGCAGGAAGTTAATTACTGAGAAATAAACCACTGACCTCCTCTTTGCAATGTTCCTTTCTGATCACTTCTTTCACTTTATGTGAACAGTCCGACTTAAAAAGTACAGTTGTAGGACAAATGACCACCGGACAAATACCACCGGTCATTGGGCTGCAAATTCCCAATAATTAAAAATCAGACAAAAATGGGCTGATGTTCAAATGGTCGTTTTTTTTTTCATTTCGCTCGCGGTCATATGGATTTTGGTCTTTTGTAGGGTTCATGTGACCAGTGGTCATTCGGTTTGGGTTCGTGTTTATGGGTCCTGTTCGTGGGGGGGGGGGGGGGGGATATGACCAGTGGTCACTTATGGGTACTTCTTTTTTTACCTACACAGTACCTCCCTCTCATGTGTTACTTCTGCGCAGTGAGCAGATATTGATAATCAATCAGCAGATATCGATTACTAATTAGCAGATATTGGTAACCATTTAACAGATATTAAGCAATTGAACATAAATGAGTTTTTCTTTTAGCATTGTGATATTGAAAAACAAATCACGTGTACAAACACCACCAACCAGCGGCTGTGCATGGACTTAATCAAGGACGGACCAACCGTTAGCGCTTTTTTAAATAACTTCTAGACTTCCTGAGACTTAGTGAGCCATTTCCTGTAAAGCCAGCATGGTGTGGAGAATGACGTTTAATAACCAAATGTCCTGTCTCTTAGACTCATTTTCCAATGTTCTATTTATTTGTGTATAATGGGCTAGTATTCGTATTAATCAGCATATTTTGGTTTCTTTTTCCCTTTCTGTCCCGAGAATGTTACGATGAGAATGCTCGAGGCAACAAAAAGAAACTCAGCAAACGCATGAAGAATTATAGGACCTAAAAATATCGAAAGGTTAAATTTACAAAAAATAATGATTAAATAAACAATAAATAATAAAAAGTTGAAGAAAAAAGATTCAGCTTGAAAGGCTGGGCAAATCAAAGCCATTGTTGGGCTGAGTTACTTTACCTTGTTGACGTAAACAGCCCCAGATTTGTGACCTGGTTCACAACGCTCGCAGAATGGATACGAGTTTTCAAAAGTACTCTGTTCAAAGTAGGTATGTTTGAATACGCAGTCGTAAATCCGGCTTTGTATATCCCATTTTTTGGCTGTGTCACAGAGGAATGCATTTGTGTAAACTCTCCTTCAGGGTGTGGTGCTTTTGTGTCTCTGTGTGTTTGAGGGGCGTTATAAAGAGCCTCAAGTTATTTTTGTCTGATAGACAAAACTGTCCTGCCGTAGCTAAGTTAGTTGAAATAGATTTGTATGTGTGTGTATGTGTGTGGGCGTTTATGCGTAGGCGTGTATGTGTAGGCGAGCGTGTGTTGGGGCGTATGTGGGGGCGTGTATGTGTGGGCGTGTATGTGGGTGTGTGTGTGTGTGTGTGGGTGGGGGGGGGGGCGTGTATGTGGGCGAATATGGGCCCTGTATGGATGGGTGTGTATGTGTGGGCTTATGTGGATGCGTGTATGTGTGGGTGTGGGCGTGGTCGCGCGCGCGTGTGTGTGTGTGTGGGCGTGTATGTGGGCCTATGTATGTGCCTGTGTTTGTGTATTATTTGTGGGTTTAACTACCACAGACCTACCATTCTTTTCAGCGAGAAGTATTTCACTTTACTAGATTCATGGCACTGTTGTAAATTTCAGCCGCTATGCTCACCTCTGTGTAGTTTTTAGCCAATCAGAAGAAGTTCCTCACAAAGCAGGCATTTTTCCCGCACCTCAAGCAGTACCTGGCACGCTGCTCGTCCAAAGGGCCTTCTTAACACTGTTGTTTTATCATTACCGCTTGTTTGTGTATCATACTGATCACTTATCAACACATTATCGGAGAAATATGTCTTGAATTGACCACTAATTATGGACTAATAAATATTGACAAGAGGCGGAAATGCGATGCTGATCCGCTGGTTACATCTGGGATGTGTAAAGAATGCAGTGATCAGCCAGGTTACGCAATGACCGGTGCTCTGGTTTGGTTCCCATTATAACAATTTCGCCTAATAGAATGCACTTTATATGTATATGTATATCTGTGTATGTATGTGAGAGAGATATCCATACCGAGAAATCTCAAATTGCTGGTGTATGGCACATGCAGGTCTCCCAAGAACATATAGCAACCGGGCACCGTACATCTGTCCGTACATCATTCCGTACTTCTGTCCGTGCTTCTGTCCATACATCTGTCCCTGCGTCTGTCCGTACATCTGTCCGTGCTTCTGTCCGTATTCTGTCCCTGCTTCTGTCCGTACATCTGTCCGTGCTTCTGTCCGTACATCTGTCCGTGCTTCTGTCCGTACATCTGTCCGTGCTCCTGTCCGAACGGAATTGCCCTTAGTTGAGCAGGACCACGGGAAGAAAGAAATGTAACTAAAAAAGCATGAATTATCATGATCAGTAGTATCAAACGTTCTCTTTGGGAGGTTTTTTCTGATATATTTAAAAGAATTTTTGATGTAGACTTGATCAGAATATCATTTTGATTTTTACAGAATTAAAATGTGCAGTGCAAATGAAATTTGAGTTTGAGGTTTGAGGTGACGCTTAGCTCAGTTGGTTAGTGACGGTTGACATTTAGTTCATTTGGTTAGAGACGGTTAGCTCGAATCCCGGTCATCTGCCCCCCCCGGTCATCTGCCCCCCCCCCCTGTCATCTGCCCCCCCTTTTTTGCAACCCGGTCGACTGCCCCCCTCCCTCAAAGTGGAGGTGTGGTCTGTTGCCCCCTCCATTTACTATTTTTTCTTGGGTTCTTGGCTTACAAAGACACAATAAATAAATTTATATTCATTTTATTGAATGTATTGCACCTCGGAAAATTGCAATTCACCAATAGGAAACTAATTGCAATTAGAATTGCAATTAGTTTACGGATCAGTCTCTCCTAAGATCAATATTGGTGAATAGATCAATGAAGATCAATCGTTTCAGAGACGAAGTAGACGGGAACATCACAATTGCCTAATTTTTAAAGAATTTTTTTCCATTAAAAAAAGGAGGGGGGGGGGGCAGATGACGACCCCGTCAAAATGCAAGGGGGGGGGGGGGCAGTCGACCGGGTTGCAAAAAAGGGGGGGCAGTTGACTGGGGGGGGGGGCAGTTGACCGGGGGGGCAGATGACCGTTTACCGGTTAGCTCAGTTAGTTAGAGACGGTTAACGGTTAGCCCAGTTGGTTAGTGACGGCTGACGGTTAGTTTAGTTGGCTAGACACAGCTCAGTTGGTTAGTGACGGTTGGCGGTCAGCTCGGTTGGTTGTGACGGTTGACGGTTTGCTCAGTTGGTTAGTGATGGTCGACGGTTAGTCGTGACGCTGGTTGTGACGGTCACAAACAAGACTGCCCCAGAAATAGGAGCACATCGCAAATAAGACCACCCAAGAAAAACGACCAACTTGGCGCAGTCCTATTTGGGCATGGTCTCTCTGTACATAGTTACATTGCTATGTTATAAAGGGTAATTATGCATCAAAATTCAAGAAAGGAATTGCATGCCCCCCCCCCCCCCCCACCCGCAAAAAATCTATCAGTGACGTCACAAGGCGTGTACGTTGTTGCATTGTGCTTGTTGAGCTTTGAGCTTAAGAGGAACTGAGTAGGGATATCACTTTAATTGCACCTTAACAAGTAAGACACAAAAGGACTAGCCATTGGTTCATCTAGCAGTGACGTCACAATGCGTCACATTGCTGCATTGTGCGTGTCGAGCTTACGTGGCACTTGGCAGGGATATCAATTGTTCTGCGATAAGTAAGACACAAAGGGCTAGCCATTGGTTTTCGGCGTTAATGAGCAGAGTCCCGACACCTCCCTTAAATACTTTGCCTGAAGGAGGGGAGAAGGGAGTAACGAATGGATGCATTGTAGCTTTTGTAAAAGCTGTGTAAAACTAGCCCTGAAACCAGATGGTCCCTGGAAATGGCTGATTAGCGTCAGTCAGACCTCTCAGAAGCGGTGAGGAATTGTCTGGAGAAGCAGCCCCCTTGTGTCTGCATCAGATGGGAATGTAAAGTCACATAGAATTTATATCCATATCAAAGGAAAAAGAAAGCAGACCATGCTACACTCAGAGAAAGGAGCAGGCATGAGAAAGATCTGCCCGAGATCCATTACCTAGTTAAAATCCAAGATTCATTACCCAGTTAAAATCCAAGATTCACTACCCAGTTAAAATCCATTACCCAGTTAAAATCCAAGATTCATTACCCAGTTAAAATCCATTACCCAGTTAAAATCCAAGATTCATTACCCAGTTAAAATCCATTACCCAGCTAAAATCCAAGATCCATTACCCGGTTAAAATCCATTACCCAGTTAAATCCACAATCCATTGCCCAGTTTAAATAATGTTGAGCTTTTGTCTTGTATGCGCAAATATCTCCATGATAAAAGCTTTAACAAATCGGACGTTAGGTTTCCTTTTAGCAAATTGTGGAGTTAATCCTTGAGGGGTCCATTTTGTTTATGTTACCATGACATATGGCATGGGGGATGGTTCCCCATCGCTGGTCCGCGAGTGCTCAAATGTCGTACAGTGCATTCTTTGTGTGTTGCTGCTGATGATCATACCCATTTTCTATTTTCAACCAGATCAGTAAGTGGTTGTAGGAGAGCGGGGGGGGGGGGGGTGCTGGGGAGGGAGAGGGGAGGGGGAGTAATATTTGCTAGAATTGTTTATGTCTTAGAATTTTTGCTCCAGATTTCGCCGGTGCAATAGTTTATCTTGCCCCTGTGGCCTCCTCACAACACATTGGAGAGGCAGATCAACCGGGGGGGGGGGCAGGCTAGTTTCCCCCTAATTCATTTTAGTGTTAAACTATAAGAATTCACTCTAAGATTCCCGAATATTGAAAGAAATATTTCGTGGTTACCATCTGGTTCTGCGTTCTGAGTGTCAGTGGTTACCATTTGGTTCTGCGCTCTGAGTGTCAGTGGTTACCATCTGGTTCTGCGCTCTGAGTGTCAGCGGTTACCATCTGGTTCTGCGTTCTGATTGTCAGTAGTTACCATCTGGTTCTGCGTTCTGAGTGTCAGTGGTTACCATCTGGTTCTGCGCTCTGAGTGTCAGTGGTTACCGTCTGGTTCTGCGCTCTGAGTGTCAGTGGTTACCATCTGGTTCTGCGCTCTGAGTGTCAGTGGTTACCATCTAGTTCTGCGTTCTGATTGTCAGTGGTTACCATCTATTTCTTTGTCAAGACTGCTCATGCCGCAAAAAAAAACAACAACAACAAAAGGTAATTAATGGACACGTTATCTGCGTTTTGCGTAGAAGAGGTGTAGGTGCTAGCAGTAGTTGACCATTTTCATAGATTCTACTTACGAAGCTCACAGTTCTGCTACATTCCAGGCTAATTAAATGGTTTGTTTACACTTCGATACCATGCTTGATTTCTGATTCTCCGGATAATTAGAGAAATGCATTTTTTGGTTCTTGTTTCCAAACAGAGGTTTGATGCAATGCGTGTCATCCTGCTGGCTAGATGGCGGTATAGTCGGGGGAAGGCGGAGGGGGGAGGGGGAGGGGGCGTGGTGTAAATGAGAGCTAAGCCTTCATACTGGCGTATTTTTCCAAACAATGTTGCGCCGCAAGTTCAGTTGTTTTATAGTAATTGCGATCATATAAACATGGCGCAACGAAATCATTTATATTAAAAAGGGAAACATTTGAGCTTGCAAGAGAAAATGTGTTGTTTGCAGTAACAAATTACCCAGGAGTAAAGATATGTGAGGAGAACGTCATAAAGACGTCACTTGGTGAAGTCGTGATTCTCTGTTTTGTGACGACGCCTGAAACTTGGTGTCATTGCCGTGTGGACAATGAAAATGTGTGGACAATGAGAATGTGTGAACCATGAGAATGTGTGGACAATTAGAATGTGTGAACCATGAGAATGTGTGGACAATTAGAATGTGTGAACGATGAGAATGTGTGGACGATGAGAATGTGTGGACGATGAGAATGTGTGGACAATGAGAATGTGTGAACCATGAGAATGTGTGGACGATGAGAATGTGTGAACCATGAGAATGTGTGGACAATGAGAATGTGTGAACGATGAGAATGTGTGAACCATGAGAATGTGTGGACAATGAGAATGTGTGGACGATGAGAATGTGTGGACGATGAGAATGTGTGGACAATGAGAATGTGTGGACAATGAGAATGTGTGAACCATGAGAATGTTTGGACAATTAGAATGTGTGAACGATGAGAATGTGTGGACGATGAGAATGTGTGGACAATGAGAATGTGTGGACGATGAGAATGTGTGGACGATGAGAATGTGTGGACGATGAGAATGTGTGGACGATGAGAATGTGTGGACGATGAGAATGTGTGGACAATGAGAATGTGTGAACGATGAGAATGTGTGGACGATGAGAATGTGTGGACAATGAGAATGTGTGGACAATGAGCATGTGTGGACAATGAGAATGTGTGGACAATGAGAATGTGTGGACAATGAGAATGTGTGGACAATGAGCATGTGTGAACCATGAGAATGTGTGGACAATTAGAATGTGTGAACGATGAGAATGTGTGGACGATGAGAATGTGTGGACGATGAGAATGTGTGGACGATGAGAATGTGTGGACGATGAGAATGTGTGGACAATGAGAATGTGTGGACAATGAGAATGTGTGGACAATGAGAATGTGTGGACAATGAGAATGTGTGGACGATGAGAATGTGTGGACAATGAGAATGTGTGGACAATGAGAATGTGTGGACGATGAGAATGTGTGGACAATGAGCATGTGTGGACAATGAGAATGTGTGGACGATGAGAATGTGTGGACATTGAGAATGTGCGGCAATGTGACAGCCTTACTCTGAGGGAGATTTGACGTCACTACAAGCGGAGGGGGGGGGGATTTGCATGGGTGTGTGTGTGAGAGAGACAGAGAGACAGATAGACAGACAGGAAGAGAGAGAAAGAACGAGGGAGAAAGAGAAACAGGAGGAGGACAGAGTGCGAGAGAGACAGAGAGAAGGGAAGAGAGAGTAGGAGGAGGAGGCGAGAAGAGAGAGAGAGAGAGAGAGAGAGAGAGAGAGAGAGAGAGAGAGAGAGAGAGAGAGAGAGAGAGAGAGCGGAGGGATTACACTGTGTACAAACATTTTGACGGAGCATTGTTGCTCTGTTTATGTAGTCCCAAGCATAACAATTGCGTGATTTTGAGCCATTACGTAACAAAGCAGCAGAACAACATTTGTCTTTGCCCCGGTGTTGACACTTGTTTGTGTTACCGTCAACACTCGTGTTCATGACGTGTCATTGTCCGTATTAATTGCTGATGAACAGGAACTGGTTGGCTTTGTTTCTGTTTGGACTTTAAAGTTTGTACTTTAAAGTTTCCTGTTGTGCCCGCGCTAAACACAAAGAGATTCCGGTGCGAAATGCTGTTGTTTCCCTGCTATTTCCGACCTGCTACATCGCGATGCCGCTTTTTGGGAACCATTTCAAGGAATCACTAGATATCAGTTACGATGACTCATCCATCACTATTTTTTAAGGACCGATGGATTTATGAGGGTGGTATTATTTTTATTATTCACGTGCGGATAATGCCGGGTTAGTGTTTGGTGTTGATGAAGGGTGACGTGAATGGTGGTGGTTGGTGGTAGTGGTGGTGGGGTTGGGGTGGTTGTGGTGGACTTGTGGTGGTGCGTCACTGTTTTAATTGGAAAGCTGAGTCAACTTTATGTTCTCCACTTGATGTTAAACGATGGAGAAGAGGCCAGTGTCGACTGAGTTATTACATATGTATCTCCGAGATGCTTTTACATCTATCTCCGAGGTGCCTTTACATCTATCTCCGAAGTGCCTTTACATCTATCTCCGAAGTGCCTTTACATCTATCTCCAAGGTGTCTTTACATCTATCTCCGAGGTGTTTTTACATATATCTTCGAGGTGCTTATACGTTTATCTCCGAGGTGCCTTTACATATATCTCCGAGGTACTTTTACACAACTCTCCGATGTGCATTTACATCTATTTCCGCGGTGCCTTTAATATATCCGAGGAGCATTTACATGTATCTCCGAGGTGCAGTTACATATACCTCCGAGGTGCCTTTACATATATCTCCGAGGTGCCTTTACATATACCTCCGAGGTGCCTTTACATATATCTCCGACTTCTATTCACATCTATTTCCGAAATGCCTTTACATATATCTCCGAGGTGCCTTTACATCTATCTCTGAGGTGCCTTTACATATATCTCCGAGGTGCCTTTACATCTATCTCCGAAGTGCCTTTACATCTATCTCCAAGGTGTCTTTACTTATGTCTCCGAGGTTGCTCAATATCTGAGAACTGCATTCAAGGGCTGGGCATCAAGAACGGGAGTTTCACTATTTGAGATGATGCCATGTGGTGTTGTGTTGGCCTGATTCATTCCGCGCGGTCTTAGCAGGGCAAAATGTCCCCGAACGTTTTTGCTCAGATGTTTGCCTTTATTTTCTAAACGCTGTTTATGCCAAGCTCCACAAAGAGGCATTGACGTATGAACTAAACATTAAATTGTTAAGTCGATAACAAAAAGAGTTAACAGATCATTAAACGGGCTTCCTTCTCCGCCCACTGGACAGAATAAATACGGAATGTTTTCTTCCTGTAGCCCGGATGGTCTTATTACGCGTGTAGAAAATAGCCATACCAAATAGAATTATCGATAGCATTCCTCGTAATTGTCATATTTTTCTCGGAATAGATCGTTGATTTTTCAATTAAGAAATCAACAAAATATTTCAGGTCTGATAATACAGATCTGCTTTAATATGTTCTTTACGCAAGCTCCGCCCCCATACCTCGTCGACGTCACAGCAATCGAATCCCCTTTAGATGTGTGAGTTCTTCCGGTTTGAAAATCGAGTTTCAATTGCAAAGAAGTTGGTGGACGGAATGAATTGCCACCTGGGGCAAAACCGCTCAGAGTAAAAAAATACCAAACACATGCGCGAAAGGGAAATGCCATGTTGTCCTTCGACATTTTGCAAGAACTTTTTGTTGTAAACATATCATGCACCTTTGAGAGAAAGAGAGGGTTTTACACGTTCTTCATGTAGCCACAGCCAAGGTGTCATCCCGGAGTGTGATAGCCAATGTGTGACTCCGGAGTGTGACAGAAGTGTGACCCCGGAGTGTGACAGCCAAACTGTGATCCCGGAGTGCGATGTGGTAGCCAATGATTACGACTATATGTGGTCGATGTATTACCGCCACCCGAAATAAGACCACCGTCTGTAATCAAGATCACTGCCATTATAAGCAAGACTTGTCCAAGATTAAGACCATTTGTCACCATTCCGATAAGACCACTTGTCACCAGCGCCACAGCTGGGCTTTTCCCCAGGGATCTGCTGTGATCTCATTAATGACATTTATGACGTTCTTTCAATGCGTTGTTACTAGCTTTAAAAATACAGACTGATCTAGATGTAACTTCAGCAGGTTTGAGTACAGATAAGCTGCTTGATTATCACGATTTTCTTTAAGCAAAAGTTAAAAAGAAAAACGTTTCTGGAACCTAAGGTGTGTGTCTCAACTTAACAGAGATCTTACTTTTTTGCGGTCATGAATTTAGTCACGTAACTACCGTTGGAGAGCAGACAAAAATCCCAACTAAAAAAAAATAATTAAATACATGGATGTAGAGCTAAAAGCGTACTAAAAATAAGGCTGAAAATATGGTGGCATTTGGGGTTATTTTAAGAAAAAGAAAGGATCGAGCCGTCTTAAGCATGCAGCCTTCAGAACCTTAAGATAAGCTCTCCAGGAATACAATGAAAACCATTTGGATGGCTTCGTGGTTCAGGCAAATATGTATGGAATGCTGTTTTCTCATTAAGTTTCGAATTTTAAATATCAATATAATTATTTAAAGATATCTTAAACTAAATTATAGATAAAAAAATTAAAATTCAATTTTAGACGTCTTAGATTTCAAATTTATAAATTTTTTTATAAAAGCAAATCAATCAAGTTTTTAAAAAATACGTGTGCTTGTGTGCTTGACATACCAAAATAACCTTCCGCTTGTGACGTCACTGTTACAGCGCATTAAATTAAGAAATTTTAATTTTTTCCGAAAAGTTTCTTTACTTTTGACCGGTTGCCAAAAAACAGATTTTCAGCTTTTCTATTGTTGTTCAAAATAAACCTGAATTTTTATTTGATTTATCAGATAAATTTTCTTGGAACTTGAGGGAAAATAAAACAGAAAACATTTAAAACATAAATTAAGTTGTAAAAGTTTGGACGAGGCAGGTCAAATTAGAGAAATTGATGAATGCCTGTAGACTGTAGTGTGCTGACACTTCGGCGACATCCCCGTATCCATGGAAACAACTCGTAATATAAACAAAGCGTGTGGCGTTATTTCTCCGTTGGAAATTCTCTACTTCAAAGCAGTAAAGGAAAAAAAAGATACAAGGTATAAAATCTATAGCTATCAGTACTCAACAAATGAAAGTAAAAACATCGGAAGCACTCGTCTAACACAAGGATCAGTAGAAGGAGGCAAGCGTGGCGTGATAAACCAGACAGGTCCGCACTCGCTTAGTGGTGGTTCTGCGTGATAAAGCAACTACAATCTCCAAGTGTTCACAAATCAACGAGTGGAGTCGTAAAACAAGGCTTAAGTAAAAAAAAATTTAAAAAGGAAAAAAAACAGCAGCATTTAGGAAAGAACCTTGCCGTGACACTTTCCGTTTGAACATTGTTGTTTTTTATGCTAATCAGTAATTCTCGGAATTGTTGCTTGTAAAGACTGAAGAAAAAAAGAAGATTTAAATGTATTTATCAGAGCTGTTAAACCAGATCATTTTGAGTAATTGAACGAGTCTAAAATAGCTCTACTCGTACAGTGCTGCAAACAAAACACGGACCACGGCGGAGCTTTGACGCCGATGAATTACGAGAAGTTTTATTGCTGCTTTGTTTGGAGTAAAATGACATAACTAAGCTTCCGAGTGCCCAATCTTTCTGCTCAGTCATTTGAACTGGTGGGGGTGGGGAGATGGGGGTGGCGGTGGCGGTACGGTCTTGGTAGAAGTATTGCAACATCTTTCTTGGTGCATAATAATAATAATAATAATAATAATAATAATAATAATAATAATGCAACCCAGGTCATTTAAATGCCTTATCGGCACCCCCTCCTTCCCCCCTCATCCTTCTCCCGCCCGCACCCATCCACTGTCACACCTCTTCCTGCAGTTGTTAGCCATTTGCTTTCCTCTGTAATGTGAAATGACGTTCTTTGAAAGTAAACGTTGGGTCCAATGTGGTATTTTTTTTGTTTGCAGGCATTAGCAAAGGTTGAAAACCACCACACCTTCTATGTAGGATGAAAGCCTACCGCATAAATTCTGTATAGGATGAAATCCTACCCCCACACCTTCGGTCCGATTTTTTTAAACTCTGACACGAGTAATATATCGCACCCTCTCAACAACTGTGACCGAACACCGCCATCCCTGGACAAAATGCCCGGCCTCTCCGTGAATGGGCATCTTGGAATCTTTTTTATCAAGGCACCTTCTCTTCTTCATAACTTAACCTTATTCCGCACTGCCTTGTTTTATCAATTTGTTTTATCAGTTTTGATCTAGTGTATCTATCTTGTTTTTATACATAATAAGAAATAATGTATGCTCATTATTACCAGCTTGTGGCGAGTTAAGATGATTTAGGCGTACGGGTGAGCGAGCCAGAGCAAATATGGCGCAGATCTAATCAAAAAGGCGGTGAGCGCAGACAGTGCTGCCGTGACGCTACGCTGCTTGGATTTCTTGGTGAGCGCAGACTGCTGCAGGGTCGCTACGCTGATTTGATTTCTTGGTGAGCGCAGACAGTGCAGCCGTGTCGCTACGCTGCTTGGATTTCTTGGTGAGCGCAGACAGTGCTGCCGTGTCGCCACTCTGATTTGATTTCTTGGTGAGCGCAGACTGCTGCCGTGTCGCTACGCTGATTTGATTTCTTGGTGAGCGCAGACTGCTGCCGTGTCGCTACGCTGATTTGATTTCTTGGTGAGCGCAGACAGTGCAGCCGTGTCGCTACGCTGATTTGATTTCTTGGTGAGCGCAGACAGCGCTGCCGTGTCGCTACGCTGCTTGGATTTCTTGGTGAGCGCAGACTGCTGCCGTGTCGCTACGCTGCTTGGATTTCTTGGTGAGCGCAGACAGTGCTGCCGTGTCGCTACGCTGATTTGATTTCTTGGTGAGCGCAGACTGCTGCCGTGTCGCTACGCTGATTTGATTTCTTGGTGAGCGCAGACTGCTGCCGTGTCGCTACGCTGATTTGATTTCTTGGTGAGCGCAGACAGTGCTGCCGTGTCGATACGCTGCTTGGATTTCTTGGTGAGCGCAGACTGCTGCCGTGTCGCTACGCTGCTTGGATTTCTTGGTGAGCGCAGACAGTGCTGCCGTGTCGCTACGCTGATTTGATTTCTTGGTGAGCGCAGACAGTGCTGCCGTGTCGCTACGCTGATTTGATTTCTTGGTGAGCGCAGACAATGCTGCCTGCCCTGATTGTTTTCTTCCGATTCTTTCCATTTCATTCCTTCTGTTTTTATTTCTTTTGCTTAATAATAAGAACAAGCAGTGCTGCGTACGGACGGAAAGTGACTTCAGATTCTTTTGATTTTTGGTGGTTAAATAATACACAATAGCTTCCTCTCACTGACTGAGATAGTTAGCATCATAAAGAATAACCACCCCCTCTCCCCTCCCCCTCCCCCCTCCCCCCAATCTCAGCAAAAGTCTCACTATTCACTTCCTAGCAATGAAGTTTTGATTAATGTTCGACACTGAACGCAAATCGATTTTGCAATACTGTTTGTTGCTGGAGAAGAAGCGGCTTCTGAAATCTCACGTGTGTGTTCCTCATTGCTTTGATGTGTGGGTTTTGTTGGGTGGGTTTTGTTGCCTGCGTTTTGTTGTTTGGGTTTTTATGCCTGCGTTTTGTTGTTTGAGTTTTGTTGTCTGCGTTTTTTTTTGCGTGGACTTTTGTTGTGTGGGTTTTGTTGTCTGCCTTTTGTTGTGTGGGATTTTTTGTCGGCGTTTTTTCGTGTGGTTTTGTTGTTTGAGTTTTGTTATGTGGGCTTTTTTGGCGGCGTTTTGTCGTGTGGTTTTGTGGTTTGCGTTTTGTTATGTGGGTTTTGTTGTTTGCATTTTGCCGTGTGGGTTTTGTTGTCCGCGTTTTCTTTTGTGGGTTTTGTTGCCTGCGTTTTGTTTTGTAGGTTTTGTTGCTGTGTTTTGTTGTGTGGGTTTTGTTATCTGCGTTTTGTTGTTTGCGTTTTGTTATGTGGGCTTTTTTGGCGGCGTTTTGTCGTGTGGTTTTGTTGTTTGCGTTTTGTTATATGGGTTTTGTTGTTTGCATTTTGCCGTGTGGGTTTTGTTGTCCGCGTTTTCTTTTGTGGATTTTGTTGCCTGCGTTTTGTTTTGTAGGTTTTGTTGCTGTGTTTTGTTGTGTGGGTTTTGTTATCTGCGTTTTATTGTGTGGGTTTTGTTGTCTGCGTTTTGTTAGCACTGATCGTTGCTTATCTGCACTTCTTTTGATGCAGGTTTTCTGGGAAGTCACCAGGGGGCAGGGTATGTGATATTTGTATACGGCAAAACCTTCGAGTCAGATTACGTCACCAGAACTGGTAGAATCTTCTTCCTGTTTAAACAACCACAAAGCCAGTCAAAGAAAACAAATGGAAACATAATAAAAAAGAAAAAAAACAACAATGAAAAGAGACATAATGATATCATGAGTTACTTTCCGGTTGAGAAATCGCTGAGAAGTTCGTCTGCAGAGACAGAAGTTTCATATTCAGTTCCTGTAATTGAAGAACAACGTGGGCTGATTACTTGGCTTTTAATCTCAACGTAAATATTACTCCAGATTAATTCCTAGAAAGACCAGTCGTGGTTAAAATTAAACAAGGCAAAAACATTATTTAATATTCTAAGGCAAATATTCTGTGTTTGGGATATGCCATTAATTTGGCAGTGTTTCTGAAGAAATAAACATTGTGTTTGTATTAAATTTAAGCCACGGAGGCCGCCGGACTCGATTTACGATGTCATGACGATGTCTAAACACAATTATCGTATTTATTGTAATCCAATTACAATAACAATAATCCGAGATGTTTCCGAATGTAAAGCAAGGGTAACCAGTCAGATCACAAGCTACTCGCCCTACTGACCCATAGTCTCAGAATGTAAAGCGAGGATAACCACGGCCACACTGACAGATAGCAAACTACTCGCCCTACCGTTCCACATCCTCAGAATGTAACGCGAGGGTAACCACGGCCACACTGACAGATCGCAAACTACTCGCCCTACCACCCCATATCCTCAGAATGTAACACGAGGGTAACCACGGCCACACTGACAGATCGCAAGCTACTCACCCTACCACCCCATATCCTCAGAATGTAACACGAGGGTAACCACGGCCACACTGACAGATCGCAAGCTACTCACCCTACCACCCCATATCCTCAGAATGTAACACGAGGGTAACCACGGCCACACTGATAGATCGCAAGCTACTCACCCTACCACCCCATATCCTCAGAATGTAACACGAGGGTAACCACGGCCACACTGATAGATCGCAAGCTACTCACCCTACCACCCCATATCCTCAGAATGTAACACGAGGGTAACCACGGCCACACTGATAGATCGCAAGCTACTCACCCTACCACCCCACATCCTCAGAATGTAACGCGAGGGTAACCACGGCCACACTGACAGATCACAAGCTACTCACCCTACCACCCCATATCCTCAGAATGTAACACGAGGGTAACCACGGCCACACTGATAGATCGCAAGCTACTCACCCTACCACCCCACATCCTCAGAATGTAACGCGAGGGTAACCACGGCCACACAGTCAGATCTCAAACTACTCGCCCTACCGTTCCACATCCTCAGAATGTAACACGAGGGTAACCACGGCCACACTGACAGATCGCAAACTACTCGCCCTACCACCCTATATCCTCAGAATGTAACACGAGGGTAACCACGGCCACAGTGACAGATCGCAAGCTACTCACCCTACCTTCCAATATCTTCAGAATGTAACACGAGGGTAACCACGGCCACACTGACAGATCGCAAGCTACTCACCCTACCACCCCACATCTTCAGAATGTAACGCGAGGGTAACCACGGCCACACTGACAGATCGCAAGCTACTCACCCTACCACCCACATCTTCAGAATGTTACGCGAGGGTAACCACGGCCACACTGACAGATCGCAAGCTGCTCACCCTACCACCCCACATCCTCACAATGTAACACGAGGGTAACCACGGCCACACTGATAGATCGCATGCTGCTCACCCTACCACCCCATATCCTCAGAATGTAACGCGAGGGTAACCACGGCCACACTGACAGATCGCAAGCTACTCACCCTACCACCCCATATCCTCAGAATGTAACACGAGGGTAACCACGGCCACACTGACAGATCGCAAGCTGCTCACCCTACCACCCCATATCCTCAGAATGTAACACGAGGGTAACCACGGCCACACTGATAGATCGCGTGCTGCTCACCCTACCACCCCACATCCTCAGAATGTAACGCGAGGTAACCACGGCCACACTGACAGATCGCAAGCTGCTCACCCTGCCACCCCACATCTTCAGAATGTTACGCGAGGGTAACCTCGGCCACACTGACAGATCGCAAGCTGCTCACCCTACCACCCACATCCTCAGAATGTAACACGAGGGTAACCACGGCCACACTGATAGATCGCATGCTGCTCACCCTACCACCCCATATCCTCAGAATGTAACGCGAGGGTAACCACGGCCACACTGACAGATCGCAAGCTACTCACCCTACCACCCCATATCCTCAGAATGTAATTCGAGGGTAACCACGGCCACACTGACAGATCGCAAGTTGCTCATCCTACTACCCCATATCCTCAGAATGTAACACGAGGGTAACCACGGCCACACTGATAGATCGCATGCTGCTCACCCTACCACCCCACATCCTCAGAATGTAACGCGAGGGTAACCACGGCCACACTGACAGATCGCAAGCTACTCATCCTACCACCCCATATCCTCAGAATGTAATGCGAGGGTAACCACGGCCACACTGACAGATCGCAAGCTATTCACCCTACCACCCCACATCCTCAGAATGTAACACGAGGGTAACCACGGCCACACTGATAGATCGCGTGCTGCTCACCCTACCACCCCACATCCTCAGAATGTAACGCGTGGGTAACCACGGCCACACTGACAGATCGCATGCTGCTCACCCTACCACCCCACAGCCTACGAATGTAAAGCGAGAGTGACCACGGCCACACTGACAGATCTCAAACTACTCGCTCTTACCGTTCCCATATACTCATAATGTAAAGCGAGGATAACCACGGTCAAAGTGATAAATCACAAGCTGCTCGCCTTATCGCCCTACATTCTGTTTGTGGCTTAACTCAGCCATGCATATTCTTTGCAACGCTTTTCTTGGAAATTTTGTTTGATATTACATTACAAATCATTGCAACACATTTAGAATATCTATTTATATATCGCTGCCCTAGCTACGGTATTGTTTCTTCTTTGACAAATCAATGCCGCTAAAACTGACGATAAATTTATTCTCAGAAAGTCGATATTTTTTCTGCGTTTCTGGCCACCACCCTGCGACGTAAGATCACCCTGCACATGTCTAATGTCTTCTCTCTTTTATCAACTTGATTTTGGTAATATCAGTTCCCTTAACCGGAGATGATAAACGCGGTTATCTGTCCCTGGCCTTACATGTTCTTTTCTCCGTTTTTCTATTATGTATAATTCATGTTGCTTATAGAGAAACATGGGTAAAAGGCTTTCTTTGAGTCTACCTTTTTAACAGAAACGCATTAAATTCACTGTATTGATTAGCTGTATTAGAATAATGTTTCTTTTATCATAATAGAATTAAAATAGGTTGACTCCAAGGTTTATGAATGCCAGTCAAGTTTAATTTCAATTGCATTTTCGTAACAGCTGAAGCAGGCAGTCTCGTACATTTCGTTAACTGAGGATCACATTTTCTTCCCACAAATTGGACAATACTAATATTTTGGCATAAAAGAAGAAAATAAAAGAAACCTAATCTTCCAGCTGACTCGTCATGGTGGGCTTCGGAAAGATTGGTATGATAAGTCAGGAGTTCGCAGAAACACGCACATCATGTTTCGCAGTACCAAAACGGAAACAACTAAAAGAAAAACGTTTTTTCAGTATACACAAATTTCCACACGAAGTTATGTGATTTATTTAGACTTCGGTTATTTCAGAGTGGTACATGGTATGTTTGGCGCACCAAACGTTCACTTGTAAGGCCATTTATGAAAAATTCAAAATACTTTTTGGATGGTGTTTTGCGAAGTTAGTCTACTTGATTTCTCAAATGATTTGTTGTGATGATTATGCAGTATAACCGACAGATGTGTTATCAAGCCTGGAGGCATCTGCCCTAGTCAGATCATGTGACACCTAATGAGCCTCGAGTTATCTGCCCTGGTCAGGTCATTTGATCATGCTGAGTCTCGAGTCACTTGGCTTAATCAGATCATTTGAACCATGATAGGTCTTCTGCGCTAGTCAGGACACATACTCAGCTTGGTCAGATCATCTGAGTCATGCTAAGCCTAGAGTCATCTACCTTAGTCAGGACTCATACTCAGTCTGGTCAGGTCATGCCAAAGTCATTCTAAGCTCAGGGTCATCTGCCCTAATATCATCAGCCCGGATTTTAGGTTTAGTTTTGAATCACCAATGACCACACTGCAACTTTTCCTAGCCAGGGGACATTTATCAGAGAACGTTTTTGTGCGAGTCACTAAGGATGATGTTTCTTCACTTTGTAAAGTTTCATATAATCAATGTATAATATGTTGAAATAAATTGATGATGCTAAGTGAATTTTGAGTTTCTAAATATAATACCAATGCATCAGGTTAATAAGCTCTGTGTGTGGTCAGAACGAACATTGCTACCCTCTTCGCATGACTTCTGCATAAACAACTGATAGACTATAGCGAGGGATTATTTCAACAAGTGCGATGAAAAATGCATGGAATGCAAAACCCATAAACTTCTCGGGAACCTGGTAATATTATAAACAATTCATACAATCACACTGCAACAGCATGTGACCTATGTAAAGCATAATATGAAACTAACTTCTTTGACACTGAAGTTCATAAATAAGTAAAGTGACATGTAATACTTTAGTCAAGTGCCCCCCCCCCTCTGTACCACGTTATACTTGGAGCAAGTTTGCTGGGATTTTAATGGCCGCGGTGAATGGACCAATCGATGGTGGCACAGTGCGTTTTCAGCTGGAATTGAAATCAGTGATTTCGGGTAGGACAGCTGTTTAATCTCTGCTTACTTTTGTATCTACCGGAAGTTGACACCAAGTCAAACATGATCGATGTGGCGACTGTAAACACGCCGTATGTTTTGATTTGAAATTTCGTGGAGGAAAACAAAAAGTCGATCATATGTCAGATTATATATCACTACGTTACTACAAAGTGACGATTTTAAGACGTAGTCAAAGTCTGAATGAATCATTTGCCTTATATATTCAAGAACTGCCTGTACATGTACATATTAATCACGCAGTATATTGACTTGAGTTAAGGTTACACAAAATGTGATGCTGGTCTTTGCACTTGAGTGTCAGTGGTCCACATCTGAGAGAAAATATGATGTTGGAATTGATATTACGCTTTTGCAATATTCAATTCAATATAAAGTTCTCTTCTGCCGGTAACGAGTGCTTTGTTTATAAACATGACTACACACATTTTTAGGAATATAATTTGTTCCCGGGGGGGGGCGCTACTCACGGTCCAATCCGTTGACTTTTGAAAACTACCCCGACGGAGTGTTAAGTTTGTAATCATATATGGCTATTTAATTAAAGCGTTTTTCGCTCTCTTTTATGAAGTGTCAGAGAAATTTATGTTGCCATTCCAAATACAGCTTGATCAAAGATGTAAGCTGTCATTTCCTATTAATAGCACTTCTGGTACCCAAACGGTTAGGTAAAAGTAATTGTCTTTGTTGCTTCTGGACGATACACTAACTACAGAAAGAAATAGCATGCGGTCATGCATATCAAGAACTTGATATTTTTCTGTTTAAATAAACCAACTGATAATGTATGTCTTCAGTATCTACACAATTTGACCAAACAGTAGACTTTGGAATACTGTATTTGCACTTTATAACTTCTGTTGCCTAAAATAATAAATTTTACTTTGTTTTACCAAAAAAATGAAACAGAAATCAAAGGGGATATTCGATTAAATGAATGCTTACTTTTGAAGTTTTGAATCGAGAATCGTCCTCTAGCTTTGAGAAAAATCAACACACAAATGGTCATTTACATCAAGTTTCCCTTTTGACAGTTTTTGATTCATTGCCTCCAATAGTATGATGTACTTAAACGAGCTAATTCAATTCCAAAACATTCTTGATAAGTCAAATCAAAACACGGTAAACATTACTGGAAGAATGTGTATACTGGGGAAATGTGCATAACTGATTAAATGTGCATGGCTGGAAAAATGTGTGTGATTGGAAATTGTTCATGACTGGGCAAATCTGTATAACTGGGTAATTGATGACTGTGAGTATGTGCATGACTTATCTTTATCTTACTTAACAACTATTATTCTTTCAAAATTAAGACCATTGAAACTTGCACAATTCTATCGTCACGCCGTCGTCTGTGCACTATCAAAGCCTTTCTGCATTTTCTGATTTGTGACTTTTTACTTGTAGCTATATTGTCCAGGTTTTGCAAACTATTATGATTTTTTCAAAAAGCTGTAATAAATGACTGTGCGTTAACGTATTAGCGCGCTAAATATTCATGCTACTAGAATATAAAACTCAGCAACTGCCGCTACAGAAAACAGTACTTCTTTTGATGTGTTTTATTGAGGAAGTCATTTGCATAAATGCACCGTTACTAAAATAAACAGTAAAAAATTGAGGCTGATAAATGCATGTAATTGCTTTTTATTAGTTATTTTTGCTTTGCCATTTCTAAGCTTATATGTTGCTGTTAATCACAGCCAAGAAGGAAAAAATGGACCAAAGTGCAGAGGCAAATCCAGTGTGATATTCAATGGCCTGATTCAATGTCAATGATCGAGGTCTATGGAGAGTGTGGCACGCAGCTCTTCCTGTGTGTTTTCTGCATGGTGTGCATCTGGCTGTGACGTCATTAAACGGTACTGCGCAAACACGAAATCGTTAATTATAACACGCACCAATTGAGTAATGCAGTCCCATAAAAAGAAATGGTAAGAAACCGTCAGCGTGCTCTAACCGTGTACAAAAGTCACAAAGCCAATTCACAGAAAAACAATGGGTATGGCTCCGAGATACTATGACGATGGCTTTATGACGTAAAACGTTTTCCTTTGCATTATGCAAGATGCTATGCGACACTCGTGTTGCAGGACAATACTATGAAAAATTTTGGAGCTCGGGTTTTTGGCTTTTTCCGCTATCTATAAATCAATTTTGCTTATTTGTGTTATAATGGGGATAGATCCTGGTGCGCGGTTTGTTCACAGGCCTCCCACTCTTGCTCGAATCCCATACAAAGCACTCAGCCCCATGATCTATGCCTATATTAGAACCTGTGTTACAGTGTTGATAGTTCAGTTTGCAGTTCTGTTGAGGATTGGCTTATGTAACCGGGTTTAGTTAATCATCTGTTGTCCATCATTATCTGAACATTTGACATTGATATTCCACGCCTGTTTGATTGAGGGTAGCAAATCCTTTTTCCTGGTATTTTCATATAACGTTAGACAGCCGATGCTGTAGACTGCCCATGCTGTAGACTGCATGCTATAAGCGGATCATGGTGTTATGCTATAGACTTCCCGTACTGTTGACTGTGCAAGCCATAGACTGGATGCGAACATGCTATAGACTGTACGTGCTATAGACTGCCCATACTGTAGATGGGCTGTGCTGTAGACTATGCATTCTAGAAACTAATCATAAGCGCTATAAACTGTCCATGCTGTAGAATGGCCATGGTGGAGATTATGCGTGCTATAGAGTATGCATGCTATAGACTGTGCTAGAGACTGTGGGTGCAACAATGCTATAGCCTGCCCGTATTGTAGACGGTGCATAGTATAGACTGCGACCATGCTGTAGACTGTCCATGCTATAGACTGCCCATGCTGTAGACTGTACATGCTACAGACTGTGCACGCTACAGATTGTGGATACGGCAACGCTATAGACTCCATGTGCTGTAGAAGGTGCTGCGGATGAGATCATGCTGTTGTCTGTACATGCTGTAGACTGTACATTAAAAATGGAGCTGTTCTGCGTCAGAATTAAATACGGAGCATTTATAGAACATCAAGTCATGTAAAAAAACTTTTAGTGTTTATTTGCAAAAAAACTTTTAGTGTTTTATTTGCACCGAAACAGACATAAACATGCTGTCAGCATCCCACACGGACAGCGCCTGTAGATGACAGCGAGGAGCGCGTGAGAGAGATGCATAGCTCATCATCAATAGCGTCAAGTCTTGATCAGTGTGCGATGCACATGCAACAGATCAGTTTAATGACAAAGAAGTGACGCAAGAAAGAGGGGTCTTTGACCATATTCAGCGCACGTTTCTTACCATTAGTTAGAATTATTGCCAACAATCAGCATAACATTTACCGACTAGATTAATCAGAAGACCTTATTTTTGAAATGCAGTATCGTATTCGTCTGTTGAAGTTCACACTAAAAATTAGAGAAAGAAGTATGTCTTGTACAGGTTTTTGTGTGAGCGATTAGAATCGGTCAGTCGCAAGGAAGTATTTAATATAACTGTGTGACCGATTAGAAAAAAGACTTAGAAAACTGGACACTTGGTATTTTACTGAATTCAGCAATGCGTGTCAGCATGTTTCTCATTGAGTTCTCTCATATGTATCAATGAAATCGACCGGATATATGAGTGAGTTCGTTAATAGGTATCAACGAATTTGTTTTGTTAACATCATTGAATTCGCCTGATTTCGTCAAATCAAGTTGGCATGCATGTCAGTGAGCTAGTGCATCTGTATCTGTAGGTCAGTGATTTGTGCAGGTATGTAAGTGAATTCGTGCCTGTATGTCAGTAAATTTGTATGCATGTTGGTACTTTGGGCCTCTGTGTCAATAAGTGTGTCCATTTGTGTACGAATTTGCCAGTAACCTGCTGCTGCTTCTTAGCTCATGCTTATATTTAGTTTCTAAACGCAGCGACTGTTCTGCTTTTTGTCACAGCTGCCGTTACAAACAAAGCTTCTTCAACACTGAAAACCTAAAATAAATGGTTTAAAATGATTTTATTTCTTTTCTCTATAGTTATTTGTAGCAGTCACATAATTTTTACCCAGAAGGCAACGCTTGATTCTTCTGCGCATTTTTATTGATACTTATTCAGTTTTTATATCGCATATCACACATCATATGACATCATATGTTTTAAGTTCTTGTGAAGGACGCATTAAAATAATTTTAATCATTTGAACGAAGCAGAAAGATAAAGTGAAGCTCAAGTGAAGTTAACTTGTATTGTGATATGCCTAACGCGTTTTCATGAAAGGGGCACAGTTTATTAAACACATACTTTACGGTACCTGCTGATAAACTGGTAAATCTGTCACGTAATCGCATCGTCAGTTGATTGTTCCTTCATTATTTGCATCGAAGTTTAATGTTGGAGAGCCTGCTGTACAATGGCAAACACCATTAACTACTAAGATATGACACTTGCTATATAGCCTTTAGTGTCCAGCTATTTTGAAGTGTCCCTGGTGCCTGAATCATAGCTTTATAATTAATGCCTTTCATCATACAGCAGTGATGCAAAGTACGTGATAATCAAAGAAAAGCGGAATGATTTAAATGCACTTTCAAAGCCTTTACTGAAACAATGCTTAACATAAAGTAAAAGAGATAAGAATTGATTTGAATTCTTTTAATGTAGGTTTTATTAATTGGAGAAATTCATAACACCACCCCCGTTCCTCCCCTCCCTTACACTTAGATGCCGCTGATAATCTGTGTGGTACGCTGGGTACATCCTCCATGCTGATAATCGGTTTGGTACGCTGGGCACATCCTCCATGCTGATAATCGGTGAGGTACGCTGGGTACATCCCCATGCTGATAATCCGTGTGGTACATTGGGTACATCCCCTATGCTGATAATCTGTGTGGTACGCTGGTTACGTCCCCTATGCTGATAATCTGTGTGGTACACTGGGTACATCCCCCATGCTGATAATCTGTGTGGTACACTGGGTACATCCCCAATGCTGATAATCTGTGTGGTACACTGGGTACATCCCCCATGCTGATAATCTGTGTGGTACACTGGGTACATCCCCCATGCTGATAATCTGTGTGGTACACTGGGTACATCCCCTATGCTTATAATCTGTCTGGTACACTGGGTACATCCCCATTGCTGATAATCGGTGTGGTACACTGGGTACATCCCTCATGCTGATAATCTGTGTTAACTGCTACGTGGACAGCAGTGGCGGATACGAGAGGGGAGGGAGGTCAATGGTTGCATACCTTAAATTCGAAAAGTATACACTGTTATTACACCGGCTGGCCCCTCCCCCTTCCTCCTCCCCACCTGTATCCGCCACAAGAAGAAGGCTCCTGCCAATAATTAGGTATGAGTAAAAGCGTACACTGTGCTCAAAATTCCACTTTTTTACTTGGTTCATATGTAGTGCTGTCTGTTTTAGATTATTGCTTAATCTAAAATTTAAAACGATTTTATATTTGATGTAATTTTAATAATTCAGCCTATTTTCTTTAAAAGCCCATCGTATACCATTTATGGCACAAACATTTGTAGGCATGTACCTTATAACTTTTTAAAATCACATTTCATTTCTAACCAACAAATTTTTTTAACAAAACAGCAACCACATAAGAAATAACAAACTGGGCATTATTTTGGATTCTTCTAGCACTATTTCTTAAAAATGTAGTAGAAAACCATCCCCTTTTATTAGTTTTACTTCGGAAAATTGTGGTGCAACTTGTCAGATTGACGAAGTATTCTTGATTTGGCCTTAAAAACCATAACGCATTCTAAAGAACCGTTTTTCCTCATATTTTCTTAAAAGCTAATAGGTCACTGAAATGGAATCACAGTAATTAATGGTCTCAGTGTATTGATTACAATTACAGATGATATAGCAATCAGTTGTAGCAGTAGTGTATATTTAAGAGAATCACCACACTTTTGTGGTGGTTCTCTTAAGAGAATCACCACACATTTAAAAAGTGTGAAAGTGTTTCTGGCACCCGGGTCTGGGCACAGACGGCGCGCACACGGGACGTTAGAGTGTTGAGTGATGACGAAAGAAAACGTCATTTGATACAAGGATTGCAAAAGTGTGTTTCCGGTGAAACGTTGTACGTTGTGTGTACAATGGTATGGTAGGGACTTAGCTTGTGAAAAAAAAAGGTGTGGCGTCTCGAGTGAAAGAGGGGGGGGGGTATTGGAGAGAGTTATAAGAGTTTTATTTTAAAAAAGCATTTCCCACACATTCTCATGCATACACATAGCGGTGAAATTCCTGTTGATGTTGAGACTGAAAATCCCTCCATGTTTCATAGAGGAACGCCTGGTAGTCGACATATACCTCTTCCCATAAATCGGCATCCTTCTTTGAGAAATGATAAGCCGCCAGGCGTTCCTCAGTGAAAAATTCTTTCTTAAACTGCATATTTTTTCGACACGTCTGCTCTCTACAAAAAGTTTGAAAGCTCTGCAGGCAATGCAGGCAATGCAGGCGGAGATGACGAAATGTGTGTATGTGACGAAATGATGTGTGAAACGTCAGACCACCCCCCCCCCCTCCTTGTCAATACACAGTACAGAGTACAGAGTATTGACGACCACCCCCCCACCCCTCCCCAAGAATCTGTGTCGACCACCCCCCCCCCACCCCTCCCCTAGAACAGAGTAACAGAGTATTACAGAGTATTACAGAGACGACGAGGACCCTCCCCCTACCGCCAAAGAAGAGTTAAAAAAAGTAAACTTATGTTAGTATGTTTAAAGCATTTTCCACACATTTTTCTTGACGAAATGGATGGCAGTATAAACGAAACGTCATTTTGTGCAGTTGCGTGATTACGAGATTGGAAATAACAGCTTCCGCTGAAGCGCGCTGAAGCATGCTGTAGCGTTGATGAAGTGTATTACCACCCACCCACCCCCTCCCTCCCCAAATTGAAAAAAGCTGATATATAAGGGGTCCGGGGGCAGCCCCCCCTTATTGTCGAGGTGTGGTGGGCTAGATCATGGAAGCGACGTTGCTGAATACACCTCCTCTATCTATCAACACGGACATGGATATGGATATGGATGACTTGTTTGGGTTGGAACCGTTACCTTTTGATAGTGTATTACCAGTATTATCAGTGGAAGACATTGATACATTCCTGGCTAACATGGCAGAGGCTGAAAAAGACTTGGAGAACGAACTGGTAGGGTTAGACGTCCCTCCTAAGGGAGGCGTTGCTGCGCTAGACGTTATAAACGTTGCTGCCCCGTCAGATATACAGCTAGCAGGAATAGAGATGGAGATAGAGGAAGGAATACCAGATCCTGAGGGCCCCGACTACCCGTTCTGGGTTGCAAATGCGCTTGTCAATGGGAGAAACACACAACTCAGCGCAAAGTTAAAAGCTCAATTGAAGCAACTGAACGAAGAAATGAGTACCACCCTGGCCGTCCCGGCCGCCCCGGCCGAGCCCGGCAGCAAGCCTCCTCTTCCCCCTGGAAGCTCAATTGAAGCAACTTCACGAAGAAATGAGTACCGCCGCCGCCGCCCCGGCGGCAGCAGCAAGCTCGGGGACGGGGACGGGGACGAGCCCGGCAGCAAGAAGTTAAAAGCTCAATTGAAGCAACTGAACGAAGAAATGAGTACCACCACCCTGGCCGCCCCGGCCGCCCCGGCCGAGCCCGGCAGCGGCAGCAAGCCTCCTCTTCCCCCTGGAAGCTTAATTGAAGCAACTTCACGAAGAAATGAGTACCGCCGCCGCCGCCCCGGCGGCAGCAGCAAGCTCGGGGACGGGGACGGGGAGGAGCCCGGCAGCAAGAAGTTAAAAGCTCAATTGAAGCAACTGAACGAAGAAATGAGTACCACCCTGGCCGTCCCGGCCGCCCGGGCCGCCCCGGCTGAGCCCGGCAGCGGCAGCAAGCCTCCTCTTCCCCCTGGAAGCTTAATTGAAGCAACTTCACGAAGAAATGAGTACCGCCGCCGCCGCCCCGGCGGCAGCAGCAAGCTCGGGGACGGGGAGGAGCCCGGCAGCAAGCACAGCAGCAGCGAGTCCCCCGGCAGCAAGCGCAGCAGCAGCAAGCGCAGCAGCAGCGGGGACGAGTCCGAGTCCGGGGACGAGTCCGAGGAGGAGTCCGAGGAGGATTCAGAAGTGGACATGTTAAGCGATGATGAAGAAGACAAGCATATGAAATTGAAATTTGAATCGAGTAAGACCATCCCTGTGACTGAGGACGATGTAACGCTGTTGAAAAGAAACTTTCAAGCCGTGCTTCCTCTGATTGATTGCAACATTGTATGGCGTTTATGTGAAGAAGGCTTTTTCGACAAGCACACGTACATGTACCTAATGGAAGAAGTGAACACTGTCATTATGCTCATGTTCATGCTAGAAGGAAGTGTAGAGGATGTTCCGGTGTCACAGCCAAAGTTCACCGAAGCCATGACTCGGCGTTTTGTTCAACTGTTTAAACTCCTTCATGAGGAACAGTTTAAGGCGTTGTGTCTGCCAGAGCCGAAGCAAGTGAATGAGGGTCGCGATTCCAAATGTGCAAAGATGATGCTACATGGTTTCAAATACCTTGAAGAACGCATTAAGGTGTATGATATGATGGCCTACCTCTATGAAAAAGGACATTTCACCATGTCAATGCTGTTTCAATGGATACTAGGGCATCGGAAACCAGGCGACTTTCTAGTGATTGTCATGAGACAATCTTTAACAGGTGGTTTACCAACAGCCTTTCTGGATGGTTTCAATGAGATGACTCCACGATTTTACAAGCATCTCATGAAAACTTACATGTAAAAAGGTATAAAAGGGGGGGGGGGCGGCGGCGGCGGCAGGCAGGCAGCAGCAGCGCGCGGCAGATCACAAAGTCTGCAATCCTTCACCGTAATGTCATTTCACGGATGTGCAGAGACTATGGATGATGTGTTCAAAGTAAACTATGCTGACTGGATGTTTTCAAAGCTTCCTGCTTTTGAATCGGAATGGATGGAGCAAGTGAAGAATTTGCATCAGCATTGGGAAGCTGTTGGAAAGACCATTCCAAGTGATCGTTTCATCCACTCGTTTCTACGTGAATGCGAAGATCTACATATACTATCCTATTACGACATTGATTCAGCATTTATCCATGCGAATACAATTTGGGCAGAGGAGCTCATGTTAAGTGTAGCTGCAAGAATCATTTTGTTTTATGATGAAAATGTTTCATTGATGACGAATGTATCAGACCTTGTTCGATTCAACCATGGACGAGTGGAAGTGAATTCAAAGCTTTGCAAGAAGTTTGAAAAGCTTGACTCAGCGGCGGATGGTTGGGTATAAAAGGGGGTGTGTGTGTGGACCTCATCAGTACAGTGTACAGTGTAGCAGTGTACAGTGTAGCAGTCATGGAGAACAAGACAAGGAGCGCAGCAAGCAACGCAGCGGCAGCAGCAGCGCAGCGCAGCGGCGGCGGCAGCAGTTTTCAAATTAGTGCAAACTTAACCATTACTGTGGAGTCTGGACAATATGGATTATTTCTACGCATCAAACGTGGAGAGAGATGGTGCGCTTATTCACCATCTTTGTGGAAGATTGTGTGTCAGAACTTGAAAAAATGCCGTGACATTGGCTTCAAACTATACTTAACGGAAACAAAGTGGCTTGAAGTCATTTCATATCAAGGCATGCGCTATGTGAGCTTCGTGCGTACATCACGGTTTGAAGGGAAAGAATACACACATTACATCAACATGAATGATGGTGAATGGGAGACACTGCTTCGGGAGATGGCTCACATCAACTCAGCCTTAGTTGAACCGCCGTGTACGGAATGCCATGGTGAGAAAACGATCATCAAGCTGCAAAAGTATGATCGGATGAAGGTGTCAAAGTTATCCAAGAAAAGACAGGCTGAAATTCAGTTGGAGAATATGGATGTACAGAATCAACTTGGACTTACGTGCGACTATTGCGGTGCTTGCGGATATATGGAGGATTATGATTGCCACTGCCACAAGTACAATTGCATGATGTGTGAACCAAACAACTTCTGCGGCAAGTGTGGAGTACTTAAGGTCTGTGAAGCACAGTAGAAGCCCCCACACCACACACACTGCAAAGATGGACGCATGTTTTAGAAAAGCTTATATTGACTTGATGATTGCTAAACTTGCTTGCTGCGGCACTCCAGACTATCAGCTTTATCACTTGGACGCTTACTGGGATGTTGTACATCACAGTCTTGATGTGACTGAACTCTATTCACGATTTCTTGGAGAATGTGCCGCAATTGGACTCGAAGAAGATCCTGACTTTGACTTTGATTCTGCACTCTATTCTGCCCGCAATGATGTAGAAGCATATTTCACCGTGGTGGATTATTTGAGAGATTGCTGTGGATTTGAGGAGGAGGAGGAGGAAGAAGAAACCGAGCAGCTTTGTCAGCCTTGTCAGGTAAGCCAAACCCCCCCCCCTTTTAACACTAACAACTCTAACAACTCTAACAACTCTAACTCAGCACAGCAGCAGCAGCGCAGCAAGCAGCAATGTTTTTCTTGCTAGCAAATTTAATTTTATGTGAGTGGTTTCAACGTGAACAAAGAAAGAAGATGATAGAAGAAGTAGCAGATATATTCAAACATATTTTATTGCAGGAGGAAGACATGTTAGAGTAAAAACCAAAGTCAACATGGAGAATCTTGTGGAACTGTTGTGTGACCGGGGTATAAAAGAGACTGTGCCTCCACCATCGCCGCTCACTCAGCAGTCGTCGCCGCCGTCGCCGCCGCCGCCGCCGCCTAGCCGCTCACCAGTCCGCTCACGGGTGTGGAGACGTGAAGAACGCTCACTCAGCCGCTCACCAGTCCGCTCACGGGTGTGGCGACGTGGAGAACCCCCCCAGACTGAACTTGACAAACTTGTGCAGAGTGTGGGGAAGGTAGTGCTCTCTAAAGACTGAGAGCGCTAGAGCGCTAGAGCGCTGTATCATGGCGGACATGACACTGAGACAATATATTGTGCAAAAAGCTTATTGTGAAGAAATGTTATTAGCTGTAAAAAAGTTTGCCTGTTTAGTATGTCCTGCTTGCCAACTTGAAGAGTGTTCAGAACATACTTGTCATTTTGCATGTGTCTATACTTATTGGAATGAAGCTAAATATTATATTCATTTAGATAAAGTGTTAGAGAATGCAAATCAGCGTTGTGAGAAATATGGTGTAGATACGATAACACTTGATGAACTCAGTCATTGGCTAGTATTCATTGAAGACCAATGGTCTCCAGTGATTCACACCATTGTATCTATACTTGATTTTTAAAAACTTGTGGAGTTAAGTTTGGTTGAGTTAAATAATAAAGCTGTTCTGTTGAGAAGGTGGTTTTCATTCGGTGTGAACGGTCTCGTAAAAAAACTTCACATGCCCCCCCCCTTTTCCAGTGACCAATAGACCGTGTCCAGTGTGTCCCGTAAGCAGCCCCCCTCTTTCACTCGAGACGGTCAACGAGACGGGTCAACGAGACGGGTCAAGCACCAGTGGCCCAATAGACCGTGGTCCAGTGTGTCCCGTAAGCAGCCCCCCCTCTTTCACTCGAGACGCCCAACGAGACGGGTCAACGAGACGGGTCAAGCACCAGTGGCCCAATAGACCGTGGTCCAGTGTGTCCCGTAAGCAGCCCCCCTCTTTCACTCGAGACGCCCACGAGACGGTTAAGCAAGTGGCTACTCTGCTGCTGTGCTGCTGTGCTGCTGCTCTAGTAGAGGCGTGACCATGTCGACGACGACGTGGAAAGACCAATATGTACTTTAAACCTGGACAGCCCGGGGCATTTGCTGGTCCTTACAAACTGTATCACATCTTAAGAAAACATGATCAACCCGTGACACAGTCACAAGTGAAGAAATGGCTACAGGACCAAGATGCATTCAGTTTACTCCAACCTGTCAAATACAGGTTCAAAAGACAACGTGTGATTACACGAGGCATTGATGACATGTGGGATGTGGATTTGGCTGATATGGGAAACATAGCTCCCTATAATGATGGCACACGCTTTTTACTCATTGTCATTGATGTGTTTTCCAAAAATGTGTGGGTACAGCCAATCCCTAATAAATCACATACCAGCGTCATACAAGCCTTTCAAAAAAATTTTCCTGACACACCCCGAAGGCCACGCACTCTAAGGTCCGATAAAGGCACGGAATTTAAAAACAGATGGGTCAAAGCATTTTTGAAGAAAGAGGGCATTCATGCCTATACCACAAAGAATGAAACCAAAGCCAACTTTGCTGAGAGAGTCATTCGTACTCTAAAGGGGATGATGTATCGATATTTTCTACATAATCAAACTTACCGTTACTTAGACATCCTTCCAGACTTGGTGTACAACTACAACCATAGACCTCATGGCTCCCTCCCGAATAAGTATGCTCCAGCCGAGATTCGTAAAGACAACGAATCGAAAGTGTGGAAGTATATGTATGTCGACAAACTAAAATTGAAACCGAAGAAGAAGAAGAAGTACAAGTTCAACATTGGCGATCATGTGCGCATTTCCCACGTTAAATATGTGTTTCAACGGGATTATCACGTTAAATGGACGCAAGAAGTCTTCACGGTCACACATCGTTGTAAGAAGCAGGGAATGCATTTGTATCGTGTGAAAGAATTTTTAGACGAAGATTTTGATGGGCATTTCTATGAGGAAGAACTGCAGAAAGTGACCAAAGATATTGAATCTGTGTACAGAATTGAAAAAGTCTTGAAAACACGTAAAAGGCGAGGAGGAGGTGTGAAAGAATTATTTGTCAAGTGGTTAGGTTGGCCAAACAAGTTTAACAGTTGGGTGAAAGAAACAGACATTCAACGATGAAGCATCCCTTTACATGCTTGGTCTCTGGACCTACAGGCAGTGGCAAGACGTCTCTGGTCAGGGAAATTCTCGAACAAAAGTTGATTCACCCCTCTCCGAAAAACATTTTATGGCTCTATGCAGCCGATCAGCCTTTGTACAAGGGAATGAAAGGTGTGACATTTTACCAAGGCATTCCAGATGACATTGAAGAGCGTTTTAACCCGAAAAAGCCAAACGTACTCATCCTTGATGACTTAATGACCAAATGCCATAGCGATGAACGTATGACACGTCTCTTTAGTGTGGGTAGCAGTCATCAAAATCTAAGTATCATCTTTATTGTGCATAATTTGTTCCATCATGGGAAAGAGATGCGCAATATTAGTTTGAATACCCATTATATCATTCTGTTTAAAAATCCGAGAGACAGTCAGCAAATCAGTACATTGGCGCGGCAAATGTATCCTGGAAGATCACAATTTCTCATAGAAGCCTATCAAGATGCTACCAGCAAACCCCATGGTTATTTGTTCATTGACTTGAAGCCGAAGACGAATGATCAACTGCGTATTCGTACAGGCATTTTACCAAAAGATACCCATTATATATATATTGATAAAGCCGTGTACGACCAAGAACCAACTCATTTAGCCATTCACAGTCAAGATGTCTAAACGCATTCGAACGAACCAGCCTTTCCTTCATTTGCTTGCACGCAGTGGGCCTAGACGGCGTAAATCCTTGCTAAAGCAAGCTACGAAGGAGGAATTAACGAGCTTGTTTGAAATTTGTTTGAATATATTAAGGGGACATTTACCCTTAAGCTCAAAACGGTATAAGGTATTCCAGCGTGAGCGTCATACCCTACGTACTCTGGCAGATAAGAAGATATCCCTTCGACGAAAAAAGAAGTTGGTGAATCAGAAAGGAGGATTCATTGGAGTGATTGCTAGATTTGCATTGCCCTTGTTAGCCAAGCTGCTGTTAAAATGAAGCATGCTATGAAAATGGTTCTCATTCCTGAACAGGAATACAAACTGTTATTAGAAAAGAAGGGGGGAAAACATAGCATCAAAAGAAAAGTCAAGACACTTTTACGTATGAAACGAACGCGTGAAAAGGTTATGGAAATGTCCCAACTTTTTGGCCGTCATCTACGAACAAGTCAGTCCCAACAACCACCCTCACCACCACCACCACCACTAGAAAAGCGAGTGTTAAGTCATTTTCAACCTATCTATCATGGAAAAGTGATACAACTTTTAGCAGAACTGAAGAAACATGGTACGACATGGACAGAGAAGAATGAACTTGTGTTGAAAACGGGCGAGATCATTACAAATTCTAACATGGTTGATTTGATGAAAGAAGCATTGGTGGCGACAAGAAGAAAAGACCGAACCATACTACCCCCACCCCATGGCTGGCATCCGTTTATCCAGGAAATTGTCGATGCGAATATTCCAAAAACGACGTTTAGTAAAAAGACCACTCGTGAAGACATTGCAACAGAAATGAACCAGCGTCAGCAAAGACAGTTTCCTAAAGGATGGGAAAATTTTTAACAAAAGAGCTATGGTGTTGTGGCCAGGAAGAGACTATTCCGACTATTCCCGTGAAGATCCGATGCACAAGTGCGTGTTGTGAAGGAGAAATCCATGATGATGATGATGATGAGGAGACTTGGCATACTTGGTCGAATGGCGCGCGCTGTCCTGAGGAGGTACCTGAGGTATATAGGCAACGACGACGACGCACCTATACCATTTGAGGGGTTCCTTCCATCCACCATGGAGTCGACAAGCTTTTACATTACTTTGCCTAGCAATGCGAGTATGAATTATTATCCCAACAACAAGGCTTCGAATTATCAAATTCGTATGCCTCGAACCATCTATCTGAATGGACGATATGACGTGGCTTTAGCTGAAATTCAATATCCGCATACATGGTCAACGATGAGACAGGACATGGACTATTCTATTCAGTATCGACAACAACTATTCGATAATCCTGTTCTTAGCACTCTCGATATTCCTTATGGCTACTATAGAACCATACAAGAACTATGTGAGGCAGTCAATGAAGAAGCGACTAATACTCTGAATCTTACAAAAGCTATTCGGCTAAAGTATGATAGAATTAGACGACGCGTGTTTCTATTTCTCGATTATGGCTATGAAGTGTCCTTCTCCACTGGATTGGCTGAGATTTTAGGATTTATCCCAGATCACTTGTATACTGAAACATGTACAGCTGACCATAAAGCCGATGTGAAACAGGGGTTTTATACACTGTATGTGTATTGTAGTATTTGTGAACCACAAGTGGTTGGGGATTATTATGTGCCCTTGCTACGTTCTGTTGGGATACAAGGCCATGATGGTGAGATTGTTATGAAAACGTACAATGAACCGCACTATGTTCCTGTAAACACATCCAAATTTGACATTATAGAGATGAATATAAAGGACGACACAGGCCATACTGTTCCATTTCAAACTGGAAAGGTGATTTGTAAACTCCATTTTCGACCAAAAGCACTATGAAAGCCTACACACACGATCCGTCTGCATATCGCAACCACTTTCTTCGACAAGTGGGTGGAGAATTACCAGGATTCAAAGGAGCGCGAATTCAATATGGGGATGGTATTGGTTCAATACTGGGATCATTGGCTCGTAGAGCTATTCCATTACTTAAGGCTGGGGCTAAGATCGTTGCGCCACATCTTAAGAAGGCTGCAAAGAATGTTGCGAAAGATGTTACGGGCCGAGTAGCACAGCGTGTGTTTGGTGGTGGTGATGTACATAAAAAGAGAGTGCAACCGATGAAACGTGCTAGAAGACGAAAAACAGCTAGACGGATAACATCAAAAAAGCATAAAAGAGATATCTTTTGAAAAAAAAATCATGTCTCTCATTCACAATCATTCGTGCGAATGCAGTCTTTCACCATTGGAATGGTTTCACGTACCGCCAACGCAAACGGCTGTAGAGAAAAGTTATAATGTCGACTATCAACCACTGGCGACCATTAGAGAGGGTGCTCCCATAGAATTCTACATTCCTGCGAGTACAGAAGAATATCTGGATTTAAAGAACAGCAAACTTCATATTGTATGCCGCATTGTAAAGGCCGATGGAACAGCGTGTGGCCCAGAGGACCAGGTCTCCTGCATCAATGATGTGTTTAACGGGCTATGGTCTAATATTGAATTGTTTCTGAATGATCGGTTGGTATCTCATAGTAACAACACCCATGGGTATACCAGCATGATCTCGCATCTCATCCATGATTCGGAAGAAAGTCTCCATTCCGAGCGCTCTCTGCGGCTCATGTACAAGGATACTGCTGGGTCGATGAATAGTCATGAGGTGAAAAGGCCTAATCATGAACGCTATGTATCCGGGTTTCATGTCAATGCCGACGGTAGTGATCTAGCTGAGCAAGGAAACAATGGCTTACACCATCGTTATTTGCATACACGTCTCAGCCGTGAGTTTATGCTGGCAGGTGGCTTAAGGATAGATTTGTTTGAGCAGGATCGCTATCTTCCGAATGGCATCAGTTTGAAGTTGCGTTTCCATAGACAGAAAGATGATTATGTATTGATGGCTGCAGATAATACCTATAAGGTAGAAGTGAAAGAGGCATTTTTAACCATTCGCAAAGTGAGGGTGAGTCCAGGCATTCAGTTAGGGCATACAGACGCATTGCTGAAAAGTCCTGCCAAGATCATCATCACTAGAAAAGAATGTAAAGTCCTGGCCATTCCGGCAGGGTTTCGCTCTTTTGTGAAAGACAACATCTTTTTGGGTCAATTGCCACATCGCATTGTCATTGGTCTGGTTCATAACGAAGCCTTTGGTGGGTCAGTCGCGAGGAATCCATATGATTTCAAACATTTTGATCTGAACTATATGCAACTGTACACGGATGGTGAACCAGTCCTGTCCAAACCGCTCAAGCTTGACATTCCACAGGACAAGTACCTAGACGCTTTTGAAACGCTTTACAAATCGTTTGACCGATTGAATGGTGAGAAAAGCTCCATTATAAAAAGGGAAGATTGGCCTAGAGGGTATTCTTTATTTTCGTTCGACTTAACACCGGATTATGATGGAGCTGATCATTTTCCCCTGATCAAGCATGGGAATTTGCGGCTAGAAATGAACTTTGCTACGGCTTTGCAACCTACCATCAATGTCATCGTCTATGCTGAACTTGACAACATTATTGAGATCAGTGCCAATCGTAGCATCCAATTCGACTACCAGTCATGAACACGAAGCAGATCGAAGCTATCCTGAGCCATGATGCCGCGACCAAAGACTTGTTTCAAGGTGTGTTTGCCATGGACCAGTTACCACCGTCTTTACAACGCGGTGCCTATGTTATCAACACCGACGATCATGATGAACCAGGAGAGCATTGGGTGGCAGTGTATTATGACAAAGACCCTGTGGAATACTTTGACTCTTATGGACTGTTCCCTCTCGATGAGCGTTTAGAAACGTTTTTAAGAAAGGACTATATGTATAATTCCATCTCATTACAAACGCCGATATCATCGGCGTGTGGTTTTTATTGTGTCTATTATATATGGCATAGAGCTCGAGGTCAGAGTATGTTTGACATTGTGAATATATTAAAAAGAAAGGATGGGGATTTTATTGTAAAGGATTTTGTCTATAGACATTATAAACCATTGTTTTATTAATGGGTGTAGTTAAGCTGTAGTTAAGTTGTTGAATAATTGTTTTTTCCAAGTTTTTTTTTTTTTTTGAAAAGAAAAAAAAGACTCAAGTTTCAAACTGATCTTGTTTTTATTGTGTTTTCCAAACTCCCCCCCCCCCACTTCTTATCTACCAACTACTTTTTACAATTCTCTCTCAATACATGGATCAATGCATACCATTCATTACAATTTAAATTAATATAGGTATCATAGACATTACACCCACGTTTGTAAATGCTATGAAAGCTCACATAACACACATCACCAAACTTTATCACTTTAACAGTTTCATGTTCAGACAGTTTCAGTTCATATCCTTCTTCCATGTCCATCAGCGGCATCAGCCGCATCAGCCGCATAGGCTGTGTCACCTCAATGGATTTGGTACCCCGCTTGAGTTGTATTCCATCCTCTTTGAATTCAAGCAGAAGATTCTTCCCAATCCAATGCGTGTAACAGCGCGTTCCATTCCACGGTGCTGAGGGTAATGATGTCGCAGCCTTCTGTAAGCTCGTCATATTGGCGAAATTGTACAAACACGTCTAGACCGTTCTCAGTCACACGCACTTCTAATTCATCCGAGACTGCTAGGAGAAAGCCGGGTATTCTCAACTTGTCTAGGTGATCTTTCAACACGGATTGGTCATCAAGCGATAGGACGAGATACTGTCCAAAATGCCGTAACACAATGTCATCACATAAGTTTCTCAGATAGGAGAACCCATATGTCATGGGTTCATAATCCATCAAATAGTCGTCTTCCATCTCGTCTGTGTGTATTTTATACTCGGAGGATGTCGAACAGTGGATGCTGTATAGCTTCTAGGAATCGTAAGATTGCGCGCCAGTTCTTGATATCAAAGAAGATCAACTGTGCATAGGGTGTGTCTGGCACAACTCCCTTATAATCCTTTGGATAATCCTGTAAAAGATTTCTACAGAATGTCACACGTATGTTAGAATCATATTCAGCCACCGTCACTTCCAGTTTATTTTCAAGTCTGCGTTTAAACCCAGCTTCAAGCGGTATGTTTTTAAAGTCTTTCCACACTTCAGGTTTAAACTGATAAGCAGAACATCTCCGAGAACCCATCATCACTTCATTCCTCTCATTGACTTTAAGGTAAACACCATCGTTTAACATGAGTGCATTCATGATGGGGGGGTTACCTGGTTATGCGTTGTCGTCTTGTCTGCGAAGCCTTTTATCCACTTCTTTCACCTGCTTCTTCAACATTTTCCATTCAGGTATGGTCAGCAAGATACCCTTTTTCGTAGGACGGTTCCTTCCAGTCCCCTCATCTCTGAGGTACTTGCGAATGTTCACCACACCTTCATCGCTTTGTTTCATAATCTTGATATACTTTCCATTGCCTAGAGAAAGCATTCCATCCCACGACTGTGGTGTCGGTGCCGTCGCCGTCTCCACTTTTAATTTCTTGATAGTGGTGGTGGTGGTGGTGGCGGTGGTGGGATTGTTCACGTTCAAGTCTTTCACCGTATCTGCTAGAGTATCCATATCCGTTGTTGTTGCAGATCTCTTCATGTTCACCCTCAACTCACTCTCAACTCTGAAGTTGTGGTGAGAGTCCCCCCCCCCCTTTTATACTGTTGCTGCTGCCGCCGCCCTGGCTGTCGCCCTGGCTGTCGCCCTGGCTGCCTTGTAATGCCCATGCGCCAAAGTGGAATAGCCATCATTCAACACGTATCGCTTATCATCAAAGGGGGAGAGAGCTACTTTCCTCAACTTCTCCGAGAAAATCTGGTGGTCATGGCTTCGAATGGTGTGTCCTGTCACCATCATCTGCGTTTGGTTGAACAAACTGTCCTTATACTGCTCATGTTTCATCCGTCTTTGACACGCGTAAGTGATACCTTTAGCCGTATGTTTTTCTTTCCCACCATACATCGTGCTGTACATTTTCGGCCGAAGTCCAACAAACTCTTCAATGGGAATGCCTGCCGTCTCATCTTTCATTTTCCCAAGCACTTTCTTGTTCACGTTGGAATGCAGGAAATGATTGGGGGGATAGTCACTTGTGTCGAACAAGTCGGCATCTTCCTGCATATCCTTGTAGATATCATCCGTTTCTATGTCGTAACATAGACTGTCGGTGTCGCTGAACAACAACTTGGCGTCGGGATACTTGGTCATGATGTAGTTGTAATGAAAGTCAAACATGAGCACTTTGCTGAGGTCGAGAATGGTGAAGCCGACTTGAATGGGCTTATCCAGAAGCAAATCCACTTTGTGTAAATGTACCGCGGTCAAATCTTCATTGAAAATTCTAAATTGGTGGAATGACGGTTTGGCTACAACTTTCTTGAACCGCTTTTCCTGGTGAACGAGTTCCACATTGATGCGTTTTCTCACATTTTCCATGGTTTTGCCAAACACAGAGTTGTTCATCAATTTGAAAAAATCTTTCTCAAACGGGTTCTTGGCCAACTTTCTCTTTTCCGTGTTCAACGAGATGTATTTCGCTAACCATTTGCTCTGTGCAAACATGATGGCACGATGCACCTTCGTGACTTTCAATCCCAGTGACACATATTGCTGTAAATTTCTATAATGAAGTACATATTTCTTCTTGTCACACAAGTTGGGAATAAGCTTTTCACTGGGTTTGTCTTTCATGTTGAGATCTTTCCGTAGCTTCTGACTATGCTCTGATAATTCTCCCACCTTCACACTTTTCCGCTCTGGAGCCACTGGGTAGTGATTATGACAATCATGAATGGTCTGTGGGTATTCCAAATCCACTTCTAAAATGTAGCCAATCTCGTCATCTTCATCCACTTCCATGAAGTCAATGGATTCTGGCTCGTTCACCCACATGAATCCACTTTCCGGCATGCTTTGTGACATGGCCCAGCCGTACAAGTTGTTCGCATCCAGGTACATCAGGTAATGGGTCGGTTTCGTGGGATCATACTCTGCTACGTAGGGGTTATTTGCTTTCGCATACTTGTGTGTGATGACAGATATTCCTCCACGTAAGCCTTGTTCAACCATTTGGTACATGTCAATGTCATTGATCAATTCCAACTTTACCTTTGTCGCTTTTAACATCGCATCCCACGACAGGCCTGGCGCTGTATAGTAGTGGGCAGGATCCAATTCATAGGTGTTGAGACATACTTGACGAAAGTTTTCAAACACGTCAGCCAGCAGTAACACATCCGATTTCAGGTACAAGTCATGGTAGTCGCCAAATGTTGTACAGTGGAATGTCTCCCACACCTTCTGTGCATGTGCATAATCCTCATCACTAATGCCTTCTTCACTAAGCTGACTGTAAAACTTGTCCTTGGACGGCAGTTGTGTTTCAGCAAACTTGGATGGCTCATCCACGTAATCGTAGGGGTACACTCCCTTTCTCAACAGTAACTCTTGCTGGTCGCTATCGTGAATGTGAGAAGTCATGTGATAAAAGTTCTCTTTCCCTTCTGCCGCCAGGTTGGAGACCAACTTCTGTAGAGACGTACTCATGAACTGAAAGCTATCCGTAAATTTCAGATTGCTCATGGTGAATGCAATATATTTCTCAACGGTGTTGGGAATGACTGTAATCGTTTCATTTTTGAACTTTCCAATTTCCTCCATGATCAAATGACTGTCATAACCTCGCAAATTGTGGAAAAAGACAGGGATGATAAACGAATCTTTATCCCCCTGCTGATCCTTTCGAAATCGGAATTGCAAATTGCATTCACTATGTGCAGCTCCACGGTATTTGCCATTGATATGATCATGATCTCTCACACGATCTGCTCCTAGAGGCTCATGACAAATGTAGCAGTCGACCGCAGTCCTGAAATCCTCTTTGTCTTCACGAGTCATCACCATCTCCTTTGGCTGTTGTAAACCGTGCACAATACGATCACGCTCAGTCACCATATGGTCTAAAAAGACTTTCACAGCATTGTCTCCTCGATACAGGACTGGGGCGCGTGTCTCATACTGGCTCACAACCACATAGGCAAAGCTGTTTGGACGATGATGCTGGTACCTAACTTCTTCATGCTTTTTCGTGAAACATTCAAAGTCGGCATAAATCACAAAAGGGACTCGCTGTTGTTTGGCTACATTCTTAAACTTGATAAAGGGTTCCTTGGGAAATGACAAACGTTGCGCTCCATGCTTGCCACACACTTCGCGATGCTTGTCTAACAGATCTTGTCGTGTAAACCCGTGAAGACAGTTGAAACAATAAAACATTGCTCCATTATACTTGGTACGATAAGCCATCAGTCTGCTGAAATTCTTGATGAGACAATAATGCCTTGTCTTGTCATTGCTAATCAAAAGTAAGTTGATTTCTCTCACACTGTTGTTGGCGCTGCTGGCGCTGCTGGTGTTTCGACTCAGTTGTATCGGAACAACGACATCCTGTTCATATCCAAACACGTTGATGGACACATCATTCTCCTTTTCAAACTTTGGAATGTCTGTAATCGGTGTGGGAAATGTCATACCTTCCACCTTCAATTCGTTCTCAAATACCTTGTATTGATGTACACGCTGTGGGTTTCTATCTGTTGAAGGGTGAAGGTGAGCCAGTACTGACCATAAGAAACACTTGTTGTCTTTATTCTTAATGTTTAACACACCTAATGTATTCTTCACTCTCTTCGGCAGTTTGATATAACTGCTCGCTTCCAGAGGTGCTAATGTAGCTGTATGCACTTCAATATACAAGATGTTATCCAACACCCAGCCAGACCCTTGTCGCTCATGTTCATCAAACTTGGTAAACAATTCTTTATAGGCTTCTGGCAAGTCCTGTTCAATATCCTCTGGGTTGTAAGCTATATAGGTTCGACTGCTGATAAAAGCATTATCCACTTGTTCTACCATCACACCTTCAGCATTCGCCGTCAGTTTCTTGAAGCGTGCATGCACGACAATGTACCATTTCATGCCATGGTTTAAGGTCTCCAACAAATGTCTCTTAATCCGATTCTCTTGTTGCCGCATTTCAAGTAATAAATCCGATCCATCTTCAGGCTCAAACCGTCTTTCCTGTGCATTTTCACCAAGACTCACTCTTCTCCCTCTCCCTGCTTGTACTGTCTTTGGAAGCATCCTGCATACATGTGTGTCAAACGCTTCCATAGATGGAAATATCTTTACACATTCACCGCAGAGGAACGGATCAGGTCTGATAATGCTATCTTCCATCGTCTTTTGTCTCTTCACTTCTATCTGCTGAACAAGCTCTTCTATAGCACGTTTCAACCTTGCTGGTTTACATGTATGTGCCACATACAAGTCCAGAAATGGAAATGTCCGTTTGCACTCATGACAAAACACTGATGTGTCTGAATTCATAGCCATTGCTGCTGTTGCTGCGCTGTTGCTTGCTGCTGCCGCCGTCAACTACTAAAGACTGGTGTTTCCCCCACCCCCTTTTATATACACGCACACGCACACAAAGAGGCTGTTTGAAACTAAAAAACAATTTTTATTGTTGCTTCTCACATCAATACTTTTCCACTTAACTATAAACCACATTTTCATGCAATAAAATATAACAAGTTAGCGTTCAATGTAAAAAAAAATAAAATTAAAAACAATTTAACGTTAAATGCAAATGCTAAAAGATAAACCAAAAACGTTAAACATAAGAGGTACACAAGATGAACTCGCAACACTATAAACACATAGAGTCTGTGCTAATATATTAAACAATTTAACGTTAAAAAATGCAAATGTCATTCACAAACTGCAATGTCTAAAGTTCACCAAAAAACCCACACTATACACAGCGCTGATGTACCCCTCCCCCCCCCCCAGTCCATGATGTTCACCAACACGTTGGCTCTCCGCAGTCGCACTGGTAGCGATAAAATTGGTTCATGCTGAATGGCCTCTTCCTCTCCCCCGCAGAGCGCAGAGCGCAGCGGCTCTCCTTTACCAGCACGTCGGCTCACCACAATCGCACTGGTAGCGATAAAATTGGTTCATGCTGAATGGCCTCTTCGAACATTTAAATGGGTGAAAGTTATAATAGTTGAAGTTCTTCAACGCTGCCCCGCACCACCAGCAATCTGTAAGCAATGGTCCTGGCAATCTCGCTGTGAACTTGTAGGGTAGCAATCCACCACATGTTTTACAACAGTAACGTCGCGGGGCATTGTGCTTCACCGGGCAATTGTGCGGCTGCCCCTCATACTCCAACCACACCCAGCACTTGTAACACTCCGTTGTTAGCATCCGACCGTCCTTGCTCCGCACTATCTTCGTTTCCTCCACCGGAGCCACTGCCGATGGAAACTGTAAAGATTCCTCCAAAGCATAGTTCATCTCAGCCTTTGCTTCAGCCTTTGCCTTCTTATCCGTCAACGGCATCACAATCCTAACTACCTCATTGGCTTCGAAACGGCTCAGGTCATCTATGGCAATAGCTGGCGAGTTCATCTTGTGTACCTCTTTGTGTGTGTGTACCTCTGGTGGCTACACTGACAACAGCCTCACTTATATATGAGTTCTGGGGGAGGGAGGGGGGTTATATGTTTTGGGGAGGGAGGGGGGGTGGGTGGGGTGGTAATACACTTCATCAACGCTTCAGCGGAAGCTGTTATTTCCAATCTCGTAATCACGCAACTGCACAAAATGACGTTTCGTTTATACTGCCATCCATTTCGTCAAGAAAAATGTGTGGAAAATGCTTTAAACATACTAACATAAGTTTACTTTTTTTAACTCTTCTTTGGTGGTAGGGGGAGGGTCCTCGTCGTCTCTGTAATACTCTGTAATACTCTGTTACTCTGTTCTAGGGGAGGGGTGGGGGGGGGTGGTCGACACAGATTCTTGGGGAGGGGTGGGGGGGGTGGTCGTCAATACTCTGTACTCTGTACTGTGTATTGACAAGGAGGGGGGGGGTGGTCTGACGTTTCACACATCATTTCGTCACATACACACATTTCGTCATCTCCGCCTGCATTGCCTGCATTGCCTGCAGAGCTTTCAAACTTTTTGTAGAGAGCAGACGTGTCGAAAAAATATGCAGTTTAAGAAAGAATTTTTCACTGAGGAACGCCTGGCGGCTTATCATTTCTCAAAGAAGGATGCCGATTTATGGGAAGAGGTATATGTCGACTACCAGGCGTTCCTCTATGAAACATGGAGGGATTTTCAGTCTCAACATCAACAGGAATTTCACCGCTATGTGTATGCATGAGAATGTGTGGGAAATGCTTTTTTAAAATAAAACTCTTATAACTCTCTCCAATCCCCCCCCCTCTTTCACTCGAGACGCCACACCTTTTTTTTTTCACAAGCTAAGTCCCTACCATACCATTGTACACACAACGTACAACGTTTCACCGGAAACACACTTTTGCAATCCTTGTATCAAATGACGTTTTCTTTCGTCATCACTCAACACTCTAACGTCCCGTGTGCGCGCCGTCTGTGCCCAGACCCGGGTGCCAGAAACACTTTCACACTTTTTAAATGTGTGGTGATTCTCTTAAGAGAACCACCACAAAAGTGTGGTGGTTCTCTTAAATATACACTACTTGTAGCGAAGTCTCTCCAGGGCAAACTTTTGTAAAATTCAAGTGTCACATACAGTGGAGAAACATCGCGATTTATCAGAGAAACTATCCAGTTCTGTCATAGAAACCATCCAGATCTCTGAGAGAAACCATCCATATTTCATAGAAAAGCCATCCAGATCTCTTAGAGAAACCATCTAGATTTCTGAGAGAAACCATCCAGGTCTCTTAGAGAAATCATCTAGAGCTCTCAAAGAAACCATCAAACTTTCTTAAAGAAACCATCCAGGGGCTCGGTGGCCGAGTGGGTAAAGATGCTTACCCGCCATGCAGTTGTGGTTCTGTAGCCCGGGTTCGAATCCCGCTCGTGGTGAGGAATCATGACGATTTGCAAACCCCCAAGGGACGTCGGTGTACCAAAATAGTCCTCTAATACCAAGTTAGAGTTGCATTATTGTTAGGCGTATGTGCCAATAGATAGGGATTTCATAGACATTATATGGGCACGTCTAAATTATAATAATCATGAATTAAAAAAATTGTAGTCAATAATTATATAAATGCATGCGCACATTGAAAATCGGTTTGAGCAGGTTGTCTGGAAAATCGGTACATAAAACTCAGTAGTATTATTGTTGATATCTGTCAAAGAAACCATCCAGATCTGTCACAGAAACTAGCTTGCTGTGAACACTGATTCTAGTGTTTTGTGATTCGCAAGCTTGCTGTGAACACTTACTTGTAGTATTTCTGTGATTCACAAAATTGTTTTGAACACTGACTTGTAGTGTTTTTGTGATTGCGAACTTGCTGTAAACACTTACTTGTAGTGTTTTTGAGATTCACAAAGTTGCTTTGAACACTGACTTCTAATGTTTTGTGATTCACGAGCTTGCTGTGAACACGGAATTGTAGCGCTTTGCGTTATTCAATAACTTGTTTTTTCATATTTTTTTCTAAATTTAGCGACTATGTTACTATTTTTACATTAGTTGCATATGTCACAGCTGCTGTGAGATATGAAAGTTCTTCTCCTGTTGTTATGACTGGTGTAGTAAATCCATACAAAATAGAAATACACGCCATGCGTAACTCAGGCCTTAAAAAACTGATCCTCAGGAGACCATGTGACTGCCAGTCTAGACAATTGAATCAGACCAGAAATGAAGTCATCGGATGATTAGTCATTCGTACTATACGGCAGATTTGTCTGAAATTTTATCCCTCGATTCTAATTCTTGCTACGTTACTAGCAATACCAGTAAGGATTTGAAAGTAATTTGTGAAATCAGTGTGATTGCGTTGACATGGGCCGACATGCCGTTACGTCGTTATGGCTGTACCCGGAAGACATACCCAAGCCTAAAATGGCGTCATCGAAACTGTGTCTTAATATCGTTGACTATTGCAATCTAATGTACTGACTGTATGCATGTTACATAGCTGACAGCCAAATTGTTTGCGAGAGTTAACAAAAAAAATGTTGATATTCAATAGACGTCACATACTTTCATAAAGATTCTAGTTAAGGCTGAGCGGCATTTTGACAACATTGTGTTTGGTCAGGCATAACACACGAATTACAGGAGATTTCATTGTCCGAATCCACCGACTGGACAACGGACATTTTTATTCAGTCAAGTCAAAACTATTGAGACAAAATTCTCGATACCAAAACGAAAAGATCACTAAGTAGATGAGCAAAGATATAAAGCACTTAGGAGGGAAAAGTGCACAGTAAAACCTCAATAAACCGGATGCTGTCGATACTAAACTAACCTGCAAGATTTATGGAGTTGCCTGGTATACCGAAGGTCCTTTATTTTCAGCAGTTTAACGTAATATCAACACAATACTTTGACTGTATAAAAATATATATTTTACAATTCTAAGCATGTCTTATTTGGAGTTCTCGACAGAACAATCCAGTTTTATTCATTTACAATGCGTTGCTTGATTTGCATCCATCAACCACCCATTGCCTTAGGGTCATTATACTCAATTGTTTTGCGAATACGTTTGCTTTTTACTGCAGTAAAGGTGCTGAAACAAGTACAATATGGTTCCCCTAAGTCAAGCCACGCGAAACGAAGCATAAACGGGTACGATTAGTTACAGTAATGGTACGGTAAGTGTATCACGAATGCCGATACCTTAAAACAATGGGTTTCTACCACGATGCACGCACACTGCTCTCGCAGCGACAAAAAAACAGCGGACAATACAACATCAGGCACACAAATACCAGGGTCTGATGAAAGGGTCCGGTATAGTTGTGTTCTTTATACAGTAAAGCTTGCGCTTGATATACCGAACAAGGTGGGTCCGGTGTCTAGTGTAATCAAGTGTCCGGCTTTTTGAGATTTCTTTATTAAGGAAATCAATAGAAAGTAAAAAAGGAACTGAAAATGTGTTCGGTACAGCGAATTGTCCGGTTTATGTCCGGTTGATGGTCGGACCTGAGGTTTTACTGTATTTCAGGACAAACTTTATGCAAATAATAAAACGCTCGCACATTATCCACTTCTAGCTTATTTTCATGTTTTAAGCTACGTATCATACACACTGCTTACTAAAACGAAAAAAGAATGCAACAATATTTTGCTGAGTAATTGCACAAAATCAATGTGAGATATTTGAAGCACCAATGTTGTACCTTGAAGGGTGGGGGTTGAATAGAAAGTAGACTTGAATTGTTAAAAATCAATGCAAATTGTATTAAAAAAAATCCTCATATTTGAGCGGTAATGGCTTTCCATGTTATGCATCTGATGATGAGATTCATATGTCTATTAACGGGTAAAAAAGTCTGTCGATTTGACCTATCAATCTTCAATCTTCTATCAATGTTCTATAATCATTCAATCAAACATAAAACGTTCGCTTCTGCCTTGATTTTAGATATTTAAAAGGTTAATCTCAAAAAGTTCACACTGTAACAGTTAGTTCATATGTTTTCTATTATATGTATATGTTTGTTAAATCAACGTTTTTTATTGAGTTTGAAGGAACGGAAATCACAACTGGCAAAAAAAATCTTTGATCAGAAAAAATGGTAGAATAAAACTTTAATTAATTGATATGCAGCGCATGAAGTTTGATTCCAGAAAACAATTATTACACCAGGTACAGAGACTTTCAACAATAAGCGTCCAAAAGATCAAATTTGAAAATAGGATTGTGTCTTATAACAGTGTCAAAATAGCAGAGTTAACGAGCAGCCGGCGCGAACACTTGTCTCTCCCTCTCACATCGAATCCTGGGACTGTGGAATTAATGGCAATTCTATGCAGCCATTGGCTAGCAGTTCTATGCAGCCATTGGCTGACAGTTCTATGCAGCCATTGGCTGACAGTTCTATGCAGCCATTGACTGACAGTTCTATGCAGCCATTGGCTGACAGTTCTATGCAGCCATTGGCTGACAGTTCTATGCAGCCATTGGCTGGCTATAATATTAAAGGAAACTTTCTAGGCAAGTGTTTTATTTACGTACTTGTTGTAACATTTCTTTTTGAAATCGCCCTCAATTTGAGAGAAACATAAAATGACTTGGAGGTTTTACAATATCGCTTTCACATTAAGGGGTAAGAGGTGGAATCTCTTCTCCTGTAACCGGGTCTGTTGAGCATGTCATAACCGCGTCTGCTGAGTACGCCATAACTGGAGCGGATAACTTTATTTCCAGGCGCTCAATTAACTACAAAACCGGAAAATTCCACTGGAACTGACAAATTGATGGGGAGCTTTCCTTGGCTTGGCCTTAACAATCAAAGCGGATTCGTTCGTCAAAGAACTGTCTTTGCGTAATTCCTTTAGGAAATGCGGTGGAGATTTTACCCATGCAAGAAATTGATTATAATTACTGATAAAATGAAAGGACAGTTAATGTTTTTTTTCCGTCGTGATTACTGTAACCTCAAGGTCCACCAGCGCAAACTCTCGCCAAACCAGTTATCGTTTGATGACCAGTGGGTAGTTTTGATGACTGGTTGCAGTCTGGCTGTTTGCAGTTTGGGGCACGAATAGACACTGAATCATCAACTGGCACTTCGGAGAACCAGTCGACGCGTTTGAGAATCAGTTGACAATAGAGATTTTTAAAAGCAATTATCAGACCAATTTATAATATATTACTGACAAGTCCTTGTTATCAAATGAAAAACTAGACCGATTTCCGCCAGAGTAATTGACCCACTTGGAATTTTTACAGTATCTTGAAAAGACAAAATTAACTAATGCCATGGTCACCGAGGAAGATCTTTCGTAACGTATTATAATACTCACAGGGTCGCAAGTGAGCTCAAAGTCGCTGTACCTATAATGGTTTTACAGATTATAGTCACCTTCTGATTTCCAGCCTTAGCCTTGACGAACAGGGTCACCGAGGTATCTCTTTTGTGACATCTTTTAGACCTCCGGGGGCCACTTGCTATCATACATGTTGCCATGCGGAGGAAGGGGGTAATTTCGAGGCCAGATGGAATCCGTGCCGATTGCCAATTTCGTTAAAAAAGAGGAGTAATTTTCACTCAGTATTCTCCGTTTCCCACATAAGGGGTTCTTTCAGAACTGTACTCCGCGATTGGGTAAAAGGGGAGATTATTTCAAAATTAGCACTCCGGGTTAAGCTATCGTTTTAAAAATTCATGGACACGCATGATGACCAGTTGGAACGTGAGTGGCCCGCAGTTTTTGGACCCAAAGGTTCGAAAACTTCTTTTTGGAGATACGCTATAATGGTTAACTTCTTGTTTCCACTTTTGTCTTGAAGGGCAAACAAAGTTGAAAATAGTAGACGCCAAGGTCAAAGTCAACCATTTTTGCGATTTTTTATTGGTTCCCACAATCCTGTGTGTGTCTACTTCCTTGAAGATGTCCATTTTCTTTGCTGTGTTTACATTTTCACATTTTCTGCAGTCTAAAGCGTAATTAGCTAAAAAAAAATCCCAACCAATGGCATTGCATGTTCAAAGTGACGTCATACTGCAAATTTTAAAGAAAGAATTGAGAAACTTTTGCTTTTAAAATAACAATCTTATTCGAATAACGTCTACTGCCTGGAGGATACAAGCAAAGCTACCTGGTGACATGTGGGTTATTGAGGTGAGTTGTTCAGGTGGATTACTGAGGTTAATTGTTGAGATAGGTTGTTGAGGTGGGTTATTGAAGTGCGTTGTTGCGACAGGTTGCTGAATTGTTACTGAGGTGGGTTGTGGAGGTCTGTTGTTGAGGTGGGTTACTGAAGTAAGTTGCTGCATTGATACTGAGATATGTTGTTGAGATTGTTGAGATGGGTTGCTAAGGTGAGTTGCTGAGGTGCGAAGTTGAGATGGGTGCTGTGTTCAACTGCTGAGGTGGGATACTGAGGAGGCTTTTTGAGATGGGTTACTGAGATGCGTTGCTGAGGTGGGATGTTGAGGTGGATTGCTGAGGTAGGATGTTGAGGTGATTTATTAAGGTGGATTTTTGAGATGGGATGATGAGGTGGGTTGTTGAGATGGATTTCTGAGGCAGGTTGCTGGAGGCGAATATTGGGACGATTATCAATGTAGGGCAAAGCCCTAACAGAATGATTTAAAAACAGGGGCGTATTGTTTTATCTTTTTCACCACAGACCGCCATCTGACAAATCTACCAAATTACTTTTTGCTGAATAACAGCAATTAGAACTTTTTCTACGAAGAGTCGGGGGTTCTGACAGAGCAGTTAACGGAATCGGTTAACTGTGCAGTTAACGGTTGTGAATACGGCCACGGACACTTTTTCTTAAGTTTTATGCAAAAAAATAAATTATTACGTGGTATAAATATGTTATTCTGAGACTGATTTATTAAGATCCTAAATTCCTGTGCCCAAAATACTCGCACAGCAGAAACACAAAAGTAGGAGTGTCGTCACGGACGTTTGGACGCCGATTGGCTGTCTCCCAGAGAGGAAGGTCAGCGGGTAAAGAGGTCAGTGTTTTGTGCTGACACAGTTCTAGGTCACGTGAGGTATTTGCAGCTCCTGGAGAAAGTGTGACGCAAACGTCTGGGTGCCTGAGCGATGCCTGGTTTGGTGACCCTTCTCCTGGGTTGGTGACCCTTCTCATGCAGCCTTTAGCAAGTTAATAACAACGAGTTTATAAGTAAATTGAAGTTATTACGGTTGCTGAAAGAGCGAGATTGAATGGCTTTGTAAATAAACACAGCTGTTGCTCCCGATAACATTTTTGGCCTTAATATTAAGACAGTTATTGGCTGCTACTGTGAAACTAAAAAGGCTTTTGTGAAGGAAAGCAGTCAGTTCATTTCCTTACAACTACGACCAAACGAGGAATCCTCTCTCAACCTTCTTGCCCTCGAAAAATAAGTTTTTTTTAAACACGTTGACATTAAATTAAATTAATTGGGATTAGTTATCCATTTACCCCAGAGAAGTCCATCAGTACGTCACGTGTTTCGTGCTTAGCAATCATTAAGAAAACAAGCAACAAATCCTCGCCTCAGCCGGGTAATTGATTGGAGCTTTCACATCACGTGACCTCAGCAATAGACACTGACGAAACGTTTGATTAAAAAGGGACGAACATAGCGTTGTTCTTAAGCACGCCGCGACCTCGCAACCACATTTTAATTCTCTTGTTTTAATTAATTGACGGTGTGTAATTCCTGATAGGGCGGCATAAGAAAGACAAATGGAACATCTTGGCCTTGCAGTGGGGTTTCAATCATACTTATGTTTAGTCCAAGGCCTGCGTCATACCGTGGCGGCGTTTGTGCACTGAAGTGTTGCAGAAAAGTGTGAAAATGGGAGCAGTTTTGTCGGGCCGTCTTCAGAAGTCCAGCAATAACCGAGCCTCGCCCCTTGTTTTTGGCACAGAGTGATCTTTTAATAATTTGTTTTTCTCGATATTAGGATCTTTACACCAGGATTTATACTTTATGATTTATTGGAATTTAACAAAAAAAAAAAAAAGGCTGGGGATGGAGGATTTAAAATGGCACAGAAAGCAGGAAAAAAACCGACATTCACTTAGCATAAGAAGAGTATGTAATGGCCAAAAAGAAACTCGACCAAATATGTTCGTTTCTTATTAAGCGTAAAATTAAACTTCACGAAAAAAAATAAACAAAAACTTAAACCATTGGATATTGTAAAAAAAGGTGTTTGCTAGGTTTTTTAAAATCGTTAACGAATGAGAGCTGCTTTGTTTTGACGAGAAACCACACTGTTGCTCTCCTTGGCCTAAGCATTCCAACAGCAATAGCTGAAGAAAGTCCATGAAATATGCTTAACATCTTCTCTGTCACTTCACGATGCTTGGCCGAATCAATGAAGACTTCCATTTTAATATTTAATTAACCTTGGTTTCACACAAAGAGAGCGCCCTCGTACCTCGTTCTCACTATCCTTGCGACAAGAACAGATGTATCTGACGTGCCTGGAGGGCCCCTAACATACCCATGCCTGGAGGACCCCTAATATACCCATGCCTGGAGGGCCCCTAACATACCCACGCCTGGAGGGCCCCTAACATACCCACGCCTGGAGGGCCCCTAACATACCCACGCCTGGAGGGCACCTAACACACCCACGCCTGGAGGGCCCCTAACATACCCACGCCTGGAGGGCCCCTAACATACCCACGCCTGGAGGGCCCCTAACATACCCATGCCTGGAGGGCCCCTAACATACCCACGCCTGGAGGGCCCCTAACATACCCACGCCTGGAGGGCCCCTAACATACCCACGCCTGGAGGGCCCCTAACATACCCACGCTTGGAGGGCCCCTAACATACCCATGCCTGGAGGGCCCCTAACATACCCACGCCTGGAGGGCCCCTAACATACCCATGCCTGGAGGGCCCCTAACATACCCATGCCTGGAGGGCCCCCTAATATACTCATGCCTGGAGGGCCCCTAATATACCCATGTCTGGAGGGCCCCCAATATACCCATGCCTGGCGGGCCCCCTAATATACTCATGCCTGGAGAGCCCCTAATATACCCAGGTCTGGCTGACCGCCTAATACATGCATGCCTGGCGGACCCCCTAATATTTCCGATGTCCGTGGTCAGTGATTCCCTGTCGTTTGGAATCCCTGGCTGTGAGTTCCTGCAATCCCGGTTTCAATTCAGTAGTGCTTAAGTTTGTGGATTAAATAGGGCCGAAGCTCATGCCATCACTCGGCGAATCTGATGATGAAGGTGATGATGAAGAAGAAGATGAAGAAGAAGAAGAAGAAGAAGAAGATGATGATGATGATGATGATGATGATGATGATGATGATGATGATGATGATGATGATGATGATGTTGATGATGATAAAACAGCGAACACTTTTACTAACCTTTTGTGACACGATTTTGGTGCCGACTCACAATTACAGCGGCCTTTTTCTTGACAATTCTTTTACAATCACATTGAAAGCAAATGCGTCATAAGAGATTGAATAATCTCCGTATTGGGCGTCTAAGAAAATAATCTGTTCAATGGACTTCAAAATTTGACCTACATAGAAAATGGCTTGGGTGCAAACACATTCCTTGGCTAAGATATACTTATAATAAACATTATAGAAGCCTCAGGGAACTGACCTCAAATCTGTGCAGTCAATCGAACGTTTTACACCAGATGACGTATTACAGGGTTCCAGTGACCTTCGTACAAACCAGCATAATTGGAATTAAGGAACAAGGGGGTGGGGTGAGGGGTGCTCGAGATTGACGGATACTCCCGTAAGGATGTTGTAAACACTTCTAACTCATAAGTTAGTTTTTGTATGGTCTTAATCACGCCAATTCAATTTAATTAAGGCATTTACGGCCAGGTTTATCTCCCAATCAAACTTAATCTATGCTCAACAAGATACGCCTGACCCTATTTTCGTTTTTATAACTTTTTAAACACCTGATGTGGTGTTTGGAACCTTTAAAGGAGCGAACAGAAAATCAAACCTTGACGAGTTAATTGATAGCTTTAAATGTGTAGCACCTCCCACTTCCGTACGCGCTGACAATGATTAAATAATCCATAAGCACGGTTTATGTAAACAGGTTTCAGGCCATTAGTTTGTCAATATGCTTAGAGAAGCAAGATAATGCACTCACGGAATCAATCACAACTCCTTTTAAACTAGTTGAATTTGTTTCTACTTTATGCCAAAAGCACCTAACGAGTTTGGGTTTATAGTAATTGCAATTTTTTTTTGTTCCAGACTTTAACAAAAAATTTAACACCGGATATAAAACTCGTATATATCGAGCGAAAGATATTAAGGCAAGTCTTTGAAGAGACGAGTAGAGCATATACACATACACTCTCAAATGACCATCAGGTGTATATTTCGATCACTGTTCATAAAAAACAATAAAAAGTTAATTTTGGATCATTTATTTAATTATATTGCAGTGCTTGAAAGCAGTCTGAAGTGACGAACCTCTTGTGTGGGCTGTATCAAGTTATGTAATTATTAAAAACTATTCACACAATTTGTGGATTTACGCTCTGTGAAGTTCGGACAATAATACCAAGCCTTCAAAAAAGAAAATTCAGCATTTCATGTTGAAAGTGTTTACATAAGTAAATGTGAAACTTGATTCAGCGATAACGGCAAGGTGGGACGGAGGCAGGTTGGGAAGGAGGCAGGGTGGGAAGGAGGCAAGGTGGGAAGGAAGCAGGTGGGAAGGAGACAGGGTGGGAAGGAGGCAGGGTGGGAAGGAAGCAGGTGGGAAGGAGGCAGGGTGGGAAGGAGGTAGGGTGGGAAGGGGACTTGGTGGGAAGGAGGCAGGGTGGGAAGGAGGCCGGATGGGAAGGAGGCAGGGTGGGACGGAGGCAGGGTGGGACGAAGGCAGGGTGGGAAGGATGCAGGGTGGGACGGAGGCAGGGTGGGAGGGAGGCAGGTGGGAAGGAAGCAGGGTGGGATGGAGGCAGGGTGGGAAGGAGGCAGGGTGGGACGGAGGCAGGGTGGGAAGGGGGCAGGTGGGAAGGAAGCAGGGTGGGAAGGAAGCAGGGTGGGAAGGGGCTGGGTGGGACGGAGGCAGGGTGGGAAGGAGGTAGGGTGGGAAGGAAGCCGGGTGGGAAGGAGGCAGGGTAAGAAGGGGCTGGGTGGGAAGGAGGCAGGGTGAGAAGGGGCTGGGTGGGAAGGAGGCAGGGTGAGAAGGGGCTGGGTGGGAAGGAGGCAGGATAAGAAGGGGCTGGGTGGGAAGGAGGCAGGGTAAGAAGGGGCTGGGTGGGAAGGAGGAAGGGTAAGAAGGGGCTGGGTGGGAAGGAGGCAGGGTGAGAAGGGGCTGGGTGGGAAGGAGGCAGGGTGAGAAGGGGCTGGGTGGGAAGGAGGCAGGGTAAGAAGGGGCTGGGTGGGAAGGAGGCAGGGTAAGAAGGGGCTGGGTGGGAAGGAGGAAGGGTAAGAAGGGGCTGGGTGGGAAGGAGGCAGGGTGAGAAGGGGCTGGGTGGGAAGGAGGCAGGGTGAGAAGGGGCTGGGTGGGAAGGAGGCAGGATAAGAAGGGGCTGGGTGGGAAGGAGGAAGGGTAAGAAGGGGCTGGGTGGGAAGGAGGCAGGGTGAGAAGGGGCTGGGTGGGAAGGAGGCAGGGTAAGAAGGGGCTGGGTGGGAAGGAGGCAGGGTAAGAAGGGGCTGGGTGGGAAGGAGGCAGGGTAAGAAGGGGCTGGGTGGGAAGGAGGCAGGGTAAGAAGGGGCTGGGTGGGAAGGAGGCAGGGTGAGAAGGACTGGCCATCTTACAAGCTTCGCTTGATTGTCCGGGCAATCTTTTATGCATGCTGTAACAATATCAGTACTATTATTTTCATTTAAAAAAATTTAAATTTTACGTATATGGCATACTTTTCGCGAACGTGACATAATATGTTGAGGTGAAACAAAAAGTTTTAAAAAAATGACAAGGGATTTTCTTCTTTTCGTATGGTGCCTTATTATTGAACCATGCTTTGTGACATATTTGTTAATTTGATTTCAGATTTAATGCTATACGGGAGAGTCAACATTGAGAGAGCAGGGGAAGAGCGAGGCGGAGATCTGTCACTGGAATACATACAGCTGAACGAGTCATCAATCAGCTTAAAAAAAATAACTGCGGCTGTACGTGTTTTTTGTGATTAATAAATACACTTGCTGTTTAAAAAGAAAACTATATGACGAGATAACAAGCGAGACTCCTACAGTTGTCTGTTGTAAATATGGAAACAGCATTCAGCATCATAAACGGAAGTAAAATATTCAAGGCATTGATAACAAACCGGATTCAATGGTAAAATACATAAAGCAGTGAAGGATTATTTTCTCTCGGATATCAGTTCCTTTTCTAGTGCCTCTTCGGTATCAGGATAATCTTAGCTTTGAAATTTGAAGATATAGCGAAAATGCGGTCTAAAAGACAACTTTATACATTCACAACTGACATAAACTGTTGAGGTATAGAGCATCTCTGTAGCATCTTTATCAGGCGGAAACGATAATTAATTTTACAAGTTTGTGTGAGTGTGTATTGCCATCGAGATGGCCCAACTGGAATACCTTCCGGAAAGTAACGACTCAAACATAAACAATACCCATTTGACGACGGAAGTGGACGAGTTAATGCCACCCCATAGTGACGTAGCCAAGTTGCTATGGAAATATATTGCGCCGTTTATATTCAGTGTTGGTGTTTGCGGAAATATGCTCGTGCTGCTGGTGATGCGGCGACGGAGGATGTCCGGCACGACTACTTCTGTGTACTTACGGGTTATGGCTATTTTTGACATGAGTGTACTCATTGTGGGTATGATACCGGAGTGGTTAGAAGCTATGGAAATAATCATTTTTAAAGAAATCCACCCAGCTACGTGTAAGTTGGAGAAGTTTTGTTTTTATACGTGCTCCGACACGGCTATATGGATTCTGGTTGTCTTCACTCTCGATCGATTCCACGCCCTCGTGTTTCCGTTCTCAAAGCTTGAAATCTGTCAGCCTCATCGAGCGAAATATAACGTCCTCGTAGTCGCTCTCATCGCCGTAGTCAAAAATGTACACGTGTTCTTAACACGTGGACCGGAAGAGTTTCCCTCGGCGGATAACAGCACCGAGGTGGATGTGAAGATATGCGGCAGACCGGAACCCTACACGTACTTCGAAGTGTACGTGCGACCCTGGATAGCGTTCGCGTTAGTAAGCGCCGTACCCTTCTGTGTACTGTTATTCTGTAATGTTTTTATTATCCGGGTACTGTACAGTGTTAAAAAGATGAGGAATCATCAAGCAATTGCTGCTAGCAAGGATAAAACTATTGTGCAAATGAGCTTAATGTGTCTCAGCGCTTCTTTTTGCTTCTTAATTTGCGTCACACCGAGCATCGTTCTTCTGATTGGTCGGCCGTACTGGGACTTACCGGATGAACCGAATTACTCTTACGACATAGCCAAGGCTATTTCCAATCAGCTCGCATATGTCAATCACTCTGCAAACTTCTTCCTTTACTGTTTGAGTGGGAAAAGATTCCGGCGGGAACTTGTGTGTGTCCTGAAGTGCATGGGAGCGGCTCAGGGCTCTCCTCTAGGGTCAACCGATTCCAAGACGTATGTTTATAGATTTAATACGACTAAATCACCGCAGCGGAGTCCCTTGCCCGTGTATCGGGGCACGTCCCCGGGGCACTTAAATGGTGTCAATGGAAACGCTCGGTACTATAAAATGGATCCAGGAACGGGTAAGATCACTCCAGATCACTGCCCAGAACAGCTGCAGTTAAAACCGTTTTGATTTACTCACAGTAGAGAAAATATGTAAAATATTTGTGGTCAACATAAAGACCTCTCAAATAGAAGTGGTCACTAAAATTGCAAAAAAAAAAAAACCCAACAAACCTGGTGTTTACTTCAAATCAGACCTATGGGTGTCAGGTCATTATGGTTTACTAACGAACCGTCACTCGGACTTTACAGCGTCCATTAGTTATACCCTCGCATGTCTTTGATAAAAGTGAAGCGTAAAAAACAAACAAACAAAAAACAAACAAAGCAGTAAATTTGTGTATATTTTTCAAAAATTGAAAAAAATTAAAACCTTTTCTTAATCATAAATTAATAGTTTTTAGTATAAATAACGTGTTAGATAAAGATGCCCATTAGGTGTAAAATATTCTGAAGCCGAGTGACCCCTTGTATTTTCGAGCCGCACATGACTATTGTAAACACCGAATGCTGTTATTGACAGCGATACAAGATACAAGATAGGCAGCAATTATGTGGACTCTCTGGCGTATCGGGATATCTTCACTCCTCTTAACCACTGCAGCCCCCTCTCCCCCTTCCCCACCCCCTCCCCACCGCTCCACCTCCACACCTCCACACCTTAAGGGATGGCTATACTACTCGTCAGACGTCAGTCCGTCGATCGCTATCGATTACATTGATGATTAATCAGTGCTCTTGCTTGTCATGTACAGCGTAACCCCCAGCACGGGACCACCCCCAAATAGGACCACCCGCAAATGGAACCACCCGCAAATAGGACCACTTCGAAAAATAGGACCACGTCGTAAATGGAACCACTTCGTAAATAGAACTACTTCGCATATGAAACCACTTCGCATTGCGCAAACAGGACCAATTTTCATTCGTCCTGTTCCAGTTGACTTCCATAGTTATAAAAAAATTCTGAATCGCACCTAGCAGGAAATTCGACAACTTAAGTTCAATGCCAATCGAGCAGCGATGTCGCTAAAGCGATCTAAATGTGACGTCGTTTTTACGCCGCAAAGCAGATCAAAAAGCGATGTAATACACGTGACGCTATGATGACATCATTGTGACGTCGCTAAAACGATGCAGCCGGAAGTGGCGTTGTTTGTGGTGAATAACGTCGTTGAAAAACAATTTACTCAGTCGCTTAAGTGACGCAGTTAAATCAATTTACGTGCTGTCTCCAACAGACGTTATTGGGGCCGCAAACGTTGTTGAAACGTCACCTGGCTGACAATAATTCAATCCCACGTAACGTCAGTCCCAACGTCGGTTCGACGGTGGTTATTATCACATCTGGGATTAAGACATCACTTAGAGGGATGGTACTACACCCGGCCACGCTATGCCTCCTACACATTTCAATATCGGAAACCCTGATCAAATAGCGACCTGATAAAATATGAACGAATGCAAGGTCGCAACGACGTCGTTTTAAGTAGCTATATATATATATCCGGCTTCAACCGTGACAAAAACAACTTATCTTTAGTTTCGCTCACCATAAATGAAAGCCATTTTTGCAAAAAAAGTGTAGAAGAGACGTAATCTATAAAATAAGAAGAAGAAGAAGAAGAAGAAGAAGAAGAAGAAGAAGAAGAAGAAGAAGAAGAAGAAGAAGAAGAAGAAGAAGAAGAAAAGACGTAAGAAAAGAAACACGTTGGATTTCTTTCAGTAACGATCTAAAAAGGACCAAATGTACGCATATTTTAAAAAATATTTTTGAATTTGTTTGGTCGCGTTCCAAAAAGTAATAATGCCAGTACGGTTTTATGACATTCGATTTTTGCTCACATTTTCCTGATTCTAATTCATACTGGATGTCATCAATATTTCCGGTTTTATTTTCGCAAGCCCCGAGATCATAAATAATGTAGAGAAAGTCTGCCTGTTCTTGCTTCTTGTTCGTGCTCATTTTTCCTTTTTTAAAAAAAGCGAGATTGCGTATAAAGGTTACTTCCTCTAGTGTCAGCTTTTGACCGAAGTTTATGTCTCCAGGTCTATCAAAGCCCGCGTAATCGATAAGTAAAAAGTGAGGTTTTTATGCAAATATCAAATTAACAATTGCTTGGAGATTAATATTGCATGTTCACAAATCGATTAATTATTATTGTGGAATGAAAATGAGCAAACATCTCTTCGTTGTTGAAAGTGAAAAGTGAAGTGAAAATATCCCAAGATTTTTTGTGTAGCTATGAAATGAAGTTATTAAACTATACTCCAATTATTGGGTACATTCGAACAGTTTTTAAACGACTCGAAAACCCTTCTTCTTCATTTTTTTTTGGGGGGGGGGGTGGGGGTGGGTGTGATGTTCCAGTAAGCCGCCCTGAACTTCTCCCCATCCAATTTAAATGCTTGGTTTGTGCAATATTATCCCCAGCAGAGAATGTGGGTGTCTGGTAGTGACGTTTTTCCCCGGAAAACACCGGAAACACGCGATGGGAAACACCCAGTACACAATGCACGAAAATTATCGGAAAATACCGGAATATTCAAGTGTAAACGTGAATTGTTTATGCTTTGCGAGGACGAAATGTGGCTTGTTGCTCTCCTCAAAAATAAATGTTTAATAAATGTGGCAAAAAAAAATCCCACCAGCTGGCTGGCTGGGGCTGGCCGTATAGCCCACCCGCTGCTGGTTGGTGCGTGTGTTGTTTATGTTTCAGATTTTGGTTGTACTGTGAAGGTTGTAGTGTGTTGTGAATTGCAATTACTGTTGTAATGCAGGTATTTAACATGATGTTAGTTTTTGTGATAAATTTGAAACTTATTCTCACAAATATGTCATTTTAAATGCCATGAAATGCACATTAAATCTTAGAGCAGAAGCTCCGAGGGGGAGGGGGGGGGGGGTCACTTGAACTTTTCGAATGAATATTGTTGTTATTCCACCGCATTAAACAGAGCAGAAGTTAAACTCGTGGACCATTAGGCGCCCCGCGTACAGTTCCTCGTTTTACTTCTCGGTTACAAAGACTGTAATTCTCGACATTCTCTACGCTTATTGCCCAATATTAGGTCACTTTCTACGCAGGATGTTGATTTTCATGCTTCTTAATGCCACGTCAGTAGATTCCGCGTTGTTTTTTTTTATTTAAATTTTTGTTGCTGACTGGCAGATTGGAGAGGGGGGGTTATCACATGTACCCTGCACACACACACACACACACACACACACCCACACACACACACACACACACACACACACACACACACACACCCACACACACACACACACACGCACACACACACATACATAAACGCGCACACACACACACACACAGATATATATAGTGATATGTAGCCTGTGCCATCTTACTGCTATTCCACCCCAAGAAATCAAAAGTTGTAAATAATGCATTTTAAATGTATATAAAATAATAAGCATGTTACCTGGCGAATTCAAGAACACAGTATGTATGTCCTTCAGCCCAGCTGACTGCACTATATAATTCATTGTAAAAATGCAAGAAAAAAGTATCTTTTCTTCAGTATCTTCTGGGAGTGAATTTATACAAACGTCCGGGAGCGAGTACATGGTACCGGTACTAGAGAGTAATGGCTACACCAGTATCTTTCAACAGCCCGAGGATAATGTAGGTTTCCTTTTACCGGTGTATTCTTACCAGTCTGCGAGTAATGTGGGTTACCCTTGGGGCGTTTAATGACCGCTCTCAAGGTAAAACAGACCATATTTACTGATCTTTTTCATCACCCTGAAGGTAATATAGCCTAGATGTACTGATCTTTTTCACCCCCTGAAGGTAATACAGACAATATTTACTGATCTTTTACACCACCCTGAAGGTAATATAGCCTAAATGTACTGATCTTTTTCACCCCCTGAAGGTAATACAGACCATATTTACTGATCTTTTTCATCACCCTGAAGGTAATATAGCCTAGATGTACTGATCTTTTTCACCCCCTGAAGGTAAAACAGACAATATTTACTGATCTTTTACACCACCCTGAAGGTAATATAGCCTAGATGTACTGATCTTTTTCACCCCCTAAAGGTAATACAGACAATATTTACTGATCTTTTACACCACCCTGAAGGTAATGTGACTTGTATTTAGCAGTATTTTTCATGAGCCCGTGGCTAATGGACACCAGAACTCGGAAATCGGACCAGCATTGGGAATGAACGAAAGTGGTTCGATTGGCGGGATAGTCAGATTTGTGGGATGGTCCGATTTGTTGGATGGTCCCATTTGCAAAGTGGTCCGAATTTTCGGATGGTCCGGTTTTTGGGATGGTCCGATTTGCCGGACGGTTGTACTGCGGCTTACCATTACTAGCGTTATTGCCAGTCTAGGGTAATATAAATTACCCTCACGTGTGTTTTTAAGTAACTATATGGTAATTTGCCTTCAGTGGTGTTTTTAGCAAACCTTTCGGTATTGCAGATAACTTTTTACAAAGCTTTTGCGCACCTTTGGGTGATGTACATCATCTCTACAAGCGTATATGTCGCCAAATCCAGGTGAATTACTGGTATTCTGTAGTAAGATTTCCTCGAACTCTTCCTCACGTGTCTATTATTGTATTGTCAGAAACGTGAAAGAATGCACTGCATAGAAACATGGAAAAAGTTGGATGGGGGCCGAAGGGGGTGGGAAGGGGGGACGGGGGGACGGGGAGGAAGGGGGTGGGGGAAGGGGAGGGGGGAGGGGCAACAGGCTGTGGCACACGGGAAGTGAATCCTTCGCAGGAGGTTTTTGTAAATGAAAATAGATGTATTGTTCTCATGCATAGCATTTGAATCTCAGTTTTGTATGTGTAAGTTGTGACATGTAACATCACATGTGGACCAGTTTTGTATGTGTAAGTTGTGACATGTAACATCACATGCGGACCAGTTTTGAATGTGTAAGTTGTGACATGTAACATCACATGTGGACCAGTTTTGTGTGGGTAAGTTGTGACATGTAACATCACATGTGGACCAGTTTTGTGTGGGTAAGTTGTGACATGTAACATCACATGTGGACCATTCTTGAGTATTCCTCTCCGATTCGTTACAATATATTATTTCCGTACAATATTTTCTTTTTATTTCTGTGTTAGAAGATGCTTCAAAATTGCGTCATCAGATGCAAGTTTTCATTCCCGGTACCATAGAAGAGGGCAGTGAGGGTGGTGTGGGATGATGTGGGGTGAGGTGGGGTTGGGTGGGTGGGGTGGAGGTGATGGGGGCTATTAATGCGGAAACAATGCTACAGTTTGCATGAAGGGTCAAGCTAAACTGGAATTAATTGTGAGATGTGGTAGATTAAGAGCCCAGCTTTTAAATGTCAAGGTAAAGCTGTTCAAGGTCATGGACAAGCTGTTAAAGATCAAGTTCAATTTGCTGAAGGTCAAGCTAATGAAGGTTAAGGTCAAGCTGTTGAATGTTAAGGTAATGGGTGTTTGATAGATAAGGACGGTGGTACTGGGAATCGTGGGGGTGGGGTGGTTGGGGGGTTGGGGGTGCTGCAGGTCACTTCACAGATATTTTCTGTGATACTTAACTCATCTTACAGATCGGAGAACGTTCTCTGTAGACCATGTAACGCCCATTCCATGTTCGTAAATCTCCCCAGGTATCGAGGGGGGAGGGGTTGGCGGGGGGGGGGGCAGGCCACTCACCTTCCAACTGGCTACCATGCGTTATAGTGACTCTTTAAAACGACCCCTAAACGAAGACTGCTAAGTTGAAATAATATCTCTTTTTTAACCAGACGGGGTTTAGTTTAGAAAGAACCCCCTTTTTGTGGGAACTGGTTCTGTGCGTATACCGCCTCTGGTTGCAAAATTACACCGTTTCTCCACGCTATTTGTTTTGGACACGCATACTAGCATATATGATACCCAGTGCCCCCCCCCCCCCCCCGCACACACACACACACCACCCGGGGCGAATTCAGTACAGAATGTGACATGCCCACCACAGATTTTTATGTTTTGTTACGACGGCTCTGTAATCAATACTGTAATCCATGATACAAAAATAAAGCATAATATTAAAAATATAAATGAAGTATGAATACGGTATTTACTCTTGTACTTGAGAAGTGAAACCGTGATGTCGAACCGGTCACTGCGTAGCAATGCACCCGTACATTGTCTGTCAATAAAATGTATTGCTCTCTTTTTGAAACACCAATTACGTGCCAATGTTTGTTTTATTTATATTACTCTTAATCTTATAGAAATTTGTTGAGAAACAGATAACAAAAGTTGCATACACCTTTAGCCTCTCCCCTCCCTCCTCTCTCACACCTTCCACAACCGGCATTCTCAAAGGGCGGAGCATAGTGCATAATGTCACCATCCAAGAAATCCTCGCACTCAAGAAGTCTACTACAAAGGTCCATTATACAGTGACGTCACTGAGCAAAATTCCTGCTTGACTTTCGAGCCCCACTCCTTCTTTCTCGTTTCCTCCCCTAGACCACATTTTAGAGTTACATTTGACTTCTTTATGGTTTCATGCGATGGGCAGCCAGCAATGTCGTTTTTACATTAATTCGATACATAAATAATCTCTTAATGAGTGTCTGTTTATCCTAAAAACTCTTATTTTAATGGAGAGATACCTTTCAATCATTTAAATGTGTTAGTTATATCGAATTCTATTTTGGATTTTGAATTATAGAAAATGAAAAAAAAAGCTATTAAAGATACATATAAGTCATTTAGACATATATCTGACCGAAAAGGAAATATCATAAATGGAAGATACATTTGTAAACGTATTAAAATATCTATTTTGAGATATATCTGAATACCTCTGACACTTACTGATGGCCTCTGACACTCAGTGATGGCCTCTGACACTTACTGGCGACCTCTGACACTTACTGATGATCTCTGACACTTGCTGATGACCACTGACACTTAGTGATGACCTCTGACAAGAACTGATCACCTCTGACACTTACTAATGACCACTGACACTTAGTGATGACCTCGGAAACTAGTGATGACCTCTGACAGTTACTGGCGACCTCTGACACTTACTGATGATCTCTGACACTTACTGATGACCACTGACACTTAGTGATGACCTCTGACACTAATTGATCACCTCTGACAATTACTGATGACTACTGACACTTAGTGATGACCTCTGACACTTATTGATGAACTCTGACACTTACTGATGACCACTGACACTTATTGATGACCACTGACACTTTCTGATGACCTCTGACACTTAGTGATGGCCTCTGACACTTACTGATGACCTCTGACATTTACTGATGACCACTGACGCTTAGTGATGACCTCTGACACTTATTGATGACCTCTGACACTTACTGATGACCTCTGACACTTACTGATGACCACTGACACTTACTGTTGACCTCTGACACTTAGTGATGGCCTCTGACACTCAGTGATGACCTCTCACACTTAGTGATGACCTCTGACACTTAGTGTTGACCTCTGACGCTTAGAGGTCATCGCTAAGACACCTTGTGCAATAGGTTTTGAGTAGATTGCGACTTTGTCACACTCTGATGCTTCATTGTGTGGAGAATATTCAAATAACCTTGTCAGTTGACGTGCTATTTATTAAAATAAACTACCAAATGTATGTTTGCGTTTCATTGAAGAAAATGGCTTGAAAACTAGAAGGGTCCACGCATCATGAAATCAACAGCGCATTTAGTTGTAATGTTCACATATCTACTTGCCATACTCACATATTTACTCGCCATGCTGACATATTCACTTGCCAAACTCACGTTTTTACTCGCCGTGTTCACATATTTACTCGCAATGCTCACGTATTTACTTGTCATACTCACATGTTTACTCGCAGTGCTCACATATTTACTTGCCATACTAGCATATTTACTCACCATGCTCATATATTTATTTGCCATACTCGCATATTTACTCACCATGCTCACATATTTACTTGCCATACGCACATATTTACTCGCCATGCTCAGATATTTACTTACCAGGCTTACATATTTACTTCCCATGCCCACACATTTATTTCCATGCTCTCATATTCACTCGTCATCCTCACATATTTACTTCCGTGCTCACGTATTTAATTGCCACGCTCACGTATTTACTTGCCACGCTCACATGTTCACTACATAGCGATTAAAATCACCATTGAGACCACATTAAGCGACATTACAGATAAAATCAAAATTTTACATTCAAGCGAACGTAGTTCTCCCCTCCTATGAGGTCACCGAATTGGAGTTGATTATCACAAATTCAAATGAATAACATCGGATTTTAATTACGAGACCCAGCTCCAGGACAAATCAGGACAAACCATGCACAACGTGTGTTAATAAAAAAATAATCTAATGTGATCCCGACTGGACGAATGGGAGTGCATTTGGCAGCATATGTGTTACCTTGCCCCCAACCCGCACCACCAAAAAAAAGCGCGGAACAAGAGTGGCTATCTTGGGGCGGAACACGAGTTAGGAGTGCCAGTTGTGTTAAAAAAACAGGGAATTTTCAGTCAGTACACCGTGTTTCCCAAAAATGTGGGGGTTCTTACAAAAAAAGGGTGGGGGGCTGATTATTGTGCAGCCCCACTTCTCAGTATAAGTGTGCGGAGTTTTCGTCCATGACTGCAGTACCGAGCGTTCTACCTTTGCTCATAAATATATCATTTGTTGAAAAGGGTGTTTTATTTATCAAATTCAGGAGCGATATTGTCAAGGGCGTCCGCGTTTGGTTGAAAAGGGGGCATTTCAAGTCTGGCACTCAGCGGTAAACGGTTGTTTACAAAGCCATGGTCATGCGGAGTAACTCATTTGCGCACGACTGGCCCTCACCCCGCCTCGCCCTGTGACCACGTCTCGTCCTGTGACCATGCAGAGTCACTCATTTACACACGACTGGCCCTCACTCCGTCTCGCCCTGTGACCACTTCTCGTCCTGTGACCATGCGGAGTAACTCATTTACACACGACTGGCCCTTACCCCGTCTCGCCCTGTGACCACTTCTCGCCCTGTGACCATGCAGAGTAACTCATTTACACACGACTGGCCCTCACTCCGTCTCGCCCTGTGACCACTTCTCGCCCTGTGACCATGCGGAGTAACTCATTTACACACGTCTGGCCCTCACTCCGTCTCGCCCTGTGACCATGCGGAATAACTCATTTAAACACGACTGCCCCTTACCCCGTCTCGCCCTGTGACCACATCTCGCCCTGTGACCATGCGGAGTAACTCATTTACACACGACTGCCCCTTACCCCGTCTCGTCCTGTGACCACATCTCGCCCTGTGACCATGCAGAGTGACTCATTTACACACGACTGGCCCTCACTCCGTCTCGCCCTGTGACCTGATTATGCAGCAGTTTCGTGGAATATGAGCCATTGTATTCAAACCATCCAAAGCCGTAACCGGACTGCAATACAATAACTATGGCATGGCATTTTCATTTATCAGGCAATTATTGATATCAAGAATTAATTTTTGATCTCAAAAAATGATTTTCTGATATGAAAAATTCATTTTTAATCCAAACAAATTAATTTTTTTATAACAAAATTTAATTTTTTCTATTTGTAATATTTTTGATATCTCTAATTTTATTCTTGAACTAAAAAAATAATTCTTGATATCAATACATATTTAGAGACGTCAAGAAATATTTATTGACATCAAAAATGATTTAATGATCTCTAAAATTGATTTTTAGAGATCAAAAATTCATTTCTTGATAGCAAAAATGACATATTTGATAGCAAGTAATTTAATTTACTTCTATTGAATCAAGAATTTATTTCAGATATCATTATTTGAGAATGAGACTTTTTTAATTTATACTTTGAAATCTGCAAATAATTTTTTGACCTCAAAAATTAATTTTTGATATTAGTCTATTTTTACTTGAAAAAATTCACAGGCACACATCTGTGAACAAAATAATGACTGGTCTATATATACAGAATCTTTCTTTCATTATTTTTGTTACTTTACGAAAAAGAAGCAATTCTTGAGTTCGAATATTGATTTGTTATTATTGATATCAATAATTCAAGTTTTCATCTCCAAAATTTAATTAACGATTCGTTAAATTTTTATATAAATGTGTGTCTCCGTTAAGATTTTGTAGGTTTATAAATTTTTTTTTTTTATATCTAAATCATTTTTTGCCCTCTTAAATTCAATTATTGATAGCAAAATATAAGTTAATGAGATCAACAATGATTTATTGATATCTTTAATAATATTTTGAGATCAAAAATAGGCATTAACTGTTAAAACAGAATTCCATAAATAACAGGCTGGCAGTTTCACGGGCCAAAATAAATTTCCTTAGAAACACAATTCGATTCGTCTGAACAACAACAGCAGGCCTTATAATTTCCTGAGTTACACAAGGGTGTGATTTCCCGGGCGAAATGGGACATAACTGGCATTATAACTGGATATAAGTGAAACACGGCATTGTGTCGACGTCAAGACGTCTTAGCGACGTTGTTCTGACGTCTGCGAATCGACCAATTGTATGCTGTGATTTCAAACAAGAACAGCAGTTAAAATGGTGGGCTTGTCTTGGTTTACCAAAAATCGCCTTTTTTCAGAATGATATGGATTCAGTCTTTTTCAGATAAGCTTTGAACAAGAATATCAGATTGATTTCTGTTGCGGTTTCCATATTATTGCGGACGGTGCGTGCATCTTTCCTGCTTTTTTCACTACTTCTGTTTTAAAACAAACATGGTGCGATCGTTTCTACAGATGTTTCACACATTAAAACAAACCATTCTATGCTCTCTTGATTGCTGACTAAGTACGGATGCTTGCCTTGAAAAGTGGCGAGAACAGGCAGCAAAACTGCCGTCTTTTCCATACCGGACTGTTGTCAAAGTTGAAATGTAAAGTGCCAAAAATACGGAGGCCGAGTTGTAACTATAAAAGGGCGCAAAACAAGGCTGACCTTCATGTGACGTTTGCTTCTTGTGGGGAGGGGGGGGGGGGGCGGGCAATATCTTGGTCAAAACATGAGTATTAAACGAATTATTAAAAAAATGATCAGTTTAACAACAAAGCAAGTCCCTGAATAGATAAATACATATAAAGTTAAGCAATAGAATTTCTATAAAAAAAGAATCGTAATTTTCCGGTGTAAAAAGAATAGTCCGAGACATTTACAGTTTTCACCTCTGCTAATTATTATCTAACACAATTGCACCCCTTCGTCTGTGAACAAAGTTTGGAGTTTTGTGTTAGTCACTATGAACGTGTAAAGTAACCGAAACCGAAATTGGGTTTTCAAAGTGGGATGCTCGTTTTGTTCCAGAGAGTGATCGATGATACCACGACACCCGTGGAAAACGGGGTCACCCCATTCATCCAGAGAGTGATGGGTGATACCACGACACCCGTGGAAAACGGGGTCACCCCATTCATCCAGGGAGTGATGGGTGATACCACGACACCCGTGGAAAACGGGGTCACCCCATTCATCCAGGGAGTGATGGGTGATACCACGACACCCGTGGAAAAACAGGGTCATCCCACTCATCCAGAGAGTGATGGGTGATACCACGACACCCGTGGAAAACGGGGTCACCACATTCATCCAGGGAGTGATGGGTGATACCACGACACCCGTGGAAAACGGGGTCACCCCATTCATCCAGGGAGTGATGGGTGATACCACGACACCCGTGGAAAAACAGGGTCATCCCACTCATCCAGAGAGTGATGGGTGATACCACGACACCCGTGGAAAACGGGGTCACCCCATTCATCCAGGGAGTGATGGGTGATACCACGACACCCGTGGAAAACGGGGTCACCCCATTCATCCAGGGAGTGATGGGTGATACCACGACACCCGTGGAAAAACAGGGTAATCCCACTCATCCAGAGAGTGATGGGTGATACCACGACACCCGTGGAAAACGGGGTCACCCCATTCATCCAGGGAGTGATGGGTGATACCACGACACCCGTGGAAAACGGGGTCACCCCATTCATCCAGGGAGTGATGGGTAATACCACGACACCCGTGGAAAACGGGGTCACCCCATTCATCCAGGGAGTGATGGGTGATACCACGACACTGTGAAAAACAAGGTCATCCCACTCATCCAGAGAGTGATGGGTGATACCACGACACCCGTGGAAAACGGGGTCACCCCATTCATCCAGGGAGTGATGGGTGATACCACGACACCCGTGGAAAAACAGGGTCATCCCACTCATCCAGAGAGTGATGGGTGATACCACGACACCCATGGAAAACGGGGTGACCCCATTCATCCAGGGAGTGATGGGTGATACCACGACACCCGTGGAAAACGGGGTCACCCCATTCATCCAGGGAGTGATGGGTGATACCACGACACCCGTGGAAAAACAGGGTCATCCCACTCATCCAGAGAGTGATGGGTGATACCACGACACCCGTGGAAAACGGGGTCACCCCATTCATCCAGGGAGTGATGGGTGATACCACGACACCCGTGGAAAAACAGGGTCATCCCACTCATCCAGAGAGTGATGGGTGATACCACGACACCCGTGGAAAACGGGGTCACCCCATTCATCCAGGGAGTGATGGGTGATACCACGACACCCGTGGAAAACGGGGTCACCCCATTCATCCAGGGAGTGATGGGTAATACCACGACACCCGTGGAAAACGGGGTCACCCCATTCATCCAGGGAGTGATGGGTGATACCACGACACTGTGAAAAACAGGGTCATCCCACTCATCCAGAGAGTGATGGGTGATACCACGACACCCGTGGAAAACGGGGTCACCCCATTCATCCAGGGAGTGATGGGTGATACCACGACACCCGTGGAAAAACAGGGTCATCCCACTCATCCAGAGAGTGATGGGTGATACCACGACACCCGTGGAAAACGGGGTCACCCCATTCATCCAGGGAGTGATGGGTGATACCACAACACCCGTGGAAAAACAGGGTCATCCCACTCATCCAGAGAGTGATAGGTGATACCACGACACCCGTGGAAAACGGGGTCACCCCATTCATCCAGGGAGTGATGGGTGATACCACGACACTGTGAAAAACAGGGTCATCCCACTCCTCCAGAGAGTGATGGGTGATACCACGACACCCGTGGAAAACGGGGTCACCCCATTCATCCAGGGAGTGATGGGTGATACCACGACACCCGTGGAAAAACAGGGTCATCCCACTCATCCAGAGAGTGATAGGTGATACCACGACACCCGTGGAAAACGGGGTCACCCCATTCATCCAGGGAGTGATGGGTGATACCACGACACTGTGAAAAACAGGGTCATCCCACTCATCCAGAGAGTGATAGGTGATACCACGACACCCGTGGAAAACGGGGTCACCCCATTCATCCAGGGAGTGATGGGTGATACCACGACACCCGTGGAAAAACAGGGTCATCCCACTCATCCAGAGAGTGATAGGTGATACCACGACACCCGTGGAAAACGGGGTCATCCCACTCATCCAGAGAGTGATGGGTGATACCACGACACCCATGGAAAACGGGGTCATCACACTCATCCAGAGAGTGATGAGTGATACCGCGACACCCGTGGAAAACAGGGTCATCCCACTCATCCAGAGAGTGATGGGTGATACCACGACACCCGTAGAAAAAAGGGTTCATCCCACTCATCCAGAGAGTGATGGGTGATACCACGACACCTGTGGAAAAAAAGGGTTCATCCCACTCATCCAGAGAGTGTTGGGTGATACCACAACACCCGTGGAAAACGGGGTCATCCCACTCATCCAGAGAGTGATGGGTGATACCACGACACCATGGAAAACGGGGTCATCACACTCATCCAGAGAGTGATGGGTGATACCACGACACCCATGGAAAAAAGGGTTCATCCCACTCATCCAGAGAGTGATGGGTGATACCACGACACCTGTGGAAAAAAGGGTTCATCCCACTCATCCAGAGAGTGATGGGTGATGCCACAACACCCGTGGAAAACGGGGTCATCCCACTCATCGAGAGAGTGATGGTTGATACCACGACACCCGTGAAAAACAGGGTCATCCCACTCATCCAGAGAGTGATGGGTGATACCACGACACCCATGGAAAACGGGGTCATCCCACTCACCCAGAGAGTGATGGGTGATACCACGACACCCGAGAAAAACAGGGTCATCCCACTCATCCAGAGAGTGATGGATGATACCACGACACCCATGGAAAACGGGGTCATCACACTCATCCAGAGAGTGATGAGTGATACCGCGACACCCGTGGAAAACAGGGTCATCCCACTCATCCAGAGAGTGATGGGTGATACCACGACACCCGTGGAAAACGGGGTCATCCCACTCATCCAGAGAGTGATGAGTGATACCGCGACACCCGTGGAAAACAGGGTCATCCCACTCATCCAGAGAGTGATGGGTGATACCACGACACCCATGGAAAAAAAGGGTTCATCCCACTCATCCAGAGAGTGATGGGTGATACCACGACACCTGTGGAAAAAAAGGGTTCATCCCACTCATCCAGAGAGTGATGGGTGATACCACAACACCCGTGGAAAACAGGGTCATCCCACTCACCCAGAGAGTGATGGGTGATACCGCGACACCCGTGAAAAACAGGGTCATCCCACTCATCCAGAGAGTGATGGGTGATACCACGACACCTGTGGAAAAAAGGGTTCATCCCACTCATCCAGAGAGTGATGGGTGATGCCACAACACCCGTGGAAAACGGGGTCATCCCACTCATCCAGAGAGTGATGGTTGATACCACGACACCCGTGAAAAACAGGGTCATCCCACTCATCCAGAGAGTGATGGGTGATACCACGACACCCATGGAAAACGGGGTCATCCCACTCACCCAGAGAGTGATGGGTGATACCACGACACCCGTGAGAAACAGGGTCATCCCACTCATCCAGAGAGTGATGGATGATACCACGACACCCATGGAAAACGGGGTCATCACACTCATCCAGAGAGTGATGAGTGATACCGCGACACCCGTGGAAAACAGGGTCATCCCACTCATCCAGAGAGTGATGGGTGATACCACGACACCCGTGGAAAACGGGGTCATCCCACTCATCCAGAGAGTGATGAGTGATACCGCGACACCCGTGGAAAACAGGGTCATCCCACTCATCCAGAGAGTGATGGGTGATACCACGACACCCATGGAAAAAAAGGGTTCATCCCACTCATCCAGAGAGTGATGGGTGATACCACGACACCTGTGGAAAAAAAGGGTTCATCCCACTCATCCAGAGAGTGATGGGTGATACCACAACACCCGTGGAAAACAGGGTCATCCCACTCACCCAGAGAGTGATGGGTGATACCGCGACACCCGTGAAAAACAGGGTCATCCCACTCATCCAGAGAGTGATGGGTGATACCACGACACCCGTGAAAAACAGGGTCATCCCACTCATCCAGAGAGTGATGGATGATACCACGACACCCATGGAAAACGGGGTCATCCCACTCATCCAGAGAGTGATGAGTGATACCGCGACACCCGTGGAAAACAGGGTCATCCCACTCATCCAGAGAGTGATGGGTGATACCACGACACCCGTGGAAAACGGGGTCATCCCACTCATCCAGAGAGTGATGAGTGATACCGCGACACCCATGGAAAACGGGGTCATCACACTCATCCAGAGAGTGATGGATGATACCACGACACCCGTGGAAAAAAAGGGTTCATCCCACTCATCCAGAGAGTGATGGGTGATACCACGACACCCATGGAAAAAAAGGGTTCATCCCACTCATCCAGAGAGTGATGGGTGATACCACGACACCCGTGGAAAACGGGGTCATCCCACTCATCCAGAGAGTGATGGGTGATACCACGACACCCGTGAAAAACAGGGTCATCCCACTCATCCAGAGAGTGATGGGTGATACCACGACACCCATGGAAAACGGGGTCATCCCACTCACCCAGAGAGTGATGGGTGATACCACGACACCCGTGAAAAACAGGATCATCCCACTCATCCAGCGAGTGATGGGTGATACCACGACACCCGTGGAAAACGGGGTCATCCCACTCATCCAGAGAGTGATGGGTGATACCACGACACCCGTGGAAAACGGGGTCATCCCACTCATCCAGAGAGTGATGAGTGATACCGCGACACCCGTGGAAAACAGGGTCATCCCACTCATCCAGGGAATGAGTGCTGCAGGCAGAGAGTGAGGAGGGCTTCCACGAGGTGAAAAGAAAGTTGCAAGAAATATGGTGACTGATACTATGGCTTGGGTGTACCGAGAACACCCTCCCCCCCCCCAAAAAAAAAAAAAGCTGCTGGAGAAAATCTTATTGTGTCAGCTGCTGAGAAAATCTCACCCCCCCCCCCCAAAAAAAAAAAATCTACCCTCCCCCTAAAATCTACCCTGCCCCTAAATTTTTGCCATACCCAGAGAAAATTCTAACGCCCCGCAGAACTTAACTTCTTTAACGAATGTTCAATCTACGCAGTTTCTACCCCGGAAACTGATGACAAACTGTAGCCAGTGTTAATCCGCAGTGCAATTACCAAAAGCGCTATGCTTTTTTCTGACCTACTCAGCTGTGATCCCCAAGACTGAAGGCCTTAATGAAGCTCTCGCCTCTGTGAATAGTGTATTTATAGGGGAAGATTGTCTCCGTCTATGATATTATAATATTTTAAAAATCACTTTCTCCCTTCGAGTAGAATTTTTTAAAAATTGGGAGTCCTAGGGCCCGTCTGGTCAGAGGAGTAGTGAAGACAAAATGATAGACGAGAAGAGATAGAACTATGGTCCGAAACATTGGTCCTGTACAACTTCAATATACCCTTCGGAAGTTCTAAAACTGCCTAGTGTAAGCTAAATGATAAATAAATAAATATATAAGTACAAATTAATAACCATAAAACGAATTTCATAATAATATTTATTTCGTTTTTATTAAATAAAACAAATGGACGTTTATTTATCTTTATTTATTCGCTCGAGCTTTAACATGGCTCGAAATATCCTTATTTCTAATGTGTATTTTCTGTTTAAAAGCGAAATCTGCCATTTTTTTTATCACTTCAAGCTTAACTAAAAGGTTATTTTAAAGCCCTTACACCCCCGCCCCCTCCCCTCGCCCCACCCACACGGGCAGCGAACCCGCTATTTCTCGTGTAAAACCGTGTGAACACTAGCCCGGGGATGAGCGAGAAAGGCACTCTCGATGACTCAGACTTGGTGATCACTTCCATTTAGTAGGTTTAATTGAGGTGTCTGTTTTTTTTTCCGTGACACCGCAATTAATTTGTGACTGATCGTTTGAGATTTTATAATCACTTAAAAAACACAAACAAACGAAAACGTTTCGCAGCTCACACATTATACATGTAACTTTTTCCCATTAATTATTATTCTGCCTGCTTACTTTTGAAACAGAACTTATATCATGGTCTGATTTTACGCAATATAGTGTCGTGTGCACCTGCGTTGACTAGACTTTTTTGCACACAGCGCAAGCTTTCCATGTACCACGTGACCAGGCAAAGCGGGCATTATTCATTTTTCCAGTTTGTCTTCTTTTCTTCGTAGTCACAGTCTCTATCCTCGTGGTCACGGTTTCCATCCACCCTGGTCGCAGTGTAAATCACTTGCAGTCACAGTGAGTATCCTCAAAGTCACAGTGTCCATCCTTGTAGTCACAGTGTCCTTGCAGTCCTGCCTACCAGTAGTTTATTTCGCCGGTTACATTGCTCATGCCTACAAAAAATCCAAAGATTGACAAATTATAGCTTATGTCAAAAGCCCAGAAGGCACAATACCCAGAGTGGAACATAGGCCTACACATATAAACACATGCACATAACCACATAACCACAGCCATACACGCAGACATAGAGACACAGACAGGAACACATGCGTGCATGTGTAAACATATGCACATAACCACACTCATACACCTGCACACATAACCACACTCATACACCCGCACACACAAGCACACTCAGACATATAACCGCTTACAAGCACACGCATACATACAAGAACACAAATAAACGCACACCTTCACGAGTATACATATACAGACACACACAAGCGCGCTCATACACAGACACAAACAAGCACACGCGTCCAAACCGACATACAAGCACACATAACACATGAAGACATACGTGAGAAGATCTGTGACAGGAACATGTGATCCCCCCTCCTCCAAGCCCGACCCAACCAAAACATATAAAAAGCGGAGGTGAGCTGAGGACGCCATTTGTAGAACGGTTCCTGTGATGAACCTAGCCTTAACTCCCTCCCCTTTCCCATACAAACACAGCTGGATACTCGCTTGTAAGTGCATGAGAATATTCGTAGCAACACACACACATACATACACACACACACATATATATATATTTATATATATATATGTGTGTGTGTGCGTGTGTGTGTGTATTAGTTTACATACACATATGTGTGCGACATATGCCTATATGTGTGCTATACATGCCTATATGTGTGCTATACATGCTCATATGTAAGCGGCACATGCCTACATGTGTGTGACACATGCTTATATGTGTGTGACACATACTTATATTTGTGCGACACATGCCTATATGAGTGCGACACATGATTGTGTGTGTGCGACACATGCCTATATCTTACGGACCTAGTACCAATCCGGTCCATTTGCAAATAGGCATGTGCTCATTCTCCCACGACAACACGAAAATTTAAATCTTGGACTGGCAGATTCGCCGGGATTCTTTAAACGATATTATGATTTCTGCATCATTTTCATCCGTGATCAGATTCAGTCTCTTTCAGACCACTAGTTTTTGTGAATGATCATCTACCTTATTTCGATGTTCTCTTTTTGTTTCAACTAATTTGGGGCACCAAAATATTCGGCTATATATAGCAAGGTTCTACAATTGTTCTTGTTTAATAATGAACACATAATTTAATGCAACGCCAAAGAATCGGGCCTATAAACTGCATAAATATCACTTATTTATTGTAAATAAAAACATTTTATAATACTATTTAAAAATTATTTATTCACTTTTCTAAGCTGTTCGCAATCGGGCCCGTTCCATTTGCAGATTTGTAAATAGCAAGACATTTCTCGTTCGTTTTCGGGCCTATGCCAATTGTATATTTTTTAATTCGGTTGTTCATTTGCAAATGGACGACCCAATTATAAATTTGTTATTGGGAAAGGTAATTTTGCAAATGGACGGAACTAGTAATTGGTTCGTAACATATATACTCCCCCCTCCCGAAAAAGGCAGGGTTTCTACCCACAAGCGACCCCCGCCCCAACCAAAAATAAAAAAGCACGGATTCTACTTACAAGCAAAATGTTCACATTTTTCGACACCCCCCCCCCCCCTCCAACCAGAAAAAAACCGAGAACCCTTGTGATTAAAAGCGTGGTGCTTATGACGAATAAATACATCTGAACTTCTACAAACAAGACTGCCGAAAGAAAACAAATGGGATCGAGTTCATGGCGAATATTTGGACATTTTCTAAGATAATGAGCGTAACCCATGGCACGATACAACCTGACTACTGGTAGCAGAATGAGATAATTGAGACAGTTCATCTCATAATAAAGCACGAGTCAGCGCAAGCCCCCCTCCTCCCCCTTCTAATCCTCCCCCCTCCTCCTCCCCCTCCTCCCTTATCCGCTTAAATACATTCAATTAATTTTTCACATTGTTACACCTAGATTAAATGCTTATTCAGAAAGGAGCCGAGCAACAATAGACCCACTTTATCAACGCTTCAAAGGGAGCATTTAGATTTACGTGAGCATGCAGTCCCCAAACACCTTTCCCCCTCCCTCCCTCCCTCCCTCCCAACAAACTTAAAGCTTGCTTTTGTGAAATGAAGTGTGCTCTACATTTTTTTTTCATTCCAGACAGTTTCAAAAGCTACAAACCAAATTATGCAAAGCTCATTTAACTCTATTGACTCAAACTTTTTAATGAAACGTGAAGTACTCTTTCAGGGCACGAATAGTATCTCTTTCGAAGTGCAACAGAAACCATTAAATAGCAAAATTGGTTATTGAGATCTGAATTGGAGCTTTGAAGAGGGGCTTCTGCAGCTGTCAATTCAATTGTTAAACAAACGTTTAATTTTGATGTTGTCGCAAAATAGACTTTATTAGCGAAAGGTGCGGTTTATTGTGACTTCAATACAAGCCGTTATCTGCTTGATGCCTTGTTGCTTTGGTATTCAATTTTGTTCACTTTTCAGCTCGCTTTTTTAAAAAATAAAGATACATTTTGTTAAATTGCAAGGTAAAAATAACGAGCTATTAGCACACACAAACCTATCTGATGAGAGCTATCTATTCAACACCGCGTTTTTCACCTGAATATTTTAACAGTTTAATGGAGACAGTGCTTACTGCTGCGAAAAAAGCTCCATGGCCATTATAACACCTTTCTCTGCTTTCAGAACAACCAGATTTTAACCCCTACGACAGCCAAGTGACAAGATTGCACGCCTTCAGCTGAATCGTTCTTCGCTTTCAGAATATTGAAGGCAGTTTTATCAGACGTCTGTGACAACCAGAGGGGAGGGAGGCGGGGGGGGGGGGGGTTGGGGGTCGGAGGGAGAGGGGATTACTCCCAATCAACACGTGGGTGGGAATATGCGTTATTTTCTTATATAACAAAGCAGACAGCACCATGATCTATCCCTATAACAAAGCACTCAGCCCCATGATCTAGCTCTATAACAAAGTACCCAGACCCATGGTCTATCCCTATAACAAAGCACCCAGCCCCAGGATCCATGCCTATAACAAAGCACCCAGTCCCATGATCTAGCTCTATAACAGAACACCCAGTCCATGACCTAGCTCTAAAGCAGAACACCCAGCCCACGATCTATCCCTATAACAAAGCACCCAGTCCCATGATCTATCCCTATAACAAAGCACCCAGCCCCAGGATCCATGCCTATAACAAAGCACCCAGTCCCATGATCTAGCTCTATAACAAAGTACCCAGACCCATGATCTATCCCAATAACAAAGCACCCAGCCCCAGGATCCATGCCTATAACAAAGCACCCAGTCCCATGATCTAGCTCTATAACAGAACACCCAGTCCATGACCTAGCTCTAAAGCAGAACCCCCAGCCCACGATCTATCCCTATAACAAAGCACCCAGCCCCATGATCTATCCCTATAACAAAGCACCCAGCCCCATGATCTATCGCTATAACAAAGCACCCAGCCCCAGGATCCATGCCTATAACAAAGCACCCAGTCCCATGATCTAGCTCTGTAACAAAGTACCCAGACCCATGATCTATCCCTATAACAAAGCACCCAGCCCCAGGATCCATCCCTATAACAAAGCACCCAGTCCCATGATCTAGCTCTATAACAGAACACCCAGTCCATGACCTAGCTCTAAAGCAGAACACCCAGCCCACGATCTATCCCTATAACAAAGCACCCAGCCCCATGATCTATCCCTATAACAAAGCACCCAGCCCCATGATCTATCGCTATAACAAAGCACCCAGCCCCATGATCTATCCCTATAACAAAGCACCCAGCCACATGATCTATCGCTATAACAAAGCACCCAGCCCCAGGATCCATGCCTATAACAAAGCACCCAGTCCCATGATCTAGCTCTATAACAGAACACCCAGTCCATGACCTAGCTCTAAAGCAGAACACCCAGCCCATGATCTATCCCTATAACAAATCACCCAGCCCCAGGATCCATGCCTATAACAAAGCACCCAGTCCCATGATCTAGCTCTATAACAAAGCACCCAGCCCCATGATCTATCCCTATAACAAAGCACCCAGCCCCATGATCTATCGCTATAACAAAGCACCCAGCCCCATGATCTATCCCTATAACAAAGCACCCAGCCCATGATCTATCCCTATAACAAAGCACCCAGCCCATGATCTATCCCTATAACAAAGCACCCAGCCCCATGATCTATCCCTATAACAAAGCACCCAGCCCCATGATCTATCCCTATAACAAAGCACCCAGCCCCATGATCTATCCCTATAACAAAGCACCCAGCCCCATGATCTATCCCTATAACAAAGCACCCAGTCCTATGATCTATCCCTATAACAAAGCACCCAGCCCCATGATCTATCCCTATAACAAAGCACCCAGCCCCATGATCTATCCCTATAACAAAGCACCCAGCCCCATGATCTATCCCTATAACAAAGCACCCAGCCCCATGATCTATCCCTATAACAAAGTACCCAGCCCACGATCTATCCCTATAACAAAGCACCCAGACCCATGATCTAGCTCTATAACAGAACACCCAGTCCATGGCCTAGCTCTAAAGCAGAACACCCAGCCCACGATCTTTCCCTATAACAAAGCACCCAGTCCCATGATCTATCCCTATAACAAATCACCCAGCCCCAGGATCCATGCCTATAACAAAGCACCCAGTCCCATGATCTAGCTCTATAACAAAGCACCCAGCCCCATGATCTATCCCTATAACAAAGCACCCAGCCCCATGATCTATCGCTATAACAAAGCACCCAGCCCCATGATCTATCCCTATAACAAAGCACCCAGCCCATGATCTATCCCTATAACAAAGCACCCAGCCCATGATCTATCCCTATAACAAAGCACCCAGCCCCATGATCTATCCCTATAACAAAGCACCCAGCCCCATGATCTATCCCTATAACAAAGCACCCAGCCCCATGATCTATCCCTATAACAAAGCACCCAGCCCCATGATCTATCCCTATAACAAAGCACCCAGTCCTATGATCTATCCCTATAACAAAGCACCCAGCCCCATGATCTATCCCTATAACAAAGCACCCAGCCCCATGATCTATCCCTATAACAAAGCACCCAGCCCCATGATCTATCCCTATAACAAAGCACCCAGCCCCATGATCTATCCCTATAATAAAGCACCCAGACCCATGATCTAGCTCTATAACAGAACACCCAGTCCATGACCTAGCTCTAAAGCAGAACCCCCAGCCCACTATCTATCCCTATAACAAAGCACCCAGCCTCATGATCTATCCCTATAACAAAGCACCCAGCCCCATGATCTATCGCTATAGCAAAGCACCCAGCCCCATCATCTATCCCTATAACAAAGCACCCAGCCCATGATCTATCCCTATAACAAAGCACCCAGCCCATGATCTATCCCTATAACAAAGCACCCAGCCCCATGATCTATCCCTATAACAAAGCACCCAGCCCCATGATCTATCCCTATAACAAAGCACCCAGTCCTATGATCTATCCCTATAACAAAGCACCCAGCCCCATGATCTATCCCTATAACAAAGCACCCAGCCCATGATCTATCCCAATAACAAAGCACCCAGCCCATGATCTATCCCTATAACAAAGCACCCAGCCCATGATCTATCTCTGTAACAAAGCACCCAGCCCATGATCTATCCCTATAACAAAGCACCCAGCCCCATGATCTATCCCTATAACAAAGCACCCAGCCCAATGATCCATCCCCATACCAAATCACCCAGCCCAGTGATCCATCCCCATACCAAATCACCCAGCCCAATGATCTATCCCTATACCAAAGCACCCAGCTCCATGATCTATCCCTATAACAAAGCACCCAGCCCCATGATCTATCCCTATAACAAAGCACCCAGCCCCATGATCTATCCCTATAACAAAGCACCCAGTCCTATGATCTATCCCTATAACAAAGCACCCAGAACCATGATCTATCTCTATTACAAAGCACCCAGCCCAATGATCTATCCCTATAACAAAGAACTCAGCCCTATGATCTATCCCTATAACAAAGCACCCAGCCACATGATCTATCTTTATAACAAAGCACCCAGCCCAATGATCTATCCCTATAACAAAGCACCCAGCTCCATGATCTATCCCTATAACAAAGCACCCAGCCCCATGATCTATCCCTATAACAAAGCACCCAGCCCCATCATCTATCCCTATAACAAAGCACCCAGCCACATGATCTATCTTTATAACAAAGCACCCAGCCCAATGATCTATCCCTATAACAAAGCACCCAGCCCCATGATCTATCCCTATAACAAAGCACCCAGCCCCATGATCTATCCCTATAACAAAGCACCCAGCCCCATGATCTATCCCTATAACAAAGCACCCAGTCCTATGATCTATCCCTATAACAAAGCACCCAGCCCATGATCTATCCCTATAACAAAGCACCCAGTCCTATGATCTATCCCTATAACAAAGCACCCAGCCCATGATCTATCCCTATAACAAAGCACCCAGCCCATGATCTATCCCTATAAAAAAGCACCCAGCCTCATGATCTATCCCTATAACAAAGCTCCCAGCCCAATGATCTAACCCTACAAAAAAGCACTCATACTACCCATTATGGCGTTTTAGCAAAGCCATTAAAATCATATATATGAAAAACAATAATAACAACAAAAGAACTTTTGCTGTTCGGGGTCACCGAAATTAAAAAAAAGAAGAAGAAGGAAAGACAAGAAAAAAAAGTCGGGTGCATATTCTATGCAGAAAAAAAAACAATAAATAAGACATCGCGAGCGGGCAAAATGATTTATACAGAATTGGATGAGAAAGGCATTTGTTAGACGAGCAGCACTTATCTCCTCAGCTTTCACTTGCTCGGGAGTAAACTTTCCGTACAAGTTATTACATATTTCTGGCGTTTGACAAATAAATGCGATGTTTAGGATTTATGCCCATTCCTTAATTTAATTCTTCAGTGTTTTGCCTGCCTAATGATAGATGACACAACAAAAGGAACATGTAAACGGATGACCAGTTGCTACCCAAGACAAATCTGGTCTGCATCGAAGTATAGTAATAGCTTTACAAATATTTTCATTCATTTTTATAAATTCATAAATAAATCGATTTTTTATAATATTAAAGGAGATATATCTCTACTTAAGAGCTATCTAATGCCAAGTTACTCTATCTTTAAACATAAAAACTATGGAATGCCATTTTAACATTTAGTGCTGATTTTTGATATCATAATATAATTAAAGATATCAATAAATCAATGCAGTTCTCATTAATTCATATTTTGCCACTAGTAATCATATTTTACGTAGCAAAAAATTTTTAATGAGATCAAACAATCAAACAAAACCAAAAAAAAATCTTAACTAGAATTTGGTGAACCGCCAAGTAAATTCTGGAGATGAAAAACTGACTTATTGACATCGGTTATAACAGCAGATTTTTGGCCTCAAGAAATGCTTCATTGTGTGTAGTACAAAATGAAAAGAAAAATTCTGTGTGCACAAGCCAGCCTTCATTCCACAGAAATTTGCTTCTGGATTTTATATATCAAAAGCAGACTCTCATATTTTCATATAAAAAAAGTAATTTTTTGCATAAAAAGAATCAATTGCAGATTTGGAAATACAAATAAGAAAGCCACATTCTGAAACTATACAAATATAAAGATAATCTTGAAATCAATATAAAGAGATTAAATTATTGAGCTCAAAATTCAGATTTTGGAATCAAATTTTCAGATGTCAATAACTATTTTTTAGATATCAATAAATATTTTTGAAAATTGTAAGTATTTACTGATGGAAACAAAAATGAAACAGCTTTGAGATGAAATAAATTCATATCCGCGTCAACAAATTTAGACATATCATAAATATAATCACAGATAACAAAATTTAATTCTGGGCATAACGAACACGTATTTTCTAAATCATCATTAATTAGTGATTAAATAATTGCCCAATTAAAATGTGAAAATGGCTTTCCATGAACAAATTATGTTTAATTCTTCCGTTAGAAATTCAAACGTTGAAGAAACGCGGATATGACAAAGCCAGGCATGGTAACAGATTAGTTAAAAAAGCTTGTAAATTAAACAAGATTATATTATACAAGAAATCACATTAACTGTAAATGTGCATACCGGTCAAGCCAGCTGTGCGAGTAGTGCACCTCCAACCCTTCCTCCTCCATACCCTCCTACCCCCCCCCCCCCCCCACCCCGGTTCTAACACACGATACTAATACTATACCTTGGACGAAAGGAAGTGGTTGCTGTGCGTGCATTGGCTGTGACGTCATCCCATACTTCGTCGCCATGGAAATGGAGCAATCTTCGTTTGGGTTAAAAAATGCTCTCGGTGAATTGTCCAAAAATGAGACAGTTTCGTGTAAATGGTGTATATAATTGATAGCTAACCTCAGCGTGTCCACTTTCGATACTTTTCGGTCTTTGCAAGCGAGAGGGATGCGTTCTTTCAAGTCTTGAAAAGCTTCATTTATAGTTTTCATCCGTGTTCGCTCTCGTACGTTCGCTGCTGTGCGTTGGTTTTGTCTTTTAATGGGACACTTGGGTTTTGGTCTTGGCTTGGTCGTTTTTTTCGCTTTCTTCGTAGAGTTATTCTCTACACTCGTATATTGCATGCTCGCTACCGTTTGATTATAGATTCCATTTTGTGTCCGCGCGACGAAACTGTCGTCCGCGCGAACTGCGCACGACGCGGGGCACATATTCTCGTGTAGACCCAATACAGCGGAGCCGCACATATCCTGTGTCTGAAAACATGCTTCGAATTTGTCAAATGTCGGTGCTGCCACAGCGGCGTTTTGAATGCTTTGCGGGCTTCCGATCCAGTTCTCGTAACTGTCGTTCATTAACGAAGACACAAAAGTCGCTTCCGTTTGTTCCATCGTTAATTTTGTCACTGAATTGTCAGCCAATTCCACCTGCTTTCTCAACTATCCCTACTTATTTATTTATTCATTTATTTTTATTTTTATTTTGCATATATTACAATAAAACAATATTAGATATCTTTTTTGTGATTTAAATAACCAATTCAATTTTTAAGTAATTAAATTCTTTAAACTCCCAAACACAATTGATTTTAACATCGCGGCTTTGACATTTTGTGTGTGGAATTTCAAAACAACTATGTTACTTTTCTTCAAATAAAAGGAACGATTCAGAGTAATTAAATAAAAAATGAGAAAAAAAAACAGTCATATTAATTCAACTGTTTTTGGTCAAGTAAATTAACAAGTCAGATCTTCTCTTTTTTTAAAGCCAAGCGCATGTGCCACACGTGCCAATGAAATTACACACCATTTCAGAACGTGTCGATGGCTTTTTTGAAAACGGCCAGAACCAATGCTGAGCTTTGAGTAGCAAACAAGAGATGCGTGCCAAGTGGTATAAAACATACCGACGATGATATTTAACTTTTTGTACCCTTCAATCGCTTCACAAAAAAGTGGGCGGTGTTTAAATGCTATTTAACATCACTTAAATAAATATTTAATTGAATAGGACTGTATTGATACAGTGATATAATTGCTCTTGGGAACACATGGTCAGTGGGGAATGGTATTTGCACCGTAAGCCGATGGCACATGCCGTTTCTTTTCACAAATTCAACGCCGTCTAACCTCCCCCCCCCCCCCTGCTCCTCCTACCCCCTCCCTCACACCCCCTTTGCCTCATGCTTCAATGGGGCTTCCCTCAATATCATTAAAACCCTTTTGAGTTTGAATGTAAAGAGATTTTAAGAGAGTGTTTAAGCTGTAAAACATGCGACAATGACAAAAGTTGAGCTAAACGGCTTTAACAGCTTATGATTCCCGGAGGCCCCTTATCGCTTTATTGTGGCCCTTTCAGAATTTATCATGATCTAGAACCCTACGCCATGACAGAAATAAAATGCGTAGAGTTCGATGTCATTCGATATCGGCGTTTATATAAAATTTGGAGGAAAGGGTCTGCTGTGATTCATGCGGTGGGGTATCCGTGTATTTTATGAATAAACCATTAAAACACCGAACTTGTAATTTTGATTTAAGGGTTAAAAAGAAGAAGAAGAAAAAAAAAAAGAGTTTAACAAAATTCTGAAAAGTACAGCGTGAAGTGGCTGAGGCCTGACAGAATTACTAAAGCAGAATTACTACCCCCTTCCACCTCCTCCCCTCCCCTCCCCTTTCCCCTTCCCCTTAACCTCCCCCCACATATTTTAAGTAATAGGTCCTTCAATCCGACAACTTTTCAGGTTTATGTTCTGCCTCAAACAGTGAATCATTTGAAATTGCTGCTTCGATTTTACGACAAGAGATTTTATATGACGTCAACTCTGTTTTTTTTTTTGTCTTCTAACCCGTTTGAAGCTTGAAAGGTTACTATAAATAGCTGTGTTCCGATTTTCATAAAATCACTGTTTCTCCTCGAAATTTTAAAGGTCCAACAAAAGTAACATTTCAGTTTCAGTGTGGAGTCCTTTTTTCCTGTTAGTATCTTTAGTACTGTTAAAGTTAGAAAGAACAATATATATATATATATATATATATATATATATATATATATATATATATATATATATATATATATATATATATATATATATATATATATTTATATATATATATATATATATATATATATATATATATATATATATATATATATATATTGATATCGTTTTGGCAGGGGCCGTGGCCCCCAGATTCTGAAAATCTCCCCCCCCCCCCCCAGTTTTACAGTTTTATGGCTGGGGGCCGCTACTATGCCCCTCCTGTTTCTGAAAATGGCTCCCAGATTTTTTGCTTGGGGCTATTTTTTCACAACATTTTTAGAATTAAAGAATTATTTTCAGAAAATAACGAAAGAGCAGCAGAAACGCTGTCAGTCTCCAATGATATTTCAAAGGCATGTGTACTTTTTAATCATTCATTGTTAATCTAGTTAAGCAATAAACTGTATTTATCGTTTGTGAAGAAAACATGCTGCAAAATCGGGTATCCGGACAATTGGGATTGGGACAATTGGGACTGGGACAATTGGGACTGGAACAATTGGGACTGAGTTGATTTGATGATTCGATAAAGACTGTTCAAGAATTTCTTCGAGGAATTGGACATAATATCCGCTTTCGCAGTGTCAATCGCGACGAAAATGACGATGAGTGATTTCATCGCATATGACCAAAGACACGTTGGCTTACAGCCATTTTCATCTTTTGGATATTTTAGTGAGGGCCTATCCGAGTTAGATGTTTTCCGCCCCGCAAATTATTATTTCCATATGATAATTAGAATGAAATCAATGTTGATAGATTAGAAATGTATGATCTTTTGCTACAACACATTCCATGCATGAGCATATGTTTGATTGAATGTAAATAAAGTTTGAAGTTTTGATGATTTAGTTTTATTTATTAATTTAATATCATACTTTCTAAAATTATATCAACATAAAATTTGAAATATGATATACGAAAATAATCAAGAAATGCGAAAATATTGTGTTAGATTGGTTGAGATTCAGTAAATAATCGGTGTACAGTGAAAATTTATTCAAGTGAAAACCGTTAAGGAGTTGGAAAAAAAAAACGCAAAAGTAGAACACAATTTAATATTAAAATTATATTACATTAATAAATCATATAATCATCTCAGTCCCAATTGTCCCGGTCCCAATTCCAGACCCAATTGTCCCAGGCCCAATTGTCCCAGTCCCAATTGTCCCAGTCCCAACTGTACCGGTCCCAATTGTCCCAGTCCCAATTGTTCCGGATTCGCAAAATCGACCTAATTTGTCTCTTTTGATGAGTTCATTTTATGGCCGCCAAGGCTTTAAAAATGGCCCCAAGTTTTTTTTTAATTATTAATTATTATTGGTAAGAGTTCTAGTCATAATAATAATAGTAGTAGTAGTAGTAGTAGTGGTACTAATTTATTGTTATAATTATTGTTATTATTAGTATTGTTATTAGACTCGTATCATCTTGCTACACTTAATGCCAACCCTTAACACCTCATGCCAAAACAATCGATCCAGCAAAATTCAACCAAATACTTTGTTGCCTCACCGTTTGGCGTAAATTTTGAATGATGAAAATTCTTGTATTTATCAGCGTTTCTGTCTATATGGAATTTAGCCAAAACTTCAATGTCCCAAAACATCCACCATCCTAGTCTCCCAATAAACGGCTTTGGGCCAAAGAGACGTGGAATTCCTGGCATTGGTTAGGCGTAGCTGCTTGGTTGCTACCAAACTCCAAACTTCTCCGTTATCGGATGACCCGTGCCGAGTTACTTTGACGGAGGGGATGGGGGCTGGGTGACGGAGGGCTGACCATGTCACCTAATGATTATCATTGTCGGGATGATTATTCTATGCAATTTTCCCGACGGCTATTTGAAGTCGATTCTATGCTACTCCCCGACATCTGTCTAGCGTTGAAAAACGATTCTTCGACTTCAATAATCGACGTTCATCTGACTTTTGATCTCGACGTCTATTCAACTTCTATCCAACACCGCATCATTTCTGTGACAACTACCCAGCAAACACTGTGACGTCGATTTAACGTTGATCTAAGTTGGCTACGTCGACCCACCCTAACTGCAACACTAAACTTGCTGGTTGTAACCAAAACCCAACTTTCCCCAACGTTAAATCAACATCTTTAGGCAACGTTGTATACACATCGTGGTCACAACCAAACAATAGCCTAATAATGTTATCGCTCACTGCAAAAGCAAGCCACGGTCGCTTCGAAAATACACCAAAATAAGTATGTAAGTGATAGAAATTTCAAGAACGGGTAAGTTCTTCTCACACACTGGAAAATATTCATAAATACTGACTTCACAATATCCTGCATTACCGTACGACTGAAGGGTGGGAGTGCTTTGACGGAGGAGTGACCACGACACAGCATGATTGTACTTTGACCGAGGGGTGACCGCAACACCATATGATTGTACTTTGACCGAGGGGTGACCGCAACACCATATGATTGTACTTTGACGGAGGGGTGACTGCTACACCATATGATTGTACGTTGACGGAGGGGTGAACACGGCACCGTATAATTGTACTTTGACGGAGGGGTGACCGCAACACCATATGATTGTACGTTGATGGAGGGGTGACCACGACACCGTGTGATTGTACTTTGACGGAGGGGTGACCACGACACCGTGTGATTGTACTTTGACGGAGGGGTGACCACTACAGCGTATGATTGTACTTTGACGGAGGGGTGACCATACACCGTATGATTGTACATTGACCGAGGGGTGACTACGACATCGTGCGATTGAACTTTGACGGAGGGGTGACTGCTACACCATATGATTGTACGTTGACGGAGGGGTGAACACGGCACCGTATAATTGTACTTTGACGGAAGGGTGACCACAACACCATATGATTGTACGTTGATGGAGAGGTGACCACGACACCATATGATTGTACGTTGATGGAGGGGTGACCACGACACCGTGTGATTGTACTTTGACGGAGGGGTGACCACTACACCGAATGATTGTACTTTGACGGAGGGGTGACCACTACACCGAATGATTGAACTTTGAAGGAGGGATGACCACTACACCGAATGATTGTACTTTGACGGAGGGGTGACCACTACACCGAATGATTGTACATTGACGGAGGGGTGACCACTACACCGAATGATTGAACTTGACGGAGGGATGACCACTACACCGAATGATTGTACTTTGACGGAGGGATGACCACTACACCGAATGATTAAACTTTGACGGAGGGGTGACCACGACTCTGTGTGATAATACTTTGACGGAGGGGTGACCACTACACGGTATGATTGTACTTTGACGAAGGGGTGACCACGACACCGTATGATTATACTTTAACGGAGGGGTGACCACTACACCGAATGATTGTACTTTGACGGAGGGGTGACCACGACTCCGTGTGATTGTACTTTGACCGAGGGGTGACCACGAAACCGTATGATTGTGCGTTGACGGAGCGTTAACCACGACACCGTATGATTGTACTTTGGCGGAGGGGTGGCCACGACACCGTATCGTTGTACTTTGATCGAAGGGTGACCGTAAAACCTTATGATTGTACGTTGACGGAACGTTAACCACGACACCATATGATTGTACGTTGACGGAGGGGTGACCATGACACCGTATGATTGTACTTTGACCGAGGTGTGACCACGACACCGTATGATTGTCACTGTCTAGAAGACGATTGTAGATTGATATTTCCTAGACACAGCATTGCTCTCTCGACGTTGTTTCGACTTCCATCTGCAGAATTTTTGTTGGATAATCGATATCTATCACGCTTCGAACTGATTATGGCGGTCAATTGTCCGACGTTCAAACAACGTTGTGTAAAGGTTAAAAATGGAAGTCAGAAACAAGGTCGCGACAGCACCGCTGTACAGGCGTCGGAAAGTATTGATCCAGAATCGCTATCCAGACAGCGGCAATTGTGAGGTGTCACAGTTAATATTTTTCAAAAGTAGGTGGGAAGCGACCCGTTATGCCGTTTGGTTTTGAATCCGACACCCATACAACGTCGATATCTCGATATCTCTTCAACAATGCACAAAAGACGTTTACTGCACGTCGGAGAAAGCAACACATAAGCAACGTAACTTAGGCATCTTCTGTTCAATGTTGTGTCAAGGACATTGACCAAACGTTGATCTATGGTCACGACGAATCACAATCAAATTACAACCAGATGTAATGCTGCGATTTGATCTGATCGATGTCGAAATTTGACTATAAAAACGGCTAGGTTTTGCACCTAAAATTAGAGAAAATCATGGCTTACCTTACCAAAGGTATACGAAAAAACAGCAAGATACTTGGAAATGAAAATTTCAAGTATATTCGAAATCGCCAAACCAAAACAAAATTAACTGGCGATGTTGGAGTCAATAAAAAATCTGTTGATGGCCGTGGGCGTAGTGGACCTTGGGTGTAGTTGACCGTACGTGTAGTGGAATGTTACCAACCGATGTAAAATACGCACAACCTATAACCACTCGCAGCGCGGATCACTCAAGTTTTTAAAAACTTTTTTCCATTGTATATCTTTTATCTAATATGTAATAGAGCCCCTTCCCTTAAGCAATGTATCTTTTATAACGCCTACTGATTGGCCTGTGTCCTTTGAAAAGGCGCGAACTGCTTGGTTCGGGCTTGTGATGCCAGTTATTTGGGCCTTGTACCGAATGTCCTTACTCTATGTATTGGTTTACTATCGTGCTTGTGATGCCAGATATTGGGGCTTGCTCTGGATGTTTTTGCTTTATGGTTTGACTTGCTTCGTGCTTGTTAGTTTGTACTATTTAGTGGAGATCTGTTCTAATTTTGATCTTCCTTCTAATTTTTATTATGACAAATATCAGGTTTTTTTAATACATAAACCCGCTTATTTGGTTTATTTTTGGTGTTATACCGACTTGATAAACATATTACTTTAGGATTTAGGTTTATGCGATATTGTGATCATTAGGAATCTGGGCGTTCTTCATGCTACTTTCCACACTGTGATCATTAGGAGTCTGGGCGTTCTTCATGCTACTTTCCATATTGTGATCATTAGGAGTCTGGGCGTTCTTCATGCTACTTTCCACACTGTGATCATTAGGAGTCTAGGCGTTCTTCATGCTACTGTCCATATTGCGATCATTAGGAGTCTGAGGTTCTTCATGCTACTTTCAATATTGTGATCACTTGTAGTCTGAGCGTTCCTCATGCTACTTTCCACACTGTGATCACTGGGAGTCTGGGGTTCTTCATGCTTTTCTCCACATTGCCATCACCATGAACCTGGGCGTTCTTCATGCTTCTTTCAACATTGCCATCATCAAGAGTCTAGGCGTTTTTTATGCTCCTCCCACAATGTTGCGACTTAGTCGATTGCAACAAGTCTTTGTCTGGATCGTTTAGTCGATAGTGATATGGAGTCTGAAGAAGGGCACAGAAACAATCTTGATTCTTGCAATTCATCCCCACCTTGCCCTCTACCAAAAGTTAGGAGTTGTTTTGTTTGGTGACTTGGATTCCGGGACACTCATATAATTGGTTATCATTCGTATCCGTGAGGTTTTAGAACGATTCATAAGTTTAAAAATAAGACCCCCCTTTCATGCCCAATTTTGAACGAAATTGGCACTCAGCTCAGACTGTGCCTGGTCTCTGAATTATATCTCTTTCTCTTATGATATCAATTGCCCCCTTCCCCCCTGGGCTTGTGCATAATTTCACGTACTCTAGGATTACAGAAAATTGATAGGACGCAAAACGAACGTTTTGAATAATTAAAAATCGAAGTTAGATAGATGTAGATTTGTTTTTCAATGAAGTCTAAGATTATGTACGTGTGATATTGGCAAATCCCAATTTGACTTCTGCAGACCGTTCCACTTGAACTACATCGCCGTAGAATCGTCTGCATAGAAAATATGGCGGCCTGTGTATTCTTTTCTAAGTTTTGTAAAAATTTATTTAAAATACAAATGACTCTTAGTCTCTTTTTGCAACATGAAAAGAGTCCCTAAGACCACAGTTTTGGCTAATTTTCGATTGGGTGACTGAAAACCCTAAAATTTACGACTGACTCTCTATTCAAGATGAGGTAAGCCGACACTATATGGAGGGATAGAATCATCGACATTAATGTTTTCGATTGCAAGGCCTCCTTCATGGTTCTTCCGATAACGACATCGTTTACCCCGATACATCCTTTTATGTTCAGATTGCAGATGGAAAGTTATTCTCACTGCTTTAATCATCATAAATTTCTGCACGATAAATTTCTTTAGCCATTCACGTAGGTACGACGAAATACAAAAAGGACCGTCTTCAGAGTCCCTTTTTTGTCAGTCATACGTGTAACTATTTGCAATATACTCCTAAAGTTGCAATGCACTGCTAAAGGCGCTGGTTGAGGAAGTGAGTATGAACGTAACGTAACGTAATGGCCATTTTATTGAATAATCGCCTCACTATGAAAGCTTACGTCATAAAGTTTTGTCCAAAAATTATGATAACCACATGTCTTTACTGGACATTACAGAACGGAGAATAGCTTCTAAGCAAAACTATAATGCATGTGTGGGAAGTCTTGAATACAAGTTATAGCTTACAGGGCACAAACCGTCGCACGCTGTATATTTTCTTATAACAAGAGCATTCCGCATTGCATCATCAAATTGTAGGGGCCTTTTTTTAAACACATTAGAAAGCAAAGTCATCCGATACAAACATCTTAGTGTCCTCTTCAAAAGTGCCAGAGATAATTACATTAAAAGGCTAAATGAGTTGTCTCATCACTATCTGCCGCTTAATTATTCACAAAATTATCTGAAACACACATGTGCAGTTTATGCAGATGGCTAAGAATCAATTGGCATTTATCTCTGTGTTTTAGTACACGGTTGTAATGATTGCTCATTATCACTTGTTGCACTTGCTGTGTAACTAGCATCTATTTTAGGTTTATATATATATATATATATATATATATATATATATATATATATATATATATATATATATATATATATATATATATATATCGGTTTGTGTGTATGTTACAGTGAATCTGTGAAATCAGTGACTTCACAAAGTCACTGAAAGTTTCAGTGACATTGTAAAGTTACTGGTTCACTAAGTAACATTGTAAAGCCACTAACAATTTCAGTGTGCTTTTAAATTTACTTATTTTAGTCTTTAAAATTTGACAGATTCACACTGAATTTGAATTTGAATTTATTGTTCAGTTGCTCATTTTGAGTAAAAGTATAAGCTATAATCAGCTGAGTAGAATGGACTTGATCTAACCATGGTGAATTGTAATTGCCCTTAATTTTTTCAATAATTCTTTGGGTTCACCTATTTAGTGCTGACTCATTTGGTTACCCTGGCCTGCTATTGTATTAAGTTGGTCTTGCAGTTGTTGTTATTCCGTTTTCGTTCACATTGGGTATTCCCGTATCATTTATTATTCAACTCAGTTATGTGCTCTATTGTGATGGTATTATTTTTCATTAAGGAATGTAAAGCGATGTGTGACCGGCTTATTAGAACAGGGTATACTTTCCAGCCAGTATTTTGCACCAAATCATATACTTGAATTTCTGTTCAACTGAATTATGTTACCAAAAACGACTGGAGACTTTCCGATGAATTATTTCAGCAGTATCTTGGCATTGCGCAATCACGCGTAAAGTTACCAGAATCGAAAGCAGAACTATTAAATATTTAAAAGCGATATTACTGATGCCAAACAAAACTGTTTATAATTGTAATGCAAAACGTACAATTTCTCTTTTTGCAGTACGCAGTAACCCTGAATTAATCACAGAGGCATTACTATTGCAGTTTCACAAAAGCCAAATTAATGCCATTACAGCCGGAGCACCCCAAATAGACATTCTTTCATCCAACACTCCAAAGAAGAAAAAACAATTGCAATTGGCAAAGGCGAGTACCCCAATTGCGTCAAAGTCCTATTTGTAATTCTCTACTAAACAACTTACTAAAATTTCTAGTGACTTTACGATGTCGCTGAATGAACAAGTGATTTTACAACGTTTTCTAGTAAAGTTACTGATTTGGAAGATTCATTGTGATATATATATTTATATATATATAGATCTTAATGCCTAAGTTCGAATACTTAGTCCGTGTTTATTTAAAATACACAACTTTTGAATATTTCCTTCAATAATTTACATTTTGGATTGTATTCTCATAAAGTATAATTCTTTTGCAACAAGAACATTTAAATGCATAATTTCGGCCAATTTAGATGCCGACTGATCATCGAGACACAACGCACTCATATAGTTCACTCGTTATCGTATAGTGGTATGTGAATATGTGCTCAAATAGAACTTTTTCTACTAGAGCATAATTGTGGACTCGCGCATTATTGCATATGAAGGAATTCAAGTGGCAAATGCTTTCCATCATACGTATCATCGATACAAAAAACTCTGCCAATTCCAAGCGCATAATAACACTTATCATACAAACTGTATTTCCCGTTTGATAATATCTTGAAAAGACCAATTTGGGACCAATAGGGATTGAGTCTTTGCCCACTGGAAATTTGTAGTAAGACTTTCCTCCTGCGCATCAGTATGAGAAATGGTCCACAACAGATGTACTGAAACTATTGTTTCAATATCCTAGACAAATGTATAAGGCAAAACAAATAAGAAATTTATTTAAAAATTATAATTAACATTCTTTTCTGTTAATGTGGTGTTTACTTCTTATTGCTTTGATTTATTTTGTCACTTTAGCTGTATTTGATCATAAAAGCATTAGTTTTTACTACACATCTTCCCGAAAGTCCTAATTCATTTAAAATACTGCACACGCATAATATACTTCGAACAAGAAATGAAATATAAATGCTATTGTCAATGCAGATAATAAGACGATGGCAACATATTTACGTAGACTGATTGAACATGGAGTTTACTGTGCCTTTGGGGAGACATTATAATCACAGAGTAAATCCAAGTCAAGGCAATTTTTAATGCTTGTAGGATCTAGCGTTGGTCACATTTACAGATCATATGTTACGACAATTTGGTGCTTCAGCTCCAGACCTTGAACCCATGAATGCAGCACTAACTTTGTCATGGTTCAACCGTATGATGCATGAACAACGGTCTACAATAATAGTAAATTGTTATCCAGATGAATTTGGCGGATTTCAATCACTGAAATGCACAATTGATGTGCGTGTCGTAAGTCATATTCTCACATGGTATAGTTTTGTTTCAGACAAATTCTCAAAAAAAACTTCAGAACATTCAAAACCAGAAAAGAATAATCTCCAACCAGAACGATTTCGTTCTCGAGCAGTGAAACTTACACATGGGAGCCAAAAATTAGCATCGTGAATAAAAATATATAACGTAGTGGTGCTAATTACAAGAAAGCTTACACAGAAATATCAAGATCTCGAATTTCTTCATTTTTTACAGCTTAAAGTAAATTTTAAAAAAATATGTAGGAGTCCAGAATAAACTTTCTCGGAAATAATTATACCAAATAGGAGAAGAAGCATTGGAAAATTAACTGCAAAAAATTATCTTAACAAAAAAGTAGATCGCAACGAAAGCAAGAATGTCCGACACATTGTGAGCAGCCGCGATCAAGTATCGGAAGGCTCGAAGGGGCATTTTTGTTCAAGATAGGACCAGCTAGAGATTATTCATATAAAACTGAAAAGGCTATTCGATTAAACCGTGGTATAAGTATTTTAAAAACTGAGTATTGAAGTATGTGGCGGATCTGCCGCCTTCAAAAAAGTAGTTTTCAAAGGAGGGCTAACCTTCGACCTCTCCTACAAGTTTGAAAGGAATCTGATTAAACTGTAAGGAAAACCGGTTTGGAAAACTCGATGTTTAACAAAAATAAAAAAAACCAACACAGAAAGATCAGCTGCAGAATCGTCTTCTAAAATTTAGAAGCGATCTAGTCAAAACTTTTTTTTTTTGTTTTTAATAATAATTTTATTTTCTTAATTACAGGACATAACAGAGACGTACATACAATTAGAACGGAACGTCACTACACACACACAAATAACATTAATTTGTTCTCATTTCGCCACCTGGTTTTTCCACACTGTAATCTATGTTCACAAGTAACTCTTCACTTTGTGTAACTAAGTTTTCAAATTGGCAATATTTTTTTTGGAATCTCTCTGCCGACATTGTTCTTTTATCAACTACAATTCTTTTAAATATTTCGTTAAGTAGAGAGTACAATGACAGTTTTTTCTTGTATGTTCTGATATGACAAACATATTTTTTTGTGAGCAATAGGATCATATTTACTGCCGGGTTTTCGGAACCGAAAAGAAATTCTGCCCTACTTAAATTTTGAAATATTACATTCGTAGGATCTACAAAATTAAATAATTCTTTTGTGAACATTTGCGTAACAGGACATTCAATCAATGCATGAACAATCGTATCTCTCAAATTGTTATCACAAAATTCGCATAAATCATTATCCCTTATTTTCCACCTTTTTAAATTAGTCCCCGTATTGACGATATTATGTATTACTTTGAATTGGAATGATAGTACCTTCGGCTCTCTTATACTTTCCCTACTCAGTGGTAGGCTGTGATAAATTGTTTCTTCCAATATATTTTCTTCAGCAAACCACATTCGCGCAGATGCTGGTGCGGTTGACTCAAGAAACAAAAATTCATTATAGAACATTCGACTTTTTGCCATTGAAATATCAAATTTTTTCCCGCTTACGAACCTGAACACATTACTTTTGAAATCCATGGATGGTCTAGGAGTATTTTTAATATCTTGCACTAGCCCAGAGTGTTTAATAGCCGATATAACCCCTAAGTATCTCAAAAAATTTGTTCTGACGTGGAAACAATTTGTAAACTCTGTAAATGATAAGAAAGTTCCGTCTATTTTGATAAGATCTTGGATAAAAACTACCCCCTTGACAAACCAGTCCCTTAAGAATATGCTTTTACCTTGAACTAGAATTTTGTTATTGTTCCACACAATATTTTCCGATTCCAGGGAAATCATGACTTCTTTCGCAAAATCTAGCATTCTCCTATAGAATGAGGGAATGTATGTCAAACATGAGGTCTCATAGTCGCATCTGAGCAAGAACTTAAGCCCTCCAAAAGGTATAAAGGACTCTTTGGCATAGTGGTTCCAGCCCTCTCCCCCTATTATCCTCCATATCCATTGCATTCTCAAAGCCTTTAACTGACATTTTACATCAAGGCTTTTAAGACCACCCTCATCATAATCGGCTATTAAAGCTCTATGCCTTACTTTTGGTGGTTTGTTGTTCCAAATAAAATTGTTTAGTACCTTTTGTATTTTCTGCTCAAAATTGTATTCAATTTCTGTGGTTGACATTGGATAAATAAGGTTAGAGATGCCGAAGGTTTTTGAAATTGTAATTTTTCCCATAACACTTAGATCCCGTTGAGACCATATGTTTAAAATTTTAGACATTTTTTCTAGCCTTGTTTCGAAGTTAATGTGATGCCTTTCTTTGTTGTTTCTTCCAATTTGTATGCCCAACATGTTGAAAGAGCCTCTTTCGACAGACATGTTATGAACAGTTTCATCTTTTTCTCTCCAAGGGCCTAAAAATATCAGGACAGACTTGTCGGTGTTCAATTTTAAACCTGACATTTCCGAAAACCCGCGTAAAGTTTCAATTAATGTATAAATAGAAATTATACTTTTTAAGAGACACACGCAATCGTCAGCAAACTGTTTTAGCTTGTTGACTTTAGTACCGATCTGAATGCCTTTAATATCTGCGTTGTTACGGATTTTATCGCCCATCACATCGGCACAAATTATAAATAATAAACAGGAGAGACCGCATCCCTGTCTTACTCCACGACCTAGCTCAAACCATTGCGACGAGAATCCATTATTAATAACACAGCTATATATATTAGAGTAACAACATTTCACTAAGGAGATAAAGTCAGGACCCAAGTTACATTTACTGAGGACTGAAAACATGAAAGGCCATTCAACAGAGTCGAACGCCTTTTCAAAATCAAGTTGAACTAGTACACCTGCTTCTCCTACCCGGTCGCAATGATCTATTAGGTCTTCTACAAAGCGAATACTTTCACCAATATACCTTCCCTTTACGAAACCAGACTGATCGGGATGTATGATAGTTGATATCACTTTCTCCAACCTTCTCGCCAAACTTTTTGTAAAAATTTTGTAATCAGTATTTAGCAGACTTACTGGTCTCCAATTTTTAATTTTTGTATTATCTTTGCCTCTTTTCTCAAGCAACGTCAATATTCCTCGGCGTTGCGAAGTTGAGAGAAAGCCTACTTGTTTAGAGAAGTTAAAACATTCAACTAGTTTAGGACCGATGATATCCCAAAATTCTTTATAAAACTCAGCAGGCAGGCCATCACTTCCAGGTGATTTATTTGGCTTAAAGCATTTTAAAGCTTCCCAACATTCCTCAACTTTGAACGGTCCTTCACATGTCAACATTTGTTCATTTGATAATTGTCTATCAATCGTACATTCTGCCAAAATATTTTCGACATTATTTCCCTCTGGATATTTTGAATTATAGAGGTTTTGATAAAATTCCTGTAGCTGATGGAGAATTTCTGATGGGTCAGTTATTTCGTTATTGGCATCGCTACATAACCTGGATACAGTTTTTTTTTCGAAAGACATTTTTGACCTGTTTAGGAAGTAAGAGTTACTTTTTTCATTTTTTTCTATGTACTCCAGTCGTGATCTTATCCAAGCCCCCCTTGCCTTTTCCTCTTCAATTGCACTTAGTTGTTGCTTAAGTTGTTCATATTCATCGATTTCATTGTCATTGGCAGTCTCGTTACAAATTTTGATGTCTAACATTTCAATTTTACGAGTTATATTTTGTTCTATATTTCGTCTTAATTTGGCTCTTTCTTTACAATACTTCATAGAATACAGTCTCACATTATATTTCAGCCAATCAAACTTAACAAGAACATTACTAAAATTATTTTCTTCTTTCCAAGTTCGTTCTATCAGGTCCCTGATGTCTTTATTGTAATTTGGCTCCTTAATAATACTTGTGTTGAGTTTCCAAAATCCAGGACCTCTTCTATCTTTATTAACAAGCATTTTTAACTCTACAATGGAGTGGTCACTTTTAATACTATTCAGTATTTTTATACTTGAAACCATTTTTATACTTGTTCTTTTTATTAAAAAGTAATCCAGTCTACACATAATAGGGGGATGCTTTTGAGACCAGGTGTATCTTCTTGTTTCTTTGTTTTTATATCTCCAAACATCTACAAGGTCATGTGTTTCTATTAAGTTGTTCAGGCCTTGTTGACTTTGTGGACATTTCTGTACACCTCCTTTTTTATCTAAAGAGCTGTTTAAAACGATGTTAAAATCCCCACCTAAAATAATTTCATCTCCATAGTCGACTGAACTTAATATCTTGTCTAGACTTGATATAAATGCTAGCTTGTCTGCTTCGTGGTTTGGACCATATATATTAATTATTGTAACAGTTTTATCGAATTTTTTAAACTTAATAAGTTGAACCCTGCCCGGTACTAAAACCGTGTGCTCTAAGATGCTGAGATATTCCCTTGAAATAATGGCTTGCCCTGCACTCCTAGTTGTACTGTTGTTTAAGAATACATTTCCTACCCCCCAGTTTAGTCTCCACCATTCAAGATCCGAATCTTTGGTGTGTGTTTCTTGCAGCAGGTATATTAGTGCTTTTTTGCTTTTTAAAAACTCAAATATTGTCATGAGTTTGGCGGGGTTGCGGCCTCCCCTTATGTTAAAACATTGTACATCTAAGGTACATGTGCACATTATCGTCGTGATACAAAGTAAATAACAGTGGCTTCGTAAGAACAGTACAGATGGATAAGTAATGCACAACTACTGCAATGATACAAGAGACTACACACACAAACAATGAAACTAACGCACGTAAAAAACACAAAGTTTCAGAATGATTAGATAACATAATTGGCCTAATGGGTTTGAAAAATGTGAGATAAAGATCGAACATGGAATTTAGCGTATCCATAAATAACTTCGCGGTGCCTATGGAATTGCAGGGAATGTTACTGAATCTTTGAATTCGTCTGTTATAGTTCAATCCTATTTATACTATCTTTTTGGTACATCTTATATACTTGTGCCGCTTTTATGGGCAAGCATACCTTTAATTAATGCACACCCTTATACTTTATAACTTTTTTTACCAGCTGTCCTAAAGTTGTCGAGGGCTTTCCATCGTCATCCATTTATGCCATACACCCACACATATTTCGACCACGGTAGCAGCTGAACTCCCTGTCAATATTTACACGCAGACACCTTGTTTATTATAATCGCAGGATAAGATCAAGGATTGTGCCGCCTCTTTATATTATGCAGCCGTAATAGATCGACCTTCACCTTCTGGCTCGCACCTACATAGTGGGTGAGAGTATTGAATTAATGTAAACAAGCAAGCCGCAAAGGCTAACGCTTTATTTGGTTATTGGATTCGTGCGAGGAGACAGGAGAAGATGTAGCATAACATTAATTCAATATATAACCAACGCCACATTTGTTTAATAAGATGCCAGTGCCCGATCTGCTCACAACCAAACATATCTAACGCCACCTCTGGCTTGTAAAAGGCCATCAGTTGATATGGGGCCATAAAAACAGGCCCGGCTAATTCGCGACTTTCACTGCACTCCTTGCGGTCCTTAGAGGGCCACTGGCATGAGCATGAACAATTATTAAACGATTATTGACCAAGCCGTGGCATTCACTGCATCCCCTTACAATAGTTTAAGATCAAACACCTTATTTTTTCATTTCCTAAATTTGAGCCCAGATCATTCTGCCATGAAATAAATATAACTACTTATGATACTCAGTATACTCTGTTGACGAGAGTTGACTACTGGGGTCAGTGGTGGAAAATACAGACACACGTGACTTAACATTTTAATCGATACGTACAATAATGGGGCGGTTACATGTAGTATGCAAGACGAATTGACGCCAACTGGGTATTATTAAGGGCCAGTTACAGTATGGTACTCACGTAATACTATTAAACAGCTGGCACCACCTTTGGTCTTTGATAGGCCAGTATCAAGGAAAACCCTTTGATACGTGAACATGAAACCTCAGTCAAAGACTAAATAAACAAATGCCTCATTGGGGCCATGAAAGGCCAGATAGGGATCTCCTGTATGGTTCACACGAAGTAACTATTTGACAACTAGCGCCACCTTTGCTCCTTGATAGGCCAGTATCGAGGAAAACCCTTTGATACGTGAACATGAAACCTCAGTCAGAGACTAAATAAACAAATGCCTCATTGGGGCCATGAAAGGCCAGATAGGGATCTCCTGTATGGTTCACACGAAGTAACTCTTTGACAACTAGCGCCACCTTTGCTCCTTGGTAGGGCAGTATAAAAAAAACAATGAATTTTATAAATAAATCAACGAGAAGAAAAGCTGCTTGCACCAACGTACTTTACTGACTTACATACCACATAGATTAACAACTTTCCCCCCTTATGTCCCTGTTATGTTTTTTCTTACATCTTGGAGTATGTTTCCCATCTTGTTCTGCCCCTTCCACCTGTCTGGAAAGGGTATATCCTCGTGATATTTCCCAATTCCAATTCCCCAGTAGGCATTATTGGGGTTCGCTTCAGCAAGGCGTTTTGGCGCACTGTTCACAAGCGTTTTTCTTGGGGTTTCACATTGTTGAAATTTGTTGCTCACCAGATTGGACATTACTTGTAAGGCCTTTCCACTACTGTACCAGTCTTTATCACCGATGCTGTCTCCCTTGCGTTTCATTAGGATTGGGTCTTTGATTTCCCGAATTTCCTTTGCCAGTTCGGGGAAGCCGCAGTACATTGCTTTTGAGTACTGGTATCCCATCTCAACGCAGGTGTAGTGTTCACCATCACATGTGAACGGGGCTGGGTAAAAGTTAGACAGGGGAGAGTATTTTCCCAAAAAGGCGTGCACGTTTTGAGACACATTGGCTCCGGGGTCCGCCGAGTCGACGTGGACCAACAGCTCCGGTGCATTTTCAACCGTGTACCTCTTGCCTCCGTATATGATGTAATCTTTGATCAGCTGCGCCGGTTTATTTTCTTTCCTGAGCGCGCTAAATATTGGTAATAATTCGCTACGTCTTTGCAGTATTTCTTTTGGAAAGTGTTCCTCCACAATGATCGGCGTTCCCTTTAGCTTAGATTTTGCTTTCCACACAGCCATCCGGTCAGGGAAATAGGCAAAACGCACAATCACTGGTGCTAGCTTGTCTGTTTTGACGAAGAGCCGGTGTACCCTGTCGAGTCTGATAGATTCTACATTTAATATCCCCATTGACTGGAAAATTGTCTTTATTTGTTTCTCCAGAGATATTTCTTTCTTTTCTTGAACATTCTTGAATATCAAATTATTTCTCATGGAGTAGCACTTATCGTTAATTTGAGACACTCTGATTTTCTCTAGTTCACTTTGCAGCCTTGAGATTTCAGCCGCTTGCTTTGCTGATGTTTTTTCAAGAAATTCAGTTTTACCTTTAAGTTGCTGTATATCATCGTCAATGTGCTCCTGGTAAGTTTTTAAATATTGCACTTCTTTTTTTAGCTCCGAAATGTCTTGCCTAATAATTTTCATATCCGCCGATAAACTAAGTAAAAGTTCTCTGTTGGATGGCTGTTCAGATTTGCTATTGTCAGGGATAATTTCACATTCTTCAGATTTCTCCATTTTGTCGTTGACCTCTTCTAAATTGTCTAAATGGTGAAACAAATTCACTCTTTTCTTTTCTGGGGTAACTGATTCACTCCCACTTGAATTTCGTTCCTTTCTCTTATTCTTTTTCTTTGTCATGTTTTACCATATTTCCTTATCCTTCCATATTTACTCCCTCAGCTGTTTACATATATGTCGACAGTACACAATGAGTATAATTAGTACCGCGTCACGTGATTATAATGAAGACAATATTAATCCATGATTCAGATCTTTAATGTTCAAATTATATAACTTTCATGTTGGATGTATTGCTCCAAATAACTAGTTTCTGTCCGCGGGTAAGTTCTCTAAAACATCATGCAATTTTTATGCCATTTTGTTTTTCATTGTGCCCCAATTTTGACATTTTAATGGAGCATCAACAAGCACGTCTCCTTCATCAACTGTTCTCCTGATCTAGTCAAAACTGAAGGTTGCAAGGTATTTAGTAAATGGCCCCGAAAATGTTTTTGGATTTTAGACAGATCGTCAATATGTTTAAAAAATTTAGCGACGACGGGAAGAAATAAAAAAATAACAAATTCAAATTTTGAAATAAACCTCTTGGAACATAAGGGCAAAAATAAATACACCAAGTCGCGAAAATGGTATTTGGGCCCTTACAAATTCTACAAATTTACACGTTACAACACACACAAATACGGCTCGTTCGCTATTGATTCAATGTGATGGCTTAAAAAAAAACCAAAATAAAAGTGGTTACTTAAAGTGTTTGAAATAAGTGAACAACATCACACACATTCCAACAAGACACGAAGTATGCCTTCTGTTCAGTAAGAGTGTGGTGTGACAATGCTTAATGTCCCGACGCTAAAACACCAAAAAAAAACCTTTGAGTACATGTCACATGAAAATCAGATATTGCTTTGCTGAATATTAAAATGTAAAGCTAAAAATATTCAAGATGTCAAATATAATCTTGAAAATATAAAAAAGTACAATAGGAAAATAAACAAAGCTAAGCGGAGCATAACCGCCATAGTTAGTTCAACGTGAAATATGATTATCTCAGCTGTTGCGTTTTATGTTTGACATATTTATCCAGTTCTTGGCGTGTTTGTGAATATTTCAAACTTTTATTGCCATTAAAATATAGTTGTCACTCGAGTTATTAATGATTAAATAAGCTGTGGTCCAATTTAAAAATATTGATCTCATTTTCAATAAAAGTTGCTGGGTTTTAGCTGTAGAAGGCAAGCACATGGTTTAGTTTATAATTCAACCCAATCCAAACCAAACCAACCATGCCTCCAAACCAAATGAAGATTACAATTGAATAATACAATCAATTAAATACTCCCAATTCTTGTAGTTTCAAGTTTACTGTGTCAAAGGTTTTGCTAAAAGGTTAGAGCTGTGGTCAAGAGCTGACCTGCCTGTCGACAGTTCTGTAACCACAGCAACAAAACTTTACTTGATTATCTTTTTTCTATTATGGAACAACCACTTGAAAATAAAGTTTCATTATTGGCAATAACACATTTTATAATCCCGTTTTTAGAAAAAAAACCCTCCTGTTTCTGCTCTAGCTGATCTGTTTGCCTTGTTTATTATTACTATTTGTAAATGATTCTGTACAATATCATTAGAAATCTATTTTGATTTTCAAAAACGAACGCACAAAATCAAATCACTTAGCTATTTTTTTCTGTGGTATGATTCTGAAGAGAGTGGTGACTGCCAATGAACTTTACCTCGTCTCTGAAAAAGGAACTCACAATTTTCCTCTCTTTAACATTTTTGTTTAAAAGAAGAGCATCGCCGAACTGATTTGCCCATAAAATGTGAGTGCAATTATTGTTATAAGTTACTGAAAATGGTGTAGCTTAGCAACCCTTCGCCAGACTGCTGTTTAAATCAATGAATTTGTGATGAACCTAGTGCAGTCTTTGGGGGTAGTCTGAGAATAACAAGAAGCATTCACGGCGAGTTGTTCAGGAAAAATGGATTAGCATTCAATCTATTTGAGGAAGAAAATAACAAAGGATCACCTGAAAACGGGTCACAAAAATGCTTTCTTATTAAAGTGAATTGCGGTAGTACATACAGCCGACAAATTATCGTCTTCAGTCATGAAATTTAAAATGAAGTAGACAAAATAGTCATTCAACGATCGGACGATTAGCTGCGGATACAGGGGCAGACAATTAGATGTGAACACCGGGGCAGAAACCTGCTGTGAAGTTTCTACCTGCCGAGTCTTCTAATATTGTCCAAAAACTTGCTATGAAGTTTTCTACTGCCATTCCGAGTCTTCTTGGTGCAATAAAATTAAAGATAAAGGCACGGCAACATCGAATATTTAAAGAGCAATAATAAATATAACTTCCTCTGAAGATTTCTACTGCCATGTCGTCTCTCCTATATACAGCAATAATTAAGATAAAGACATATTTGACAAAAATCTTTTGATATAGTTCACCAAAGAATTTCCGCAGAAGAGTACTACTGTCACTCCAAGTCTTCAGAGTGCAATAATAATCAAGATAACTGTCAAAACTGTCAAAAGTACTTTATATTCTAGGACGTTTGCTAACACCACTCAGAATCTTCCACCCAGCAAACAACGGACGTCTTTTTTTTTTTTTGGTTTAAAAAAGGTTGGATTTTGGTCGCAACGACTTCACAACCATACTCTGAATAAAATAAGGTTGTAAAATGGATAGAATTATGTCACGACTTATTTCCCCAAAACCCGACTTTATTCCGACGTCGAGGCGGCACGTCAGTCCGACGTCGGAAACGTCAGATCATGACGTCGACCCGACGTCATTCTGACATCTTAATGTTTGCTGGGTAAGTGCTACAATATTCAAGATATCTGGATGCTGCATGAATTCTTGTAATACCGCTCACCAGCATGTCTAATTAAGTTGTTGTTGTGTCTCTCACCAGCATGTTTAATTAAGTTGCAATATCGCTCACCGTCAGGAATGGGAAGGAATTGCCTCTGAAACTGGGTTTAATACCGTTCACAGTCTTCCAAGGGCAAAAGTAAAGGGATCCAGACAAAACCATGTAGGTGCCACTCCTTTAACTAAAATTTCAAGGCAGTTAAGCTATAACTCAGGCTTCAGGTAGAATTTTCATAAAATGGTTTTTGCACAAAAATTTCCGCCATTTTTTTATCGAATGGCCAAAAAGTAAAAGCGAAGTAGACACTTACGCCAGGTAGACTTACGCCAGGCAGACACTTACGCCAGGTAGACACTTACGCCTCCTACCTTGAATCAAAATTTAAGATGTTTCGACTAAAATCCCCGGAGAATTTAGTAAGTTGGTTTCTGGTCAATTTTCCCCCGCAATTTTGGGCGTCAAAATAGTCAAAAAGTAAAAGCCAGGTAGGGACGTATGTCCGCTGATTTCAACAGAAATTTAAGGCTATAGGCCTGGCTTACGCTAAAAATTTAAACTTACCCAGGAAACATTAAGACGTCAGAATGACGTCGGGTCGACGTCGTGACCCGACGTTTCCAACGTCGGACTGACGTGCCGGTTTTGGTTGTATATGAAATGGAACCGACGTCGGGTTTTCAACGTCAGAATGGCGTCGGATTCCGACCTAAATCCGACGTCGGAATTAAGTCGGTTTTAGGTTGTATATGAAATTGGAACCGAAGTCCGATTCCGACCTGAAACTGACTAGAGTTATATAATTAATAGATAATTAATCATTCAACTGCTGTTGTGAAATACATACGAAAACATTTTCCCATGTACATTTTTACAATCTAGGAAGAAAAATACCGACGCGCCATCAAAATTCTAAAATTTTCATCTAAAAATTACGTTTTTTCTTCCTCTTTTTCAAAATGACTTCCATTTCCGGTGAGCGATAATAATGTTCATCGCTTTTTGGTCGTTTTTGCAACGCCGGAATGACGTCAGAAAACCGACGTCGCCCCGATGTCGGAATAAAGTCGGGTTTTGGGGTAATAGGTCAGAATATGGTTGTGAAGTCGCCGCGACCAAAATCCAACCTTTTTTCAACCAAAAAAGACGTCGGTTGTTTGCTGGGTAAAATTTAAACTCTCCTGACCCCACCCTACCTACCTTTAATCAAAATTTTAAGACGTTTTGACTAAAATCTTGGGAGAATTTAAGAATTTGTTTGGTCAATATACATGCTCTTTTTTGGCGAATCACATAAAATTTATAGCATGGTACCTTTAAGAAAAATTTCCAAACATTCAGACTAAAAACTTAGGAGGGGATGCGATACGCACACAGTTTTTAAGAGTTGAGAGCCCACACACACACACCCACCCACACACACACAAAGGCACACACACACACACACGCACATAGGTTTTAATGATTGCTTAACCATCTGCTTCATTAGAAGCCGGGGCATAAAAAAAGAAGCAAATGTGCTGTGAAACCATATGAAATTCGACTTTGTCGAAATTCTTATGAAACATCAAAATGTAAACAAAAATATAAGGTTGTTTTTTTGTTCTTTTTTTGATAAACAATCAATCAAACGCAAGTGAATCAGCGAAATAATAATTGGTGGTTCTAGATAACCAACAGAGACAATGGGGGTACTTGTTTACTTCACAGATTTGTGAAATTGGGATGAAAAGGAAGATAGGATAAAAAATACAGGGAAAATCATGTCGAAACATTTTGTGAACTCTAAATTAATTTATTACTGTTAACGGTAAAAAGTAACTAAAGTGTAAACAATATTTCAAAAATAACATTACCAGTACTGAACTAAACACACAAGTGGCAAGACAGAGGCATTAAAAACCCAAAACCTCCCACCAGTGACGTCACAGTGACTTGTTTGCATGCTTACTGCGCCCCACAAACAGGGCACATCATGATTCACGCCAGGACCATTCAAAAACTGTGACGCCTTTTGGTGTTAAGAAAAAACACATTCAACGTTAAAATTATGTATTTAATCATCAAAACAACAAGAAGGTCCGTTTGTGGTTGGGATATAGTACACGACAACAATCTGTGAATTAATAGTTTTGGGATATATTTTATTTTGAGTTTAAAAACTAAACAAAGGTAAACTTGATAAGCTCTAACGTCAACTTGGTAAATTTCAGTTTCTTCAAGAACCCTTTTAAAAAGGTAAGTTTTGTTGGGGTTTTCAATTTTTTCGTTTTTTTTCTCTAAAAATATAATATTCAATTTTTTTTGAAAGTTTTTTGTGGCAATAAGGTGATGAAAAACACAAACATAAGGTGATGAAAAAAGAAACATGGGGTGATGAAAAACACAAACATAAGGTGATCGAAAAAGAAACATGGGGTGATGAAAAACCCAAACATAAGGTGATGAAAAAAGAAACATGGGGTGAAGAAAAAACCCAAACATAGGGTGATGAAAACAGAAACATGGGGCGGTGAAAAACACAAATATAACTTTGTGAAAAATGCAACATAAGGTAATGAAAAACACAAACATAAGTTGATAACAACACAAACATAAGGCGATGACAACACACAATCAGGGCAGAGTTTTCTAGTTCCCACTTGGCATTGTAAATGCCAAATGGGGATGGATTGCCTCGAATTCTTCACCTATTTTTCCTTTTTTTTCTCGCTTTTTTTTAATTTTTTTTCTTCTTCCGCCGAATCGGTTTCCAGACATCTCCTCCGAGACCGCTGAAGCTAGACCAACCAAACTTGGCACATGTATGGAGGGTCATCTGAAGTGGTGCACCTGATTAAAATTTTTGACCTTGACCTTACTGGTCAAGGTCAAATCGCGAAAAAGGTCAAGCGGTTTTCTGACAATTACTGCAAGGCCGTTGAAGCTAGAAAAGCCAAACTTGGCATATATATAAAGGGCGATGTTATCTAAAGCAACCAATAAAAATTTTTGACCTTGACCCTGACCATGACCTTGAAATTGCGAAAAATGTTATTTAAGAAAAACAATGAGTTATCTCGAAAACGTCCGAGACCGCTGAAGCTAAACCAACCAAACTTGGCACATATATGGAGGGTCATCGAAAGTGGTGCACCTAATAAAAATTTTTGACCTTGACTTTACTGGTCAAGGTCAAATCGCGAAAAAGGTCAAACGGTTTTCAGACAATTACTGCAAGGCCGTTGAAGCTAGAAAAGCCAAACTTGGCACATATATAAAGAGCGATGCGATCTAAAGCAACCGATAAAAATTTTTGACCTTGACCTTGACCATGACCTTGAAATGGCGAAAAAACGTTATTTAAGAAAAACAATGAGTTATCTCGAAAACGGAAAGAGATAGAGCAATTCTGACCACATTTTCGACCTCCACCCCTATACGACGATACTTAAGGTATAACTTCCGGTGTCCTTGACCTCCAGTTCACGTTCGAACCCCAAACCGGAAGTTGGCCTTTATCTGGAAAACGGTAAGAGATAGAGCAATTTTGACCTCATTTTCGACCTCTACCCCCTATACGACGATACGTAAGGTATAACTTCCGGTGTTTTTGACCTCCATGTCACTTTCGAGCCCCAAACCGGAAGTTGGCGGGGGATGGGCGTATGATTTTATTATCGCACTTCTCTATAATTCAGAGACGATTATATATATATCATATTGCTGTCATCGTAGGTAAGTCCTTTTCTATGCTGTACTGACTCGGAAATCCCTCCCTCCCTCCCTCTCGCTAACGTGATTATGCAGTTCCACAATGTTATCATATCGTTTACGATCCCAAGCATTGAGGGAAATCAAAAATACCTTTCCTCTCTTTATCTCAGTGTGACATTATTTATGGCGGCTTTTGGTACATTTCGTCGACATTAATTGCCCAAATGCAACAAATATTGGATGGTGATGGTGGTTGTTAAGAGGGGGTGTGGGAGGTTGGTGTGTTAGATTTCTTTTCCCTTATCGTCCTTCAAGTTTTACATATCCTGTGTGTGTTTTTTTGTGTGTGTTTCTGCTGCATTTTTTGGAGTAGTCTTGCTTTTCCTATGCGCTATTTGATGTACAGTATCAATTCTACATCATCCAAGTTTGGATCTCTCTCTCTCTCCCTCTCCCTCTCTCTCTGTCTCTCTCTCTGTCTCTCTCTCTCTCTCTCTCTCTCTCTCTCTCTCTCTCTCTCTCTCTCTCTCTCTCTCTCTCTCTCTCTCTCTCTCTCTCTATATATATATATATATATATATATATATTAATCACAGGATGCACACACACACACACACACGCACATATATTATATATGTGTGTGTGGCTGCATCCTGTGATTAAGTGATTTATTCTACTATATGATAAACATTTTTGGTGTGCGTATGATTTTATTCCCACTTGGTATTTAAAATACCAAATGGGGAAGGATTGCCTTGAATTCTTCACCTATTTTTTTCTCCCTTTTTTTCTTTTTCCGCCGAATCGGTTTCCAGACATCTCCTCCGAGACCGCTGAAGCTAGACCAACCAAACTTTTCACATGTATGGAGGGTCATCTGAAGTGGTGCACCTGATAAAAATTTTTGACCTTGACCTTACTGGTCAAGGTCAAATCGTAAAAAAGGTCAATCGGTTTCCAGACATCTACAGCAAGGCCATTGAAGCTAGAAAAGCCAAACTTGGCACATATATAAAGGGCGATGTGATCTGAAGTAGCCGGTAAAAGTTTTTGACCTTGACCTTTACCTTGAAATCGCGAAAAACGCTTTTTAAGAAAAACAATGATTTATCTCGAAAACGGTAAGAGATAGAGCAATTCTGACCTCATTTTCGACCTCCACACCCTATACGACGATACTTAAGGTATAACTTCCGGTGTCCTTGACCTCCAGGTCATTTTCGAGCCCCAAACCGGAAGCTGGCCTTTATCTCGAAAACGGAAAGAGATAGAGCAATTCTGACCACATTTTCGACCTCTACCCCCAATACGACGATACGTAAGGTATAACTTCCGGTGTCCTTGACCTCCATGTCACTTTCGAGCCCCAAACCGGAAGTTGGCCTTTATCTCGAAAACGGTAAGAGATAGAGCAAATTTTTGGCCTTGACCTTACCGGTATAGTTAGTAGCATTTAGGAGGATATTCTACATTCAGACATGAGAAAATTGTTAACAAACTGCAATATCATCTACCTTCCGTTTAAAGTTATCATTCCAAGTGGGGCTAATTCGCTGTGCGAATTTCAGTCTAGTTTTTGTATGACAGGCTTCACACAGAAAAACAAACCAGCGAGGCGTTGTCGCACTCAGACGCAGCTGGTGACCTGAGGTCTTCTTTTTAATGCCTGTTCCCATATCATGTTGCCTTGCCAAGAAGGCCACACAGAAAAATAAAATAAGGCCGTTGTTAGTAACGGGTACTACAGTGTTAGTAGTCACAATTCAGGCAAAAGTTAATGACGTTTGATTCCCCCCCCCCTACCCCGCACACCCCCCTAACTACAGTGTAAGCTTTAGCTTGTTCAGTCAATCTAGCCATATAAATGACGGAACTTCTTTTACGTGAGTTTGACGGAAATGTGAACACTTTTCTCGCCTAAAACAGATGGGCATAGTTAAACAAATCAAATACACTGTTTTTTCAGGAATAAGATCGCGGGAAAATGAGTAGATGCATGGGCTTGGGCTTCGTCCCTCTCGGCACGGGCCTGGTTATACTCACCGCCATGTTTGTTTGCTACGCAATCATGGTTGCAAAAGGAGATGCGGACCCTATCCTACCAAGCATCAGGTAAAGTACTCCCCCGTACCGACGACCATCGTCGCGGTGATCTCGTCGGTGATCCTATCCTACCAAACATAAGGCACAGTGCCTCCCCGTTAACCTCGGCCACCGCCGCGGTGATCCTATCCTACCCAAGTTCAGGTACAGCATGTCCCCGTACCCAAAACCATCGCTGCGGTGACCCTATCCTACCAAGCATAAGGTACAGTGCCCCCCCCCCCCCCCCTCCGCGTCCTCCCTTCGAACCCAGGACACCGCTGCGGTAACCCTATCCTATCACGGGTACCTTACAGTACTTCCCCGAACCCACGGCCACCGCATCAATCGATCAACAGTGGTCTCCATAGTATTTTGTTACGTGACTTTTTTAAATTGTGATCTGACTGGTTGATTTCAAGGTCAATATATTTCAATGTTGACAGGAACGCAAAAAATATGTTTCAGAAGAGAACTTGTTTCACCATTTACTTACTTATTTATTTATTTATTTATTTTTTGGTGGTTTCTACGTTTGGTTGGTGATGTTTACCCAGTAAACAACGTTCCACCAACGCTGGTTAACGTCGAATGAACGTCGACAGAATAAAGACCCCTCGTGATGTTTGAGAGATGTCGATTATCCGGCGTATGGTTTGGATATTTATGGAAGTCGAAACAACGCCTGAGTTCTGATGTTATTTACACGTCGATTAGGCGATGTCTAATCAACCTTGTGAATAAGTTGCAAATGGAAGCCTAAACAGCATATCCCGGCGTGTAGACGCCAGGAAAATATTAATCTGGACGCTGACCCTCTGTACAGCTAGTCTCAAGTGGGGGAAAAGCCGACCGTCTGTACAATTAGTCGTAAGTGGGAAAAAGCTGCCTTTTGGTTTCCGACCAAAAGCCACGTCTAAAGAACGTTACTGTTTAATTACAAACAAATTACAACCTGAGTTAATGTTGTGGTTTGGTCGGGTCAACGTCGCAACCTCAAGTTTCCAAGTCCCTTACAAAAATATAAAAGTTCTTCCCAGTTTCTGTTTCCCTGAAGATTGCCACATTGAGTCAACACTAACTTTTTCGTTCACTTCTTGCATAAAGTTTGTGCTATCATGATATCATTACAACCATGATCAATAGTGATCAAATTTGTGTATTAATTTGTAGTGATGGGGGAACAGTGAAGCCTGGAATGTTCATATTTTCACAACTATTTAATATAGCAAGCGCCCTGGGTAAGTACCGCATCCTGCATATTATAGCAAGGACAATGAGTAGTACTGTATCTTGCATAATGCTTTTGCCGTTTCATATTTATTTCAACACATTAAAAAACTGATTTAAGAAGGAAACTTTCGTTCGATTGATTGAGTAATTACGTGAATTCTTTCTATTTAAGAACTACTTATTACAGAATTCTTTTCACGGAATATTTTTATTGGTTTTTATTTTTTATTTATTTATTATTTATTTATTTGATTTTTTTTGTGTTTGCTAAACCAGCACTGTTGACATCGTTCATACGGTACAAGATGGTATGTGTGGCTCTGGAAAACTGTTACACGAACGCCAGAAAGCTGAGGCGACTCGCGGCGGCTGCTGTCGTCATGAGCATCATCTCGTCCGTCGGCCTGACGGTGCTGGCAAATTTCCCCGTAAGTCGTTTCAACACATATGATGGGCTTATTCTTTGCCAAGGAAGGTTCACATAAAAATGGCTTAATTAGAAAACTATTGATCTTTAAAGTGCTCCATAAATTGGTCTATACCAGAAGATAGCTATTAAGAACTAAAATTCAACTGAAAAAGAGCTTTAAACATAGCTGAAACATTTGTTTATCATTTCGAAGAGGTCGCTGACTTCGGTAAGCGAGAGTCCTTCCCACCGTATATAATCCCTGCTCAGTCAAACTCAAGCCCTAGCCACGATTCCGCACCTAGGAACGAGATCTTCTAGATATAAGACGAAATTTTTCCATTTTTCATTTTTCCTTAAGTGAACTGTGATGTTAGTGTGCAATGTTCTTCGTTGGAGCTTAAAATTTCCATTGCTGTGACTTTTTGTTTTATTTTTGTTTATTTATTTGTTTGTTTATTTATTTATTTATTTATTTATTGCAGTATAATGAATATATCACAGTGCATTTCTTTGGCGCCGCCATGACCTTCGCGGGAGCCCCGATATACCTAATCATGGACTCAGTTATAACTCTGAAAATCCGCCAGGCGTACAACTCCATCTGCGCTGCCGTGGTGCGAATAGCCCTGGCCGCGTTGTCGTTTGTGTCGGCAGTGACGCGTATCCTTTATAAAGACTAGCAGTGACGCGAAAAATGTGACCAGGGACCGAAGCAAGAATTTGTTTTTGTTTAGTAAGCATTGTGACGTCGATCGTACTCTTGTTTGCAGGAGCAACCGCTGTAGACCAAATCACATCCTTTTAAACGTCTCGTTTTTTGTTGTTGTTGTTGTTGTTGTTGTTGTTGTTGTTGTTGTTGTTGTTGTTTATTGTTCCCCAGATTATAGGGTGCTCTCCCGTGGTCCATGACGTCACATGTCCTCAAAACAACACTGTGATTGGTGCAGTACATTGTTGATTGACACCTCAAGAAAGCAAGGTCACATGACTACCATTTGTGTCGTCACATCCGTTATCTCTATTACGATGAAACAGCTGGGGTTACTGACATACGAATATGTTTGCTTGTCGATTCAATGAATTGAAATGACCCCTTAACGGCGCTAGTGGGCGTGGCTGTGATCATATTCCGACAAACCGTAAGAGGGGATTTTGAGGCAGAGGAGCTTCTTCACTGGCCAACCGATCGCAAAGTAAGCACTACAATGTTTGCTCACAAATGAATAGTATATACTTTTTCCGTCAGACACACAATTATAATGTGCAATGAAAGAGCAAGTCGCTGTAGTTTCTTTCTTTCTTTCTTTTAAAATTAAAACACCGTACTGCTTTTTCAACATGGTTGATAAAAACATGAAAAGAAAGACAATAGTCTGGCCCAGGACTAGACGACGCCGACGAAAATCCAACATCAGTAGCGTATCAGTGTGATTTTAGCAGTGCTTCTTTAAAACGTTTGTTTTGCTTTTTTTTTTGTCACGTAACCCTAAATTCCAGGTGGATTGTCATTTTTGTCAATTTTGTGTTTCAATTCGTATACTTGACGTTTTATATAAAAATTCGCAGCATTCTGTGTTTTTTTTTTTCAGGGTAAGACCACTATTCTCACCTTGAATTTCTCCGAGTGGATACTTGCCTGCGTCATTTGTGCTTATTTCTTCACGTACATTAGCGAATTCCGACGATATAAATTACACCTAAAAATAGAACCAATCGACAAGGTTGTTGCCTCGTCAGACACTAGGCAACATAGAAACAGGTCATGGATCAAACCGATCATGTGCTTCCATAAGAGTGGGATATACAACGTCAGCGACTCACAAATTGCGTGAACTCGTCGTGGCGGTACATGGTGATGACCAAGGGGGGGGGGGGGGGGTGATGGGCACGCACGCATCACCTCGGAACTGCACTACGCGTTTGGTTAAAAAAGAGATATTTTTTTCAATGTTTGCACTCCCCGTTTAGGGGTTGTTTTAAAAAGTTATGGACTCGCATGTTAAGTGAGTGACGCCCCTCCCCCCTCCCCCAGGCACAGGCATCATCAGTTGACGCTTGTCCCAGGGATGGTTTTTGGTGTGGTATCGCTCAGAAGGAAATGACGTAACTGCTACATTTTGTTCTCGTTACTGGGACATCAGACTGAGTCAACCGCTGGGGACAAAGCAACCCTCACACGACGCTCTGTGATCTATTAAGCCAACCAGCGAGGACAAAGCAATCCTCACATGACGCTCTGTGATCTATTAAGCCAACCAGCGAGGACAAAGCAACCCTCACACGACGCTCTGTGATCTATTAAGTCAACCAGCGGGGACAAAGCAACCCTCACACGACGCTCTGTGATCTATTAAGCCAACCAGCGGTGACAAAGCAACCCTCACACGACGCTCTGTGATCTATTAAGTCAACCAGCGGGGACAAAGCAACCCTCACACGACGCTCTGTGATCTATTAAGCCAACCAGCGGGGACAAAGCAACCCTCACGCGACGCTCTGTGATCTATTAAGTCAACCAGCGGGGACAAAGCAACCCTCACACGACGCACTGTGATCTATTGCATTTATGAACAGTTGAAGGGGAATCCGTTTTCATAATGGAGAACCTGTTCCTTTTTTTGTATTTATGTTTTCAAGTGAGATGTCAACAGATTATATATATAACAAACATATAATGTACACATATAACAGACATAGAATGTACACATATAACAGATATATAATGTACACATATAACAGACATATAATGTACACATATAACAGACATATAATGTACACATATAACAGACATATAATGTACACATATAACAGACATATAATATACACATATAACAGACATATAATGTACACATATCACTGGTTACAGCGGCAATGTGAGCATTGTTTGAGCGGTGTTTATTGTTTTGGAATTGTGTTTTGCCAGCACGTGTGGACGGTGACGTTTCAGTTGGACTACGGTTCAGTTGGACTACGATTTCGTTGATGCAGTTGGACTACGGTTCAGTTGGACTACGATTGGGGTTGTGACGGTTGGACTACGATTTGAGTTGTTGCAGGTCTACTACGATTTTTCTTGTAATTTAAGTAGTTTGAATCAAACCTTTCGATTTTCTTCGATCCCACCGTTTATTTAAACTGAATTTCAAAGGTTCTTTTATGTTTAGATTACTGAAAAATCAATCGGTGTTTGAACTGAAATTTCAAAAGCCTTTATGTTTTGATTACAGAGATTCGTCTACAGTGATAATTGCAATTCACTCTTTATATGTTTTGATCACAGAGATTGCAATTAAATTTCTACAGTGATTGCATAGTGATAATTGCAATTATTTCAAAACAATGCAGTTCCACTTCAAAACTTTTAATGCTTCATTTTCCATACTTTATACTAAAAAAATCAGTGCTTTAAACGTTAAAATCTCCACTCTATATATATATATATACTCAAATTGCAAGAAAAATCGTAGTCGAACTGCAACAAGTCAAATCGTAGTCCAACTGAACCTTAGTCCAACTGAACCGTAGTCCAACTGCAACGTAATCTTGTGCACAGTTGCATTCCTTTAAAAAAAACCCTCAAATATAGCTATAAAATAATAGCACAAAATATTTTGTAAATGTTTTATGAGATATAATTGTGTGATTACATTATCAAAACAATATAAAAACTAGAGGTGTGTCCGATTGGAGCACGAATGCCCAGCCTGGCGGATAGTCAGTGACATAATCTTAGTTTGAGGGATGTGATTCTCCTTGAAGAAAGAATGAATAAGCACGGACTTAGCACCAAGCACCTAACTGCAGTAAAATTGCCTGAGTTCAAAGGCTAATTTCGGCCTCATCAGACAAACGGAAGACGTCCTGCACAACTTCAATATTTTTGAAACAATAACGTATAAACAAATAAATCACCAAACAAATATGTAGAGTGAGGTGCGATCCACAAAACTTAGGACATAAAACATCTAACTACAGTATAATTACTTAAGTTCAAAACGCAATGCCGACCGAATAAACGCCTCGTCGGACAAAAGGACGACGTCCTCCACAACTTCAATATATTAGGAACAATATCCCCAAAACAAAAAAAGTTGCCGGCCAAATAGCTACGCTACAGTGCGATCCACAAAACTTGGTACCTAAAGCCTAACGTACACACAGACAGATGGACAGACAGACTGACAGACGGACGCACACGTCAAACACTATATGCGTCAAACACATTTGTCAGGCGGGGCATAAAATCACACCAGGCAGACCAAAGTTTCAGCTGTTAAAATAAATGCGGCCTCTGGTTTTCTCACACCTCTAGCCGAGTAAATTTTTATATTCTGGTCCAGAAAATTAACTATTTAACCTATTTTAAAGTTACTATGAACAAAGACTGTTTACTACTTTGTAGTCTTTGCTATGAAACATAAGATATAGAAATATAGAAATATCTTACTGTGAGATGGTTTATATTGTGCTTCTTTGTATGTAAGTTTAAACTAGAACTTCATTCCGCTGGGGAAATGTTTAACACTTGACAAAAAATTAAAAGCAAAAATGCTTCCTTCAATGGGTCATTTCTTGAATAATATATTGTAAACAACACAGTTTGAATACGTCTTATGAGCCGAGTAGTGTTTGGGTTTTGTTGACTTAAGGTTTTATTAACTGATCAGGCATACGCCGTGTTATCTATTTACGCCGTGAGAGCTCGCACAAAGCTGAGCACTGTATGTTCTGTGCTGTGCTTCAGATGCCCCGCATTTACTTACAAAAATACACTCTTGTCACATGGCGTTTTAAACAAAAAAAAAAGGAATTGAAGGCAAAAATAAAAAGTGTCATGCACACGTTCATATCACGTTCTACCTAAGTCCCAAGTTAGTGCCAGTGGAGGAGATGACACAGGAAATCCGATCACTGTCAAGAAAAAAGATACCAACGGCTGCTCGCACAAATTCAACCTCACTGGTCTACTGACAAGTTCTACTCCGGATTGTTTTATTGAAGACTAACAGACGCGACAACGGCGCCTCCAACTTAATCCCCAAATACTCCCCTGATCTACGGACAGTTTCTACTCCATATCTGCTGAATCTGCTGCTTTCTGCAAATCAGTCTTAATCGCCTAATCTCCCAAGTAACTGTCAATTACTTGGGGCACGTATGCCGTGGTACACTGCTTTGAAATTGGCAATTTTCGGAGTACGATGCGCAGGCTTGTCAAGTGAAACCCCTTCTGATTACGTCAATTTTTAATTTGCATGAACATCTTTTAAGGTCTCTGAAGAGTTTCTGGGTTGGTTTGATTGTATGTTCAATTTGGGGTTCATAAGCTCGAAAACGCCTTTAGTGCCAAAAATTAAAATGTACAACTGTTGGCAATTCTATATACATTTATACAGTTATTTCTTTATTTTGGGCATTGACATGGCTATACAACCGAGTCGTTTTATTCGAGCTTCGTTTATCAGACAGGTGAAACACCACAACTTTTTTTACTCCATTCATAATATATAGTATTATCCACTCTAGTCCTTTGTAGCTAGGTTTTTCTTACACGGACTTTTCAAAATCCTATATCCTGTAAAAATTAATTCATCATTAAACCATTTCGAGTAGAGCTCTAACATTCTGTTCTAATATTCTAGAAAGATTCTTGGCCACTTTTGTCAAACGGTGTCTCCACAGGAAATGTAAAGGATGGGATTCTGGTGAAAAATTTATCTTTTACTCGGAACCCAGATTTTTAGGACGTGTTCCCAAAGTTGTCCCCATGTTTCAGATATGGTGCAAATCCAGAAATTTCACCATGCTCCATTTGCGGAATATGTAGATTCTGGTATTTTAACCTGGTGACATCAAGATCGGGATCTCGAAATTGTTTTTCTCTAGAGTTTGGCCAATTATCACTTTTTCTATTATTCTGAATTTTAAAACTAAAAGTCTGTGAAGCTATTCCTTTTATGTCATCAGAAAGGGTTTCTCATTTTGACACTTTTTAATAAATAATTAATATGCATGGGCTCTTGAGTTAGGCTGTTTACTGAGGCGCATCATCGCAGTCAGCGAAATTATTATACAGCGGAACCTCTTAAATCGGACCACCCTTGAGACCGGAAAAATGTGCCCTATTTCAGAGGTGGTCCCATTTATGAGGTTTGGTCATTCTGGGATAAAATGTTCGGGGTTGACCATAGATTCAACTTTGAGGTCCAAACGCAATGAAAGTAATATTCTTTTACAATAACATCCTAAGCCCTCCCAGACTACTGTATTACATTTTCTCAGCCATTCTTAACCCCCTCCCTCATCCTCCTACTTTTTTTAGTCGATTTAGAAGGTTTGGATACATTTACCCTTCACACAGAACCCTTTCGTTAGATAATAAGCGAACTTTTCGAATTGCCAAACTTAAATTAATTTCTCCGTAAAATCCTTTCAAATAAATCGCTTTTGGGGGTGTTGTAGAATTAAGCAGTGTTTTATTTATTTATTTTTTTTTTTTGGGGGGGGTTATATTCCAGGAGATCTTCAGATGAAGAACCCTATCACTTTGAATACCAAGACCCGCCCCCCCCCCCCCCCCCCGCCTTAGGTGTAGTTTATTGCACTGAATTATCAATCGCACTGATCCATTTGAGGTCCGCTATCTATCGCGGTAGTCTGCCTTCTCTCTGACAGTAAATTGTTTGCTGAGCTGCAGTTCGGTGATTTTATGCTTGTAACGGGCAAACATTAATTCAGTCTTAACAGTCAATGGCTTTTCCATAAAATTTTGTATAGCTGTGGGTTGCAATTACTCTCATGTAAGTGTTGTTAATGATGCTACTTTCAACAGGTGTTTCCAGCCAACCCTCGTGGCAAATTGGATAATGGTCCCTAAGCTGGGAATTGCATGTAATGTATTCCATATACGATTTTTTTGGAGAAAGAGAGGCTAAAATGCAATAATGTGATAATGACGATCTTTCAGCCTTGTTTGTAATTCTTTTAATATAATATAAGAACACATTGATTTAAAGCATATTTGGTTAATACGAGACGTGTGAACTTGTCCATGGAAGCAGGATGTAAACTATCAGCGCTGAAATGACACATCAGGACTTAAGGCATTCTTTTGCTGGAAGCCAGTCAATTGAGTATCATTCCAAGCATAAAGCATCCACAAAAAAGCAAGATTTTAGTAAAACGTGTTAGAATCTATTCAATCAGAGGTTTCCATTTAAAAGTGTTTAAAGTTTGTTTTGTGAAAATTTGATTTCAATCCATTCTGCCAGAACACTTCTGTCATCCAAAACGTCCACTGGAGCGTTATTTTTAGGGGTACCTTATATAAATATAAAGTTTGTATCGGCTATGTTGTGTAAAGAACTTTTTAAAATAAAGAATTAATTTGTTTAATTTCAGCGGCGAAGGTTACTTTTGGAAAGTGCTATTTAGCAACACTAAACGGTAGTCATAACGTTTACATTCCTAGTAAGTACCAGCTGATGCTACTATGCGCGCGTATATGCCAGTTAAAACATTGATCATTTGCTCAGACTGATAATGATGTTCAAATAGCTTAGAAACTTGTTTTAATAAAAGGCTGTTTAAATTTTCAATGTGTCTGGTCAAGAGACCTCTGATACATTAGTTACAGTTTCTTCTTGTGAAATTATTGTTAATTAAGTAAAAATTCTTAAATATTCAAGAAGAATCTACACACCTCGAGTATTCACATCACATGATTACTGAAGCTAGTCTCTTTAATTTATTCCCCACAAGTGGAACCTGTGAGGTATATATGCGATCGTGTTGGTCTGTCAGTCTGTCATCAACAGCTTGTTTACCCCATAACTTTAATGAAACTTGGTATATAGCTTCTATGGGAACAAACACAGATCGGTATTGTAAATAGGTCAGGTTCGTCCAAGGAAAATGCACCAACTGGACAGCTGGACTCTTGATTGACTATTGTTAACACGATATCTCAAGAACAACAGCTAAGATTTTGATGCAAAATTTGGTGTGTAGCTTCTATGGGCACTAACAAGGATCGGTATTGTAAATGGGTTGCGTTAGCCCAAGGATAATGAACCAAATGGACTTTGAAATTTACCAAATTCTGGAAATTACTCATCATCGGAATGAGTTTGTCAACACGATATCTCAAGAACAATTGCAGGGATTTTAATGAAATTTGGTATGTAGCTTCTATGGGCACTCACAAGGATCGGTATTGTAAATGGGTAAGGTGGGCTCAAGGAAAATGAACCAAATGGACTTTGAAATTTACCGAATCCGGGAAATTATTCAGCATCGAAATGAGTTTGTAACACGATATCTCAAGAACAACTGCAGGGATTTTAATGAAACTTTTTATGTAGCTTCTATGGGCACTAACAAGGATCGGTATTGTAAATGGGCCAGGTTCGTCCAAGGAAAATGCACCAACTGGACTTTTTCAGCTCTTGATTGACTACTGATCGCCGTTCTTCACTGATATGGGGGGGGGGGGGGCTGTAGGGAATATGTGGGCTATGCACACTGCTCTAGTTTAGCTTGGGTATATGGAATGAAATTTCCCATATTAACTGTAGAATTTGCACTATCCTTAATCATTCACCATATTAGATAGTCAGATGCAGTGTTATTTCTCTGAATTTATTTGTTCATATCTTATTTTTAAGATATCTAAAATCTGATTCTAGATATCTTCAATTTAATTGTGGGTATCAAGAAAAAATATACTTGAAATATCACTAATCCAACTTAAATGTAATAAATGACAGGTACTAATAATTCCACGTATATGGCATAGAAGACCTTGTTTAGAAGTCTGTTAAGATAAGAATAACCTAAACCATGACACACTAAAACCGTACGTGCAAAAGACTTATTGTGCACACTAATCAACCACTTTAATTGTTTTTAATCAATGGAACTGTAACCGTGTAATATGTTTCAAGGACAGAATTGGCAGGGTGAAGAGGCTTAGTAATGGAGATAATACAAAGCGAAAGAGAAAAGCCCAAAACGGCAAAATAAACACACAAACAAAATATACAACTAATTCATCGTAATCATATTGTGTTCATATTTTCTGCAGAGATATGTCAGTGACCAAGTGAAATAATGTGAAATCAGGGATATTTTTTCTGTCCACTAGAAATAATAGGCTTAATAGGTTTCTGCTCCATGTGTTAAGGAATGTCTCCAAAATTGGCTGAATTTTGGTTGATAAGGCTGTGAATATTTTTTTTGTTTGTATTGCCCTGGTCGGCGGTTGTTGTTGTTGTTTTTTTTTTTTTTTTTTGGCATTGTTTCTCTCAAAAAGGTTTAACCTGGCCGACCACGAACTTCTGTTAAAATTTCCAATGACCCGACATTGTTCACATTTTTTGCGAATTAGTTTTATAAAATGTTTAAACGACATCATTTTAATTATAAATTTACAATTTTTTCTCGAAAATGCGAGCGCTTTGTATTTCTTTGTGACTTCAGTGACCGGTAGAGAAATTACAAAACTTCAATCTTCAATATTCTACTTTAAAGGCCCACTTTTAGAGTAGATAAATTATGTTTCGATACAGCAAAAAACAAAACAAAAAAAAAAAAAAAAAAAAAAAAAAAAAAAAAGCAAAAAAAAAAAAAAAAAAAAAGTTATCAGTAAAACTGATGAATGTCCCCCGTCACGAACTATAGTCGAATCGAAAAATAATGCGGCGTCGCACAACTTCAATATATATATTTAATTGTAGCAAAAATCAAAAGCCAATGTTGAATAGCGGCTGAGATATCGCTTGCACAAATTTGTGCTTCCAAGTGTTGCCAGACGGACGGACAGGCGCGAGTACTATAGTCCCCCGCTCCGCGCTAGGCGACTGCGGGGGACTAAAAATGCTAGATATGGAAAAGGCATAACGCAGGGCTTTCGTAGCACTACCAAGTCAACTGGACGCACAGTTATGGAATCTATGTCTGAAAGAGCACGTGGATATTCAACACATGAAAACAAGCACGTAATTTTTCTCTTTTTTATTTCAAAGTCTTCACAGACAGACAAAGCAAAACAGAGTTACGTTATGACAAGCTGAAAGCACCAAAATCATAAATCCATAGACAAAAATAAACACTGAACTGACTCAGGCAAGTGCTTAGCTCCCATAGCAATATCATGAACGAGGGCAGGGGGGAGGATCAATACATTTGAATGATCCCTATGAATCAATCTGGATCAATCCGTCTGTTGACAGTCCCAACGGAATAAACAGTGATTTTGTAAAGCCTGTCCAATGACCTAGGGGAGCAAACAAACGGGAGTGCACTGATCATATTTCTCCCAAGCTACGAGGCCTGTTTGTTCTCAACGCTTTATTTTGTTTAGTATGAATTTATGCTGTTTATGCCCCAGCCCAAAAATACACCATATCTTTGGTCGAACTTACGTTGCCAGTAAACACGGTGACACACGGTGACACGTTGCCAGTAAACACGGTGACACGCGGTGACACGTTGCCAGTAAACACGGTGACACACGGTGACACGTTGCCAGTAACAATGTGACACACTCAGCAGACTACACGGCGACAGGTTGACGGGGATTTGGCACCAGGGACGGGAGGGGGTGGGGAGTGAGGGGGGAGTGGGTGGGGAGTGAGGAGGAGGGGGTCGGAAGGACGTTCTAGTCACAAAGAACTACCAGCACGCATAACAATAACATAAATTAAAGATCAGATCATTCTCTTCATAAATAATCCCCTATCGGTATCGCTTTGCCTATTGAACTTCGATCAATTTGATTTGAACACTTTTTTTTTCTTTTGCATTTTTATTTTTAGAAAGTGTACAACAATGGTATGGGTTAGAGTCGCAACTTCATACGCAAACTACAAGAACCAAATCATACTAACTGCACAACAGTATTATATCTAGCGCACCTGTTTGAGAGCAGCTTTTGCCGGAAAATGCCGATTATCACCATCTACAACCTTTCTGGAGTGTACCACTGTTCTAAACAGTATGAAAATAATCCTCTGTCCAATCACGCTACAGCTAAGGCTAGTTACCAGACAGTACAGCCACGGGTACGGGAGGTACGGGTACCCCGAGGTACGAGTACGGGAGTACGGCCATTTTAGCCGATGTGTCATTTCTTTACGTAATTTCGAACGAGATTCGGGGAATGCAGCGCTGCGCCTTCTCGGCTTTTATTCCCCACCATTCTCGCGGAATGTCACGTGAATAATGTCACGTGAACAATGTCACGTGAACAATGTCACGTGAACAATGTCACGCGACAGGGAAGCGGAACTGGGTGGCAGCGTTCGGGAAACATCGGGCGTTTCCGCTGACCAGGCTGAGCGCTCTTTCCCATGACAGACTTCGGCATATTCTCTACTGAAACTCATTTCTACGTACTAGCAATAGACACGTGACCTCTTTGTTATTTTTATTATTATTATCTAGTATGAGTTTTAAAATAACAGAAACTGAACAGAAACTTTCAAATCATCATGATTTAAAACAGCAAAAACAAGCATTAAATCAGTCATTTGACTTGACACATTCACAGCACAACACATTCATTATATTATATTTATTTATTTTGTTTTTGATTTGACACGAACAATTTCATTTTTAACAATTCTTTTTTTTTTTCTTTCTTTTTTTCATGAAGTGAACAAGGCATCACAGTGGTCGGTTCATTTTTTCTAGAGGAACAAATGGGAGATCGAAAATATACGAATTCGCCCACTAATCAGCTCAATGTTTTTATTTATTTATTTTTATTTTTTGGAAATGGACTCATTCATATACAGCTGGAAATATGAACCAACTACTGCGAGTTGTTCGCTTCTAAAACTCCGGATACAGTGAACAATTTACACAAGACATTTTCAAGATCGTCACATTTTAGAAACTAACTAATCTGTAGAAAAAGGTTTCCATTTTTATGTACACGCATTTATTTATGTTGGACAGTTCTACAACATTCCAGCTCCAGTGTAATCTGTGGTCAAGCTTATGAGTCCGGCACCATCAGACCCCCTCCCCCTCCCCCCTCTCTCTACAAACCCACTTGCATCATTGACGCAGACAACACCCTCTCAGCACAGCGAGTCTGTGACGTCAGCACTTGGGGGGGTGGGTGGGGGGACGTCATGCGAATGCCGGACAACATCCGGTCATTCGCGAAGCTTACACAAAACCCAAACAACAGCCTGATACCTTGTGTTCGAATCTCCGGCAGAAGTTGAACCCGCGACCAGAGAACCACTCGGAGCCTTCATCATGATGCACCATCGCCATAAAAAAACAAACCCGTTCTTGTGGTGACCTACAAGTCTATCCTAATAACAAAATGCTATTCAACAAATACGGCGAAAAACATGCTCCTTTTTGCACAAGAATTACAGACACTTTAACGTTTGCAAGGACTTTTGTTTCGAATTAAATATGTTTTTTTTCATATTTATTTCTCAAATCCTTCGCAGAACATCCAACATACTTCCGCACTTCTCCACATGTCAGCCACACGTGTCAGCTACACGCGTCAGCTACACGTGTCAGCCACACGCGTCAGCCAAAGGTGTCAGTCACACGCGTCAGCCACTCGTGCCGTGCGATTCTTCCGCGGATTTGATTTTCAGTCTTAAACCGCCAAACTGTCAGTGCGATCGTCGCGCAAATGAGCACGTTTTCCGTGCAAATGAGCGCGTTTTCCGCGCAAATGAGCACGTTTTCCATCACCAGCAGAATCTCGTGTAACCCGAGAACATGGTTTGGTTGAATTTCGGCTGAACTTGAAAGTCAACCTAAAAATCCCTTCCTACATCAACCGCCTTAAGAGCTCGATTTTTTTTTTGGTCAATCCCATAGAACCTCGGGGCCCACGAGATTATGCCGCGAACTCTCACCCTGCACTTCCGTAGCCCTTCGCGAAGGAAGACTTTTAAAACCAATAAACCGATATATAGCACACTAGAAAACGTCATGCAAAAAAACAAAACAAAAAAAAAAACAAAAAAACAAAAAAAAAAAAACAACAAAAATCAAACAAATGATAACAAATGTCTAAGTGAGGCCGAATTCTTAAATGAAAAGAAACAAACAAACAAACAAAAGTAACAGCTGAGACTTGTGAGCAAACTACACAAATAAATAGTGCATTCAGCGAATCATTACACGAACCTGCAACGACGACTCCATGGGACGCAGTGACGACAGTGTGACGTCACCAGCTTGATGCAAGCGACTCCATGGGACGCAGTAACGACAGATTAACGCACTGACGAACAGGTGTGACGTCACGAACTTGATGCATTACATTGCTAAAGTGCTCGGCGAAAATCAAAACTGTGTGTAATTTGTCGAAAACGTGAGGCCAGCTCAGGTTTCATTAATTCATAAATTTGATTCCTTCATTCACATTTGCACTGTTTCTATTATTAATGATTAATTATTATGATGACTATTATTCAGAATGAGCAGTCACTCTGCAGAAAGCCTCCGTTTTAGAGAGATTTCGTCACGGGATTTACAGCCAGTTTGCTTACATCTGAACCGTAAGTGCGAAATGCCGTGAACAAGACTTTGGACAGTGGGTGGGCGGGCGGTCAGTCGGGCTGTGACGTCAAGCCAAGTGCAGCTCCTGCATACTGGCTCTTCTTAACACATAACTCATTGGAAAGAAGCAGAACAAAAAAAGTGTCTGAAACCACATTTGGCTGATATGGGAAAAGAAAACCTCCTTTCTGACAATTCAGAAAACTATCTTCGATTTCTTTAATGTTTCATGTCAATGCCATATACAAGATCTCAAAGAAGCTTTTGTTTTGTTCGTCTTTCCTATTGAGGAGGAAGGAAGGGGTGAACTATTGCTAAAGGGATGGCTAAACATGAACTGTTGCTATGGTAACACAACGCTTTTTGAAATTCTTAATATTCAACGTAAGTTCACAGCATTTCGCACGCGTTCTCCTAAAACCCACCACAATACAACTGACCCTTTGGGAAAACTTGGATGCGACATTTTGCTCATTTTAAGACAGTGAATGTAATTCACAAGCACAAGCAAACACATGCGGACACAGACACAAACGGCAGGACAGACCGACACGTGTAAAACGGCGGGACAGATCGACACGTGTAAAACGGCAGCACAGATCGACACGTGTAAAACGGCAGGACAAACCGACACGTGTAAAATGGCCACTAAAATACATACGGATATGTAAAAAAAAAAAACAATGTATAAAATCCGCTAAGCAAATTGTTTCCGTCGACCGGGTGAATACTAATGATCCCTCCCACTCTCCTCGGTCAGATAAAAACACATTGTACTCAGCCAAATACCTGACCGCTTGCTCGAGCGGACAAGTAGCCTTTTCTGTAAACAATTTTTATATCTTAACGCCCCCTCCCCCCCCTCCCCCTACCCACGCTTGTATTTGAACCATCTCAGTTTGAACAAAATAATATATATATACTTGTCCTTCGAGCAAACAATCTAAAGCATTTCAAAACCAGTACTAACATTTTTTTATCATGAATGTTGCTATGACTACGACGAATCGTACCAATCGCCCTCATGCATCGAGATTACGTCACCCTACGATGCAACAGTCCATCCTCGTTTCTCGTTCAAGTCAAGTTAAAAACACATGCAAGATCTTCAGACTAGAAAGCTCGCCGCAAAAAAAAAAACAAAACCAGCAACATTTCTCAGACATGAACAAATTCTGTCAAAAAAAAAAAACACATCATTTCAACAAAAAAAAAAAATCTTAATTTTCACTTTCCTGAAATAACTGGTTTCATGTCTAAGCCCATGCTTCGATTTTTTTTTTGCTGGCGATATCACATGCCTAAATTAGAAACCCTAAGCAGTGTTTTTACTAGACTATACTATCGGAAGGAAATACTTTTTTGCAAGGAGAACACAGGAAAGAACGTTTGGCACCATCACGCTCGCCGGGCAACAGCAGGCGCTCCCGCTCGTTGCCTAGCGACGTCATTGTCTTGTCCTTGAGCGCGTAGAGGAGTCTCTTGACGCAGAGCACGAGCGCCACGGCGCCGATGGCGTCCGTTAGGTAATGGTGGCACGAGTAGAGCGTGGCCCACGCCACCCACAGCACGTAGAGGGCGAACAGCTGGCCGCCTGGTGGACGGATCACGAAGATGGTGGTCGGCCAAGCCACGTGACCGGACGGGAAGGCACCGAACGGCACGGGATTGCCGCTGAACATCTTGTAGAAGAAGTGCAGCCCCGTGAGCTTGTCGATGCGGCCGAAGGCACAGCCCTCCTTGTGCTGCTCGCTGAGTGCGGGCATGTCGCTGCCTCTCTCCGCGTAATACTGCATGTTGTCGTAAAACCAGGGCGGCGCCGTCGGGAAGGAGAACCAGATGACGTACTGGAACCACATGATCCAGCCCAGCAGCCAATAGAATCGCTGTATGTCCGCCGTCTCGCCCTTGATTATCAGATAGAGAGGGTAGACGACGGGGAGGGTGTAATGTAATAAATACGGCACGGCGGCCATGAAATCCAGCACGGTGTGATGGTGAGAGCTGATGAACTTGTGAGGTGAGAAGTGCAAAATGCTGTATTCCAGCGCCGAGATATTATTTAACGTTATACAATTCAAATCTTTGTAACGGGGTAACACATGTAGGAAGTCGTTTGCTCCGTAGAGGGCTAAAAATAGCAAGTAGGGCACTGCACTTTTGAGCACTGCTATGAAAGTCTGACATGCATAGCTGGAGCCGACGTTCTTGACGGTGACGACGAGACTGGAGCTCTGGATCTTGTGGAGTGGCTGGTAGCGCACCCCGTCGAAGGTCATGGACTCGGCACGCGAGTGCGTGCGCGAGTGCGACGGCGTCGACACCATGACGTTACGGAAGAAGAACCAGAAGAATTCGCCGGCACTGAGGTCGCCCACACCGCCAAGGCGACGGGTCGTCTTGTCTAGCAGCTTGCGCCACCTGGTGGAGAGCGCCTTCCGCTTAGCGCCATGGTAACGCCGGATCGCTGCAACACATAGAGAGAAAACAGACATGAAGTACCACGTATGCTCAGTGGCACGTGGACTCAGCCCCACATATGCTTAGTACCATGTTGACTCACGCAGCAACATTCATCCACTTCATTCCCGGTCACGTTATGAATCCGTGACGTCATCCACTTCATTCACGGTCACGTTATGAATCCGTGACGTCATCCACTTCATTCACGGTCACGTTATGAATCCGTGACGTCATCCACTTCATTCCCGGTCACGTTATGAATCCGTGACGTGGCCCGTCTCTCATTCCACATGCCTCTCACCATTCACCAAGCAAGCAAAGCGCGCCGCTATTTCTAGCATGCCTGAGCCACCGATTTTTACACGATAATTAATTTGAGCGAACAATTGGGTCACACTTTCATCGTTAGTTACCAACGCCACGCAGCGACCAGTCAACACCGGACACTACTTTGTGAAGTGTTTATCTGAACTTTATCGCCGACTGAATATCTCTGAAACTCCTAACCTTATTTTGATATCTACCCAAAAATAAAAAAAAAAAAAAAAAAAAAAAACGCCGACTGAAGGACGATGCACACCCCCCTCCCCCCAACCCCCCTAACCCCCCCCCCACCCCACCATTCTACACCCCTCCTTTCCTTTGGCCCTGGATAACTGTACTCCACATGAGAAGAGCCAGCAACATGACCAGTATCTTACCACCCATCCAGCGGCACAAAAGCTCCAGCATGCTGCTTTTTTTCCCACCTCAAACAACTGTCACAATAGTAGCACTACAAATTGTTCGACCACCAGTCAAACTGAATAAAACATGACACATATATCCGATCGAACTGCGAGATCCAAATGGCGTGGCCATGTGTAGGTGACTGCTATTTGATGTACCTACGCGTCACGTAACCATCACAGCTACCGTCAATGAAACGGACACGGGGCTGGAAGTGAGTCACACAACATCTTATCTCATGCTGTAGATAAGAGCGGGAGAGCGAATCATGGGCCGGTGTTAATAACACTTGGAGCTCTCGTCGACTTATCTGGACGATTGATTGCCCTTGTAGCGCGACGTTACCGGGCATATCCCCACCATCCACTCAAAACAGACGCGAGCTACAGATAAGTCCGTCTGGTAAACAAGTAAACAGGTAAAATCTGCAGGCCGAAGGGGGGGGGGGGTGGGAGGAGGAGGGGAGAGGTGCTGGTAAATGTGATGACTGGGAGAATGCCAATGTTGGTTGGAAGCAAATGAACAGGCGTTACGACTGGAACATCCGCCCCCCCCCCCCCACCCTTTACAAGCGCCGGGCTCGCAATGACGTCACTGCCATGACAACGCTTGTATCTCGGGGAGTGGTCCGGTAAATCAGTCCGTGCTGGCTCCTGTTTCGGACTGAACACTTTCCGGAAATTGCCAAACAACTTTGTGAATCAAATGACGGGGGTGAGGGGGGCGGGGAATTTAGGCGGGGGTGGGGGGAGGGTACACAGAAAAACACCGCCAGGCCAGCTCCAATAGGACACTCTGTCGGACGGAACAGCACTTTACACTCTACAATTACGCCAAAACATCCAAAAATTCCGGAAAGTAGGCGACTGACGAATAAAAAAGTAAGGAAGCAACTAGGGGAAATAAAAGCCAGTGGTAGAGTTCAGCGTCAGCCGTTTTCTTCACACACACAAACACTACACGCATTTACACCTCACACACAAACACTATACACGCATTTACACCTCACACACCCCACACAGATATATTGCCACATCGTAATGAATCACTCTAGGCACTTGGCGGTGACAAACGGCAAAAGCATCCCCAGCAACAAAAAAGGCTTCAAGTACCCGCTAACCACACGCAGGAGGCCACTGCAAACGCCGCACCGTTGACATTCCTTCAAGCAGTGCGTGTCGTGTCCTTGACATTCCTTCAACCATTTCGTGTCATGTCCGTGATACTGAATGCAGTGATTAATTTCTACCGGTGGATTAACTTCCTTGTTCACGAGATCTCGGTGCGATTGTACTTGATACGTCCAGGCTCGTACAGGAGGTCAGGAAGGCACGGGAGGGGGGAGGAGGGGAGAGGGTTATCTCTGACAGGTACACCCGGTGGATGGGGGGAAGGGGGTTGGGGAAGGTTGGGGAGGCACGGTTAATGCTAGGCTCGTACAGGTCAGGAAGGCACGGGAGGGGGGAGGAGGGAGAGAGGGTTATCTCTGACAGGTACACCCGGTGGATGGGGGGAAGGGGGTTGGGGAAGGTTGGGGAGGCACGGTTAATGCTAGGCTCGTACGCGAGGTCAGGAAGGCACGGGAGGGGGGAGGAGGGGGAGAGGGTTATCGCTGACAAGTACACCCGGCGGATGGGGGGAGGGGGGGTTTGGGAGGCACGGTTGATGTAAGGCTCGTTTAGGAGGTCAGGGAGCCACGGGGAGGGGGAGGTTATCGCCAACAGGAACACACGGCGGATGGCGGGGGGGGGGGGGGGGGGGTAAGGGAGGTACGGTTAATGTATATAACAGGTAAAAACGACACTTAACGACAACTCCCCATAGTCGCTAAAAATCAATCAGTTCACTCTAGACTAGGGATAGTTGTATTTTATTGAGTATAACTCCTTAAGACTAGAGGAGTTGTATTCAAGTAAACTTAAACATCTGAAATAACTGCCGATTTGTCACTCCTGTCACAAGATATTAATATCTCAGTTCACCTTTCCTTTTCAAAAGACAGCGAAGTATCTTTGATCAGTTCACTCCAAACCTCATCCGTTAGGAGGGGGTGACTATTTTATCAGGGGCGGCAATTATTTTTATTTGCCGATAATGAAAATTCTATGGAGGAGGGGGGGGGGGGGGGTCGGTTATAGCTATAAGGTACACCCGACGGATCGGGGGAGGGTGGGTTACGGCTAAAGAATGTAACAGGTATACCCGGCTGATGGGTGGGTGGGGGGGGGGGGGTTATCGCTAACAGGTACATCCAGGGGAAAAAACAAGTAACACAACATTACCTCCCGGTTTCAACACCCTAGGAAACGAAACATTACGTCTTAATAATCAATACTGTGAGACAAAAAAAACAAACACGCACATAAAAATGGGCACTGAGTTGAAGGGGTGGAGGGAAGAGGAGGAGGGGAAGATCTGAGCCGTTCGTGCTGTGGGGGAGGGGTTAGCCGGATATATGAGCCGTTGGTGGGGGTGGAGGAGGAAGGACAGTTAGGTTTGAGCCGTGGGTCGGGGTGAGGGATGGTGAGGGGTTAGGGAAATATATGAGCCGTTGGTGGGGGCGGGGGGGGGGGGGAAGGACAGTTAGGTTAGAGCCGTGGATGGGGGTGAGGGAGGGTGAGGCGTTAGGGGAATATATGAACCGTTGGTTGGATGGATGAGGGGGACATACGAGCCGTTGGTGGGGGTGGAGGAGGAAGGACAGTTAGGTTAGAGCCGTGGGTGGGGGTGGTGGTGGGTGAGGGGAATATACGAGTCATTGGTGGGGGTGGGGGAGGGAGAACAGGGAGATCTGAGCCCGTGTTGGGGACGGAACGTTTGAGTGCACGAGACCACAACATTGTTGTCTTTGTTAAAAAAAAAGATTCGCTCAAGGATTTCAGTAAGCAATGAATTAGTGTCACAGAACACAAGGTGAAGCTGCGGCCGCACCACCACGCTTCATGACGCGTAAAAATCTGGTCTCTATAACGCGAGACATTTTATCATTCGTTCATGCGACATACACGCTTTAAAACTGTCCCGCTATCTATGGCACTTGTGCACGGGTTATACATTGTTTATACTTTCTCTGTCTGACCTGTACCTGCGCAATACGCGCCGTGCTATGTTAAATACGCTATTTTAAGCTCACTGCACGCTATACGTGGGGCGCATTTTATATCGTGTATTCTGATACCTATTTGTTTATTCTACTGCTCGAAGTAAGCGGGATCATTGAGGTACTTAAACGATAAATCCCACCACAGTACTTGGTATACTCTCGTGTTACGGCTATGGTGCCAGTACCTGTCCATCAACTCGAACACGTCTGGATACCTAACTTCTTCCCCTAGACGCGAGCGGTTCATAGATTCTGTGATTGCTGCAATAACCCGTTATCAGAACGCTTACGATAAAAGAAAAATACCAACAGATGCAATCGATTCATTCTGCATTCATATCGTCTAAGTTTACACATTTGACAAAATACTATTGATTTTCTTTTGATACACCGTTTTGTCTATTCCCTAAGTAGGTGCTCTTACGACTTCAGCCTCTAACTCTTAAAAAATAAAGCAAACAGCAAAATTGTGAATTGATCTGCAGCCTGCTTCCATGCAGTACAGTGCGCACAATCGAACCGATTTAGGGCAGCCATTGTCGCGAACAGAACAGCAATCGATCAAACCGTGAAAACGCTCTCATTTATAATTCATTGTAATTTACAGATGTTTCAAAAGAAAAAAAAAAACACTCGGCCGAGTTTCAAATGAGTGTTTTTAGCGAAGTATTTTATCAATAAGTGACAATCCGTTGTTTGTGCACAGTCTCTACCCCATTTACCTTTTCTCTTTCTTCCCCCCCCCCCCCTTTTTTTTTTGTAGGTATAAAACAAGTGGAAATTTTACAGGGAAACCGTAAGATGCTTTGTTCTGAACAAGCAAATTATCCTGCGCCGAACCGTTCACGTCACACTAAAATGAGCACAGGCGAGACGGTCTGCAAAGTCCCAACGACACTCCAACCCCCCCCCCCCCCCACAAGCCTCAGATTTGAAAATGGAGCGTATCGGTTGAGCTTACCCTGTGTATTAATGAGTATGAATACATTCAAATCATGATTTAAATCGATTGATCATACCAACCCCAGCAGCCTTATATAACAAACTTCACCGTAACGCAAAACGCAGAGGTTTGGTCACCACTGACACCCACCTCCTGTCACCGGACAAAATATTACTTCAAACCTGTAAGCGCATCACTCCGTAAAAAACGCAATCTAAGCCTCCATAAAATTCGAAAATGAACAACTTTTTCTTGCACATTTTCAAATGTTACACACTTATCACTTACTCGGCAGGTAACTGAAATTTGGTCGTTTGTTCAAAACGTGCTCAAGGATGGTTGGCGGTTTTATCGGTCGGGTGTTCGAAGCTTTGGCCGAGGCTGAGGCCAAGAGGCCTAGAAGGCTACATTGGGCTAGATTGGTATAGTTTTGAACGAGGTTTATACCTTATGTTACCTACCCCCCCCCTCCCCCCCACCCAACCGCTTGTCCCTGCGGACTCTGTCTTCTTAGGACAGATGCAACAGTCTGGGACTAAACCCTCCCCGACGCATGATCCTGATTCATTATCCCGATGCATGGTCTCGACGCATGGTCCCGATGCATGATTCCGATACACTGCACCGATGCGTGATGCCGATGCTACTCCCGACGTATGATCCTGATGCATGATCCCGATTCGTGCATGGTATCCGCAGACAACCGGCCCTTTCACTCACGAGAGTGCCTTACACATTCTCAGATGGATTTCAAGTAGACACAAAATGTTCACGGCATGATTCCCAGCAACGTTTGAACTTGTGCTTTGTGAAGGGTGTGGAGGGGGGGGGGGGGGGTTAACTGGGATGTAACTCACCTCTGACAATGTTGATAATCCAACCAATGGCTATAAAACGCAGCACTGCTGTCTGGTACATTTTCCTTACTCGACAATCCAGGGTGTCAGGCTACTTCCGCTTAAGAACGAATTTAAAACTGTTTATGAGTCATCTCGAAAAGGAACTTTTCTGAAGTTTTTTTTATATTTCTAAAGCGCTGGTCGGTGATAGCTTTTTGGTGATACGACGGTAGTGGCGATCACACGTGTCGAGATAACGAACGGTACGACAAACAGACGACAATCAATAATAACACAGGTAACGAAGGAGTGTTACACACAATCATAGGCGAGTCACACCTATGACGAGACGCGAGATAATTATCCCAAGCACGAAGAATTCCTCTTCAAATTTTAGTCCGAAATGAGGCGAAAGTTGTTGTTTTCTTGTTTTGGCGAGAAGCTTCAGGTTTCACTGCAGCCGTTACTTCGTTTCATCCGGCCTTTTAGTCACAAAAAATTAAGTAATTTTAAACAGTTTAAATCGCGTAGCCTTTTTCCTATTCGCAAGGGGCTTCTCTCTGTGTGGAATATAGCCGCGTGAGAGACCAGTCAATACAACAAGAACGCTATGCAAAACATTAGTCGTTAAGGGCTTAACTTATAGGTCCGCATTTGTACACGTCGCTTAAGCACGTCACAGAGCGGCTGCTGTCGCCTTCATGTTGGGGATTAGTTCTAACTGAATCGGTAACACAAAAGATGAGTACTGATCTTAAGGGATTATTCACGTGTTGTTTCTGTGAATCAAAGCGGGGAGGGGGGGGGGGATTACTTAATTTTGGGGGTAATTAGTACGGGCTGTTGGTATGGCTGTAATCCCACAATAATGTTATACACATCAATTCAGTAACAACCAAGCACGACATGAATTTTGAAATTTAAAAGAAATAGTTTTTACTACAACAAAATGACACCTATATCGTTGCCTCATTAGTGGGTCGTTGGGGTTAATATTTCTTCTCCAAGAAAATACTATTGTTTTTACCGTTCGTAAAACCTGTATTCATTCGCATGGAGTGACTTTTCCCATCAAGTATTTTAACTTTTCATGTTCGTTTTGAATTTCACTGACCCGATATGCGATGCGAAAGCAAGTCAGTTTTCTGGACTTAGCCAACATGGGGGATGCGACCCGGGCGTCCTTCACGCCGGCAGAACCGCAGACCCGCTGGCACAAACAGACAGGGGCGACATGAAACGATCGCCAGATGTGTCTGTGACCGTCGTCCTCAGTCCTGGAGGAATTCACCGGCCTTAATTATCCATGCACTATGACACATAAAACATGCGAAACGCACCCATCTTAAGTGGCGGCATTTTTTTTCTCAACTTACGTGTACAGCATTCGAGCATGCCGTGTGAATGCGGCCCCTTTCACCCACCGTTAACCATGTATAGGCATTTCATGCGTACTATATTATTCAGGTACACGTGTACTGGGGTCTCACTGTGTGGTGAGTCAGTACAACTCTAGCTGTTTACAAAGTCTTTCCAACCGTGAACGACAGCTCTGGTGCGAAATATGGAGTAAATAAGATTGAGGTGGAATTTTTTGGCCTTCGTTTAAGTCACCGTTAAGGGACGCTCTCTGAATTCTTTGACTTTCTTTAAGTCTTCGTTAAGGGACGCTCTCTGAATTCTTTGGCTTTCCTTAAGTCACCGTTAAGGGACGCTCTCTGAATTCTTTGACTTTCTTTAAGTCTTCGTTAAGGGACGCTCTCTGAATTCTTTGGCTTTCCTTAAGTTTTCGTTAAGGGACGCTCTCTGAATTCTTCACAGATACAGACTCGTGATTGGCTACAGCAATCCCTTTCTTTACATTGACAATGCAAAGAAAGGGAGGTAAATAAATGATCAAAATCATGTGGTGAACGACGACAAGACCTTACAGAACCAACGCCATGCGAAAGACCACATTACTTTCCCGTACGCCTCCCTGTCACGCTCGGGTCCACCCCACCCCTCCCCCCACAACGCCTGAGAAGCAGCTACAGCAAGAGCTACTGTTCCTGTGTCCCCCGTGGGGTGGGGGGAATCTTAAGAATACACCCATTGCGTTCTGTTCCGTGCATCGCGTAAGAGGCGACTAATCGGAATTTCTAACTCTTCTTTTACTATTTCCTCATTCTGCCTTTTTTTCCCACCAGTTTCTTTAGCAAGTGCGTCCTAATATACCCATCCTAGTTGGTGAACGAGACGTTAAATATCAAACAAACAAACAAAACTGTTCCTGTGACCCAGCTCTGCCATGCTCAGGTCCACCCCAATCCCCCCTCCCCAAACAACAGGGAAACAGCCATTCCAAGAGTAACTGTTCCCGTGACCCAGCTCTGTCATGCTCAGGTCCACCCCAATTCCCCCCCCCCTACCCAAACAACAACAGAGAAGCAGTTATACCAAGAATAACTGTTCACGTGACCCAGCTCTGTCATGCTCGGGTCCACAGGAAACGGACCAAACTGCACCAGGACCAAACCAGATTGGGGCATTTGACGGAGATCATTGACGAGCTTGTACGGGAGTATGAGCTTGTACCGAGTATAAGCTTGTACCGGAGTATGAGCTTGTACCGGAGTATGAGCTTGTACCGAGTATAAGCTTGTACCGGAGTATGAGCTTGTACCCAGTATGAGCTTGTACCGGAGTATAAGCTTGAACCGGAGTATAGGCTTGTACCGGAGTATGAGCTTGTACCGGAGTATGAGCTTGTACCGGAGTATGAGCTTGTACCGGAGTATAAGCTTGTACCGGAGTATGAGTTTGTACCGGAGTATGAGCTTGTACCGGAGTATGAGTTTGTACCGGAGTACAATTCTCAGCATTAACGTCTGGTAACTGATTGCACTTTTTGACAATCGATAACACTTCAATGACATCAATGGCGTTTTGTAATCACTTCTTACAAACCGGAGTGCAGGTTACAACGTACGACTTGAGTAACAATACCAGCTGCCTTTAATGGTGGCGTTCAGTGCATTTAAATTATTTAAATAAAAAAAAGGTATGTCAGTAAAACTGACAGAGTCCCCCGCAGGCGTGCAATCGCATGGTTTCAATACGACACTCATTGAATAGGTCAACTGTGCTGTATTTTCAAAGTTTTCCATTTTCCCAATTTTTGCGAAATTTCCAAAATAAGCCCTCGCTGTACAGGTCACCTATACAATCTTTGCACGTGCAAGAGAGCAACTGATTCACCGGACGGACGGACCCCAATCCTATAATCCCCCGCTTCGCGTTACGCGGCGGCGGGGGACTGAAAAAAACAAGAATGGAGTTAGCACAACTCATTATTATTATTTGTAGCGTGGGCAGTTTAGTCCTGGGACGGTTTGGTCCTTGGGCGGTTTAGTCATAGGGCGGTTTGGTCCTACAATCCGGGTCCACACGCAATCCCCACCTCCAAACAACAACAGAGAAGCAGTCATAGTAAGAACCACTGTTCCCGTGACCCATATCTGTTCAGTCGCCTTATCGGTTTTACCGGTTTCCCCATATACCGCGTTTTGTTGTTGTTGTTGTTGTTGTTTTTGTTTGCTGCGGTTCGGTGTCCGGTGTAACAGTATAATTTGCCCCCTGTACAGCTCCCCCCCCCCTCTGGGGGAATAGACTAAGCTAGACTCACCCCCCACAGAAAATATGGAATGGGGGGGGGGGGGGGAGGGGGTTAGATTGCCTGGTATACAACTATGAGGGTCGGGGTTCTTTCAAAGACATGAAAATGGGAGGATGGGGGTTCTTTGCAGGGGGGAAGATTCCCGTTAACTACATCGCTCGGCCCCAGTAAGAAGAACACTTTTCTCTCTCTGCCTGTGACCATAATGCCCTAAAGTATTAATGAATAAATACTTTTCAGCTTTGCACAATGCACTCCAAAGAAACATTTAACTGAAATGTTTTATATCTTCATCAACAAGGACAGCGAAGAATGGAGACTTGTACATTAGAGGAATAAAGTTCGCAATATTTTTTTTTGGCGAATAGAAGTGCAGGGAAAAGAAATCTGATGGTCTGAAGACATGAAACACAAAAAAGTTCTTTTTTTTCACATTCCCTTTATTTGCAATTTCCAAACTTTATCCCACTATTGTATCTAGCTATAGACTGCTCAAGTGCTATGCAACTTATGAAAACACTATATTGCTGGCCAAAAAGGCATATGTGATCTTGTATTATGTATGAAGCTAAACGTTGATTCTATGCGTCAACATTCATGCCACAAAACAACCGCAAAGTGTAACTCCCTGATTGCATGGAACAAATATTCAATATTTGGTAATTCAACAGAACGCAGGCCACATACTTAAAATTGACGAGTTTGGAGGGGGGGGGGGGTCATTCCTTCACCACTGGTTCACAATTGCTTACAGCACAGACGTATGATTACACAGGCGTGTGCTGATATTGTCTGCACCGCACGTCTTCAATAATCCCACCCCTTGTTTCGCTTCCGTTTACACACGAAATACCGCCCTCCCTCAAGCACCACTCACCTCCTCCCGACCAATTCCCCACTTACCATACTAACACAAACAATCAAGAGTTAGAAACGAACCAGCTCACTGTACTCTGTCAGAGCAAACAAGCCTTGTGCTATTTGTCACGACTGATATCGCGGTCACGCCGTATTTTAACACACTGTCCGCTCTACATTTCGAGGGCAGCGTTTTTTTTAATGAATTATCTAGACTGATCCTTTCTGATTCCCCTGGCAATCTTCCTGATAGCGTGAGAAATAAAAGTTTGTTGCAACAAAGCATACACGGCGCAGAATTCCTCAGACACGGCTCACAGACATACCCTAGTGTTTTCGGCATTTCCCGGGAAGCGCCCCCTGCAGGGACTCATTTCGGAAAAATGAAAAGTACGTACTGGTACGCATCCCGGTCGAAAACTGCGTACCTCAACGTAAAAAGTGCGTACCAGTATATATGCAACTGGCCTGGTGTTAACAGATATTAATATCCATAAAATATCCACCCGAAGGGCGGAAAAAAATTCGGCGGAAAACAAATTCAATCTTGCAAACGAAATGATCAAATTTGCCAGGTACAATACACACGAATGGTACGCATTACCCTGCTGGAAGTGCGTACGGTACGCAGAGTACGCGGCCCAACTGAATCCATGAGCTTGCTGCCATGGATATTACCGAAGGGATTGCACATTACCACATCACCCATCGTTGTCCACCCTCAACTTTGACACAACGTAAAGGTATAAATTATAGGACCCCCCCCCCCCCCCCCCACGCCCCCCACACCCACCCGCGCTGCAATGCATTATAGTGGAAGTGACAGATGCAACATCACAACAACAGGTCCCTTAAAAAGGGAAACTTCTTTGACGTTTTCGCCAAAATATGAAATATCCAATTAAAAAAAAAAGCTCTTACAACAAAACAATTTCACTTTGGCTCTGCTTGTTCTCTATCACGTCCACAGCAGTGTCTACTCACCACCCTCCCAGTCCTCTCTATCACGTCCACAGCAGTGTCTACTCACCACCCTCCCAGTCCTCTCTATCACGTCCACAGCAGTGTCTACTCACCACCCTCCCAGTCCTCTCTATCACGTCCACAGCAGTGTCTACTCATCACCCTCCCGATCCTCTCTATCACGTCCAAAGCAGTGTCTACTCACCACCCTCCCGATCCTCTCTATCACTTCCACAGCAGTGTCTACTCACCACCCTCCCGATCCTCTCTATCACGTCCACAGCAGTGTCTACTCACCAACCTCCCCACCCTCTCTATCACGTCCACACCAGTGTCTACTCACCGCTCTCCCGATCCTCTCTATCACGTCCACACCAGTGTCTACTCACCACCCTCCCGATCCTCTCTATCACGTCCACAGCAGTGTCTACTCACCACCCTCCCAGTCCTCTCTATCACGTCCACAGCAGTGTCTACTCACCACCCTCCCGATCCTCTCTATCACGTCCAAAGCAGTGTCTACACACCACCCTCCCGATCCTCTCTATCACTTCCACAGCAGTGTCTACTCACCACCCTCCCGATCCTCTCTATCACGTCCACACCAGTGTCTACTCACCAACCTCCCCACCCTCTCTATCACGTCCACACCAGTGTCTACTCACCGCTCTCCCGATCCTCTCTATCACGTCCACACCAGTGTCTACTCACCACCCTCCCGATCCTCTCTATCACGTCCACAGCAGTGTCTACTCACCACCCTCCGGATTATCTCTATCACGTCCACAGCAGTGTCTATTCACCACTCTCCCGATCCTCTCTATATGTCCACACCAGTGTCTACTCACCACCCTCCCGATGCTCTCTATCACGTCCACACCAGTGTCTACTCACCACCCTCCCCACCCTCTCTATCACGTCCACACCAGTGTCTACTCACCACTCTCCCGATCCTCTCTATCACGTCCACACCAGTGTCTACTCATCACCCTGCCGGTCCTCTCTATCACGTCCACACCAGTGTCTACTCACAACCCTCCCGATTCTCTCAATCACGTCCACGCCCGTGTCTACTCACCACCCTCCCGATTCTCTCTATCACGTCCACACCAGTGTCTACTCACCACCCTCCCGATCCTCTCTATCACGTCCACACCAGTGTCTATTCACCACCCTCCCGATCCTCTCTATCACGTCCACACCAGTGTCTACTCATCACCCTTCCGATCCTCTCTATCACGTCCACATCAGTGTCTACTCACCACCCTGCCGGTCCTCTCTATCACGTCCACACCAGTGTCTACTCACTACCCTCCTGATTCTCTCTATCACGTCCACACCAGTGTCCACTCACCACCCTCCCGATTCTCTCTATCACGTCCACACCAGTGTCTACTCACCACCCTCCCGATCCTCTCTATCACGGCCACAGCAGTGTCTACTCACCACCCTCCCGATCCTCTCTATCACGTCCACACCAGTGTCTACTCACCACACTCCCGATCCTCTCTATCACGGCCACAGCAGTGTCTACTCACCACCCTCCCGATCCTCTCTATCACGTCCACACCAGTGTCTACTCACCACCCTCCCGATCCTCTCTATCACGTCCACAGCAGTGTCTACTCACCACACTCCCGATCCTCTCTTTCATGTCCACACCAGTGTCTACTCACCACGCTCCCGATCCTCTCTATCACGTCCACAGCAGTGTCTACTCACCACACTCCCGATCCTCTCTATCACGTCCACACCAGTGTCTACTCACCACACTCCCGATCCTCTCTATCACGTCCACACCAGTGTCTACTCACCACACTCCCGATCCTCTCTATCACGTCCACAGCAGTGTCTACTCACCACCCTCCCGATCCTCTCTATCACGTCCACACCAGTGTCTACTCACCACCCTGCCGATCCTCTCTATCACGTTCACACCAGTGTCTACTCACTACCCTCCCGATCCTCTCTATCACGTCCACACCAGTGTCTACTCACCACCCTCCCGATCCTCTCTATCACGGCCACAGCAGTGTCTACTCACCACCCTCCCGATCCTCTCTATCACGTCCACACCAGTGTCTACTCACCACCCTGTCGATCCTCTCTATCACGTTCACACCAGTGTCTACTCACCGTCCTGCCGGTCCTCTCTATCACGTCCACAGCAGTGTCTACTCACCACCCTCCTAATCCTGTCTATCACGTCCACAGCAGTGTCTACTCACCACCCTCCCGATCCTCTCTATCACGTCCACACCAGTGTCTACTCACCACCCTCCTGATCCTCTCTATCACGTCCACAGCAGTGTCTACTCACCACCCTCCGGATTCTCTCTATCACGGCCACAGCAGTGTCTACTCACCACCCTCCCGATCCTCTCTATCACGTCCACAGCAGTGTCTACTCACCACCAGGGCTCGAAATTAGTGGGAGCCCGGGAGCCCGAGGCTCCCAGATTTCGCGCCGGGCTCTGAGATTTTCGGATCTCGGAGCCCGGCTGGCTCCCGGAAAGTCCGGTATTTTTTTTTACAACACTGAAATCGGATTTTATTTATTGTGACGTCAGAAACTTAACAATGAACTTAATTATTTTTAATTATTTTATGAGAAATCCATGCTTTGAAAACTGCACGCTAGAGCACACCAGGTTTCTCCACAATGAATTTGTTCATAATTAATAAGAAATCAGCTTTGAAACATTTCAGGACTACATTGTGGAACTAGAGCGTGTGCATAGCCCACATATTCCCCACAGGTCCCCATCAGTTAAACATGGCCATCAATAGTCAATCAAGAGCTGAAATTTTCCAAGTTCAGTTGGTGTATTTTCCATGGACGAGCCTGGCCCATTTACAACACCGATCTGTTGTTGTTCCCATAGAAGCTACATACCAAGTTTCATTAAAATCCCTGCAGTTGTTCTTGAGATATCGTGTTAAAAAACTCATTCCTATGCTGAATAATTTCCAGGATTTGGTACATTTCGAAGTGCATTTGGATCACTTTCCTTGGGCCAGCCTAACCCATTTACCAGACGGACCCACTACTTCAGTGACCACCTAAACTATAGGGTTTTCTTCCTGCTAGATTTGATCAAAATCGAATTCGCTATCTCTGAGATACCGTGTGCACATAGTCAATAAGTTAAAAACACACAAAAGTGAAATTAAAAAAATCGTTCAAAATACAATTTTTAATCAGAATCAACCTTCGTGATGATGTGCACTATCTGGTGTTTCTGATTCCAGGGTTTGGAGAAGATCCGATGCACCGTTTTAGAGATATCGCGTGAACAAAGTCCAAAACAGCTAAAAACAAATCAAAGTGCCAAAGTACCAAAAATTCAATTTTTGACAAAAATAAAAAATAACCCTTTAGTGATGATCGTCACAGTATGGTCTTTCTTTCTAAAAGGTTCGATGAAGATCTGATGAAATGTTTTAGAGATATTGCGTAAACAAAGTTCAAAAACAGTTAAAATAACACTTAGTAAAAATTTCAAAAATTCGTCAAAAATTCAATTTAAAAAAAAATCAAATCAATTCCTCAGTGCAAATCTGCACTATATGGTCTTGCTTCCTGCAAGGTATGGTGAAGAACTGATGGGCTATTTTTGAGATATCGCACAAACAAAGTTTAAAAACAGTACTGAAAACACTAAAATTAAAAAAATATCAGTCCGCCAAAAAAATTGGTGCGCATCAAGCTACGACCATGGGACTGAGTCCTGTAAACTTTCAGACCAAATGGCCTACACATCTAAGAGGAATGAGTGGTCACGGACGCACAGACGGACGGACAGATAGACAGACGGGCAGAGCGCAATCCATAAGCTCTTTCCGGGGCACACAGGCCCGGTTGGGGGCTAAAAAAAACGAAATGTGATTGGCGGTCCTGCCTAAGTGATGATCACGTTAGTTACCCTAACCATGTTATTGATCTTTGGGCCACTTCAGGTGTTTGAATAAGGCGTCCCGATATGATGGACAAAAAAAGAGGAAAAAAATGAAAAAGGCAAACAAGACGTAAATGAAGAAAACGAAGCTTGGCAGAACTTAGATTTCATGTTATAACAAGTGTGACATTAATAAAAAATCGAAGACACTTTTTTTAAATTTTTTTCCCTTTTTTTTATTTAATCAAACATGTATACTCCGGACTCTCAGATTTTCGGTCGGGCTCCCAGATTTTCAGACCCGGGAGCCCGGTGGCTCCAAGTCAAAAATAGTTAAGTTCGAGCCCTGCTCACCACCCTCACGATCCTCTCTATCACGCCCACAGCAGTGTCTACTCACCACCCTCCCGATCCTCTCCATCACGTCCACACCAGTGTCTACTCACCACCCTCCCAGTCCTCTCTATCACGTCCACAGCAGTGTCTACTCACCAACCTCCCGATCCTCTCTATCACGTCCACAGCAGTGTCTACTCACCACCCTCCCGATCCTCTCTATCACGTCCAAAGCAGTGTCTACTCACCACCCTCCCGATCCTCTCTATCACTTCCACAGCAGTGTCTACTCACCACCCTCCCGATCCTCTCTATCACGTCCACAGCAGTGTCTACTCACCAACCTCCCCACCCTCTCTATCACGTCCACACCAGTGTCTACTCACCGCTCTCCCGATCCTCTCTATCACGTCCACACCAGTGTCTACTCACCACCCTCCCGATCCTCTCTATCACGTCCACAGCAGTGTCTACTCACCACCCTCCCAGTCCTCTCTATCACGTCCACAGCAGTGTCTACTCACCACCCTCCCGATCCTCTCTATCACGTCCAAAGCAGTGTCTACACACCACCCTCCCGATCCTCTCTATCACTTCCACAGCAGTGTCTACTCACCACCCTCCCGATCGTCTCTATCACGTCCACACCAGTGTCTACTCACCAACCTCCCCACCCTCTCTATCACGTCCACACCAGTGTCTACTCACCACCCTCCCGATCCTCTCTATCACGTCCACAGCAGTGTCTACTCACCAGCCTCCCGATCCTCTCTATCACGTCCACAGCAGTGTCTACTCACCACCCTACCGATCCTCTCTATCACGTCCACAGCAGTGTCTACTCACCACCCTCCCGGTCCTCTCTATCACGTCCACAGCAGTGTCTACTCACCATCCTCCCGGTCCTCTCTATCACGTCCACACCAGTGTCTACTCACCACCCTGCCGGTCCTCTCTATCACGTCCACAGCAGTGTCTACTCACCACCCTCCCGATCCTCTCTATCACGTCCACAGCAGTGTCTACTCACCACCCTCCCGATCCTCTCTATCACGCCCACAGCAGTGTCTACTCACCACCCTCCCGGTCCTCTCTATCACGTCCACACCAGTGTCTACTCAACACCCTCCCGATCCTCTCTATCACGTCCACACCAGTGTCTACTAACCACCCTGCCGGTCCTCTCTATCACGTCCACACCAGTGTCTACTCACCATGCTGCCGGTCCTCTCTATCACGTCCACACCAGTGTCTACTCACCACCCTCCCGATCCTCTCTATCACGTCCACACCAGTGTCTACTCACCACCCTCCCGATCCTCTCTATCACGTCCACACCAGTTTCTACTAACCACCCTGCCGGTCCTCTCTATCACGTCCACGCCAGTGTCTACTCACCACCCTGCCGGTCCTCTCTATCACGTCCACACCAGTGTCTACTCACCACCCTGCCGGTCCTCTCTATCACGTTCACACCAGTGTCTACTTTATTAATGTTCTTAATGCAATCCTGGGTCTCGGTTTATTTGCAATAATTTTCGTCTAGGACTGAATTCACCTGCAATTTTCTACATGAAAGCTGCAGTTTATGCTGAAATTACAATTTATTTACTACTGATGTTCTAATCGCAATTTCGGATCTAGAACTTCCATGAATAAATTGTAATTGATTTCTCGACTGATGTTCTAAATGTATGTATGAACTGCAATCAGTTCACGATTGATGTTCTTAACGCAATCCCCGGTCTCGTCTTTCAGCAAATTTAAAGCGGCGAGGGGTGGGGGGGGGGGATGAAAGTCTCCGCGGGAAATGTCCTGCGGAGGAAACGTCCCGGAGAAAACATTCGAGGGGGAGGAATCATGCATGTGCAAGAGAACAATTGAATCGCTTCATTCGTTACGGAGATATAGCGCCGACAAGAAAAGTGTCACCGGACGGACGGACCCGAATCCTTTAGTCCCCCGCTTCACGCTATTTCTGGTTGGAGAATGTCCGGTAGATACAGTAACCATGGGTGAACGCATGAGACAATCGTGACAAGGAATTGTTGTCCAGAGGCATGCTCCCCCGAAAAAGTTTGAAAACTAAAGTCCAAGATATTCGATTTCAAATGGTTATTTTTCAACTTAAAATCACAAAACATTTCGTGCATTTGGCCCATTCTGGAGGGAGGCACACTTTGTGGTCTTTTAACACGACTTTCATACAAAATATCACTGCCTCTGTATATAAAATACCAAGGACTCGGTACTTGTGTCTCGACTTACTTGTGCGGACACGTAAAAATTTTCCCGGACACTTCAAGTTACGTGCCCAATGTGCAGCTACATTTTGATGTTAACGTTGAGCCGTGACTCATGTAGAACAGTGAAAACTGCCACACGCAGAAATTCATACTATAAACTTACAAATGAGTTATATTATAATTAATTAAGAAACTACATGAACCCATGCAAACGTACAACACGGGATAGTGAGATGGTGGCACCATATATTCTGTAGCCAAGTAAAGCGAACATAAAGTCGAGTATGAAAATCACTCATCGCCAGCGGAACTTTTGATGACTAACGACTAATACAGCGATTAACTTCCACTCAAATTCACAACACCCCCCCCCCTCCCCCCTCCATTTTTCTCTCTCAAAACATTTCCCGTCAGACCAGCATCATTCTCACAAACGGCCTAGATGAAGGCCCTCGGATTCGCACCACGATACGGACAAAAATGCACCACATGCATACGATTCAGTTTGCATCTGGAAGGAAAAATACGATATTTGGTATCGAACAACTATATCATAGCAGCCGAACGGGTGCAATGTTGCTCAACAGTATCAAGCTCCATGAGGCATAATTTTAGAGTTTAAATTTCTGAAATACTTTGCTTCTTAAAACCTTTTTTCTCATTAACAAGTTTGTCCAAGGACAAAGTCCCAGCTTACGAAAAGCAATAAGACCAATTCCAGAGTGCATGAGCAAGGGAATTTTCCTGAAAAATTGGGCTTCAAAAGATGAGACGGCAAAGAGCTAGCTCAATAATTAATTTAGCACCGGACCAGAACATAGACCGATAAATGCATACAAAGATTTCTTTCCCAGAAAAATGGGAAACAGATTTTTTGTATCTCTGGTAGACTGGATAGTCTGCCACAGAACCCTTCAAACAACGCTCGCATTTCGGACCAGTGCGCATATTTATGCAACTTGCCTCGATGCGCGGTTCTTATTCAGACAAGTGCGCATGTTTATTTAATTTTGCGTAGATGCGCGGCTCTCATTTTGCGCCCATGTTTTTTACCTTGTGTGGATGTGCGGTTCTTATTTCGGATCAGTGCGCATGTTTATTTACCTTGTGTTGATGTGCGGTTCTTATTTCGGATCATTGCGCATGTTTATTTACATTGTGTTGATGGGCGGTTCTTATTTCGGATCAGTGCGCATGTTTATTTACCTTGTGTTGATGTGCGGTTCTTATTTCGGATCAGTGCGCATGTTTATTTACCTTGTGTTGATGTGCGGTTCTTATTCCATACCAATGCGCATGTTTATTTTACTTGCGTTGATGAGCGGTACTTATTTTGGACAGCCCAAGTTTCCTTAGGTTGCCTTGATGTGCGGTTCGCATTTCGGACCAGTTGGCATGTTTATTTAACTTGCGTTGATGCACGGTGCTTATTTTGGACGTGTGCATATGTTTATTTAACTTGCGTTGGTGCGCGGTTTGCATTTTGGACCAGTCCAAATGTTTATTTAACTTGCGTTGGCGCGTGGCTCGCATTTCGAACCACTGCGCATGTTTATTTAACTTGCATTGATGCGCGGTCCGAATTTCGGACCAGTGCGCATGTTTATTTAACTTGCGTTGCCGCGTGGCTCGCATTTCGGACCACTGCGCATGTTTATTTAACTTGCTTTGATGCGCGGTCCGAATTTCAGACTACTGCACATGTCTATTCAACTTGCGACAAGTGCGCATGTTTGTTTAACTTGCGTTGATGTGTGGTGCTTATATTGGACTGGATAGCATGTTTATTTAACTTCCGTCGATGCGCGGTTCGCATTTCGGGCCACTGCCCATGTTTATTTAACTCGTGTTGATGCGTGGTTCTCATTTCACACCAGTGCGCATGTTTCTTTGGGTTACGTTGATGCGCTGTTCTTTTTTCGGACCATTGCGCATATTTATTTAACTTGCGTTGATGCGCGGTTCGCATTTCGGACCAGTGCGCATTTTTATTTAACTTGCCTCGATATGCGGTTCGCATTTCGGACCACTGCGCATGTCTATTCAACTTGCGTCGATGCGTAGTTCTTTTTTCTGACCAATGCGCATGTTTATTTAACTTACATCGATGCGCAGTGCTTAATTTGGACTGCTGCGAATGTTCATTTAACTTGCGTTTATGCGCTGTAGGAGAAGATTCATTTCATTTTTTTTTCAACAATTCCGAAAAAAATTCAAAAGTTTTCCGATTCACACAAAAAAAACACAAGCCGCACGCATGATCCCCTGGAGACGACTCATATCAACGCATGTTTATTCAACTTGCGTTGATGAGCAGTTCGAATTTCGGACCATTACGCATGTTTATTTAACTTGCGCTAATGCGCGGTTCGAATTTCGGACTAGTGCGCATGTTTATTTAACTTGCGTTGATACGCAGTGCTTATTTTGGACCAGTGCAAATGTTTATTTAACTTGCGTTAGAGCGTGGTTCGCATTTCGAACCACTGCGCATGTTTATTTAACTTGCGTTGATACGCAGTGCTTATTTTGGACCAGTGCAAATGTTTATTTAACTTGCGCGGTTCTTATATCAGACCAATGCGCATATTTCTTTAACTTGAGTTGATGCGCGATTCTTATTCTGGACCAGTGCGCATGTTTATTTAAGTTGCGTTGACGCGCAGTTCTTATTTTGAATAGTGCGCATGTTATTTAAGTTGTGTTAATGGGCAGTTCGCATTTCGAAATAGTGCGCATGCTTATTTAACTTGCGTTGATGCACGGTGCTTATTTTGGTCCAGTGTGATTGCTTATTTAGCTTGTGTTGATGTACGGTTCGCATTTCGGACCAGCGCGCATGTTTTTCTTAACTTGTGTTGATGATCGGTACTTATTTTGAACCGGTGCAAATGTTTATTTAACTTACATTTATGTGCGGTTCGCAATTCGGACCAGTGTGCATGTTTATTTACTTTGCGTTGATATCCGGTTCGCATTTCGGACCAGTATACCTGTTTCTTTAGGTTGCGTTGATGCGCGGTTCGCATTTTGGGACCAGTGAGCAGGTTCATTTAACTTGACGCGCGATTTGCATTTCGGACCAGAACGCATATTTATTTAAGTCCCGTCGATGCCCGACTCTTATATCTATTCAACTTGCGTCGATTCATGGTTCTTTCTTCGGACCACTGCGCATGTTTATTTAACTTGCGTTGATGCGCGGTTCTCATTTTCGGACAAGTGCGCATGTTTGCTTAACTTGCGTTGATGTGCGGTGCTTATTTTGGACCGGATCGCATGTTTATTTAACTTCCGTCGATGTGCGGTTCGCATTTCAGGCCATTGCCCATGTTTATTTAACTTGTGTTGATGCGTGGTTCTCATTTCAGACCAGTGCGCATGTTTCTTTGGGTTGCGTTGATGCGCGGTTCTTTTTTTCGGACCAGTGCGCATATTTATTTAACTTGCGTTGACGCGGTTCGCATTTCGGACCACTGCGCATGTTTATTTAATTTGCCTCGATGCGCGGTTCGCATTAGAGGTGTGACGGTTCACCTCCGGCTCGGTTCGATTCGGTTCGGTTCAACAAAAATTTTCGGTTCGGTTCGGTTTTTTTCGGTTCGGTTCACCAAAACCAACCGGTAGTTTTCTTTTCAAATATATACATATATATTTAAAAACATACAGAACTGATTTTTCACTATTTATTAGTCTAATGCCACTGCAGTTCTCAGCAATATCACATCGAATAACTGAACATTTGCAAATAGCTTTTACGTTTCAACTATTTGTCGCATCTCTGTCGAAATATCTTTATATACGGGAGCTAGACGTCTACCAGCCATTATTTTTCAGATTTAGTGCACCACAAATTTGCTGGGTTAATTACTCTTTGATTTTAAAATCAACAATGATAGTGACTCATAACGGGAGTACTTCTATTGACAGGGCTTATTTGTATAAGACAATAGTCTTGGCGCTGTTATTTATTAAGCAGTCTTGCTATCGGCAAGCAACTGTTTGGGAATTAGTACGGGCACCACATTGGAGAAATACCGTTAACTCAGTGTGTACATAAGGCACGAAAGGTGTTGGGGTGTAGGTGTCTGTGTCGCATGAGCAGCTTAGGTCGTTAATAAGCTAACAATGCATCTTCACTGTGTACACTCAAGGGGCTTGTTCTAGCATTTTATTGACAAATATTACTCTGGAACAAAAAAAAGTCAAAATTGTGACTTTTTTACCTTTTTATAGTGATTTAAATCGCGAGTTAAATCACTGATTTAAATCCTACCAGCCCTGATATATATATATATATATATATATATATATATATATATATATATATATATATATATATATATATATGCGTGTTTATTTATTTTTTTATAATTGCCTGCACTTTATCCGATAATCCGATATTTCTTTTTACCTTAGGACAGATACAAAACCTAACATATAGCGGTAATCAGGGTTCGCGTTGGCGGGGTTTTTGTCCACTTTGTGGGCATTTTTTACGAAATGACTCACTTTTTCGGAACCCAACGAGTTTTTCTGGACCCAACTGAGTCACACTTTTTGACTCATTTTCCTAAGAACCCAGCGCGAACCCTGACGGTAATGTTTTATATTTATTACCTCAAAGCTTACTTACACAAGAATTTACATTGTTATTGACTGACAGACTCACATGTAGCCATAATAAACACATGGAATTCGTCATAGGTTCCAAAAAAGTGTGTGAAATATGTTTGTTGATTTGTCCGATGTGATATATATATATTAAAACTAAACTATACTAAAAGAACTAAAATAACATTACCAAATTAATGAATCATCTTGCTATAAATAGCAAAAAAAAACCGAACCGAAACCGTGATTGGGCTTTTCGGTTTTCGGTTCGAACCGAACCGAAGCCTTTTCTCGGTTCTCGGTTTTCGGTACGAACCGTCACACCTCTAGTTCGCATTTCGGACCACTGCGCATGTCTATTCAACTTACGTCGAAGCGTAGTTCTTTTTTCGGACCACTGCGCATGTTTATTTAGCTTGCGTTGATGCGCGGTGCTTATTTAGGACCAGTTCGCATCTTTATCTTCCTTCGATGCGCGGTTCTCATTTCGGACCAATGCGCATGTTTATTTAACTTGCATCGATGCGCAGTACTTAATTTGGACTACTGCGAATGTTCATTTAACTTGCGTTTATGCGCTGTAGGAGATTCATTAAATTTTTTTCAAAAATTCCGAAAATAATTCAAATAAAAACTGTAGGAGGAAATGCATTTTTAATTTTTTTCTTCAAAAATTCTCTGATCGACTGAAAAAGACAGGCCATATTCACGACACCCTAAGCATGCCTCAGCCCCAAAATAAATGATGTTTGATCAAAACTGCAGGAGAAAATGCATTTTTAGGTATTTCATCAAAAATTCCCCCCGAAATCCAAAATTCCCAAGTCGAGTCAAATAGTACAAGCCGTATGCGAGACCTACCTAAGGATGCCTCATAGCAAAAATAAATGAAATAGGATAAAAACTGTAGGAGGAAATGCATTTTGAAGTTTTTCTTCAAAAATTCCCAAAAAATACAGAAATTGTCGGATCGACTAAAGAGCCCAAGTCGTATGCTCAACCCCTTAGGGATGCCTCAAACCCCCCTCCAAAAAAAAACAAAAGAAAAAAAAAAGAAATCGGTTCAGAACTCTAGGGGGAAATGCATTTTGAAGTTTTTTTCTTCAAAAACTCCCTAAAAATACAAAAATTGCCCGATCGACTAAAAAGCACAAGCCGTATGCACTCACACCAAAAATAAATGACATCGAATCAAAATTGTAGGGGTAGATGCATTTTGAATTATTTTCGAACTTTTTGCTTAAAAAATTCCCCAAAAAATACAAACTAAAAAAGCACAAGCCGTATGCACGACCCTTTAGGGGTGCCTCATACCACAAATAAATGACATCGTGTCAAAAATGTAAGAGGAGATACATTTTAAAATTTCTTTAAAAAATCCCCAAAAATTCAAAAATCACCCGATCGACTAAAAAAGCACAAGCCGTACGCACGACCGCTTAGGAATGCCTCACACCAAAAATAAATGACATCGAATCAAAATTGTAGGAGTAGATGCACTTTTTTTCCAAATTTTTGCTTAAAAAAATCCCCAAAAATACAAAAATTGTCCGATCGACTAAAAAAGCACAAGTCGTATGCACGACCCTTTAGGGGTGCCTCATACCAAAAATAAACGACATCGGGTCAAAATTGTAGGAGGAGATACATTTTAATTTTTTTTCTTTAAAAATTCCACAAAAATTCAAAAGTCACCAGATCGACTAGAAAAGCACAAGCCGTATGCACAACCCCTTAGGGATGCCTCACACCAAAAATAAATGACATCGGATCAAAATTGTAGGAGATGCATTTTGAAACAAAGTTTACAGCGAACTAACTAACGGACGCCATCCGCAGACCGATAGGAATACCCCAGCTTACGTGTAACGTAAGCTGGGCTAAAAAAAAACAGAACCAAGAATTGAATTCGAACCATTCAAAATCTACTTATATTCAGGTAAAGCGCAGAGTTTAATGGTCAAGCGTTGAGTCTCTTGGTCAAGCGCAGAGTCACTTGGTCAATCGTAGAGTCTCTTAGTCAAGCGTAGAGTCACTAGGTCAAGCGTAGAGTCTCTTAGTCAAGCAATAGGACCGGAGTTGTAGGAAAAGTACAATACCGTACAAGTGATGGGTACAGCCAACAGACGAAAGTCAGTTGTGCTAAAAAGGGCATACTGCACACAGGCGTTCAGTAGGCGTGGCCATACAAAACAATAGTAGGCGTGACCATACAAAACAATTTAAGAAATGGGACATACATGTTACCGACATGATAAAGAAAACACAAAAAAACTGTATTATCTTACCATCTTAAAAAGATCTGGGGCTTCCAAGAAAGACTTGCTCAATGTGTATAAATCAATTGTGAGACCTCAACTTGAATACGCTATACCAGCACGGAGCACATGTCTAACTGATGAACAAAGTAAAAGCATTGAAACAATGCAAAAGCGAGCCGCAAGAATAATAACACCCAATCAACTATACATTGAAAGCCTAAAGGAACTAAACATTCAAACTCTCGAAGATAGAAGAAAAGACATATGTCGAAGATTCTTCCTGAAGATCCAAGATGATACTGACAAGATACACCACCTGCTACCCATTACAAGAAAAAACTGTAACACGAGAAATATTGAGAAACTGCCAGTACCACAAGTTAATACAAATCGTTATAAGAACTCGTTCATTACTTACTGCCTCTTTAATCTTCAATTTTAATTCTCTATTTAGGTGCTTTTTCGTAGAAAACAACGGAATAAAAAGAGACGTAAATTCTGATTATCTATTAAAATAACACATATAAAAAGAACAGTCGTTAAAAAAGACATCTATCTATCTATCTATCTATCATCTGCTCTGTACAGTATGAGCCTCGGAACAGGCAACTGACCCTTTGGAGCTAAATAATTGAACAGTTGTGGATCTGACAAATATATATGCATAAAGAAAGGACGAGCTGACTTGGAACCAGCAAGCTTGCATCGGCATTCGAACCGTGCATTTTTTAGCTCCAAGAAGCGGTGCGCTAAAAAGTCTGACAGAGATATATACGATGTTATACAAGTCAGAGCTACTCGGAGCTATGCATTTTTATTCATTTTGTACTTGCAGCGTGTATAATGTCAAAAAAATTGTAGCAGCCATACTGCAATCAATTTATCATCGCAAAAATGCACCATTTGTAAGAGAATTTAATACCGGGCTTTTAATGAGTCCTTCAGATCAGCTGCTCACTCATACCCCTCCAAGCAAAACGTGTGAGTACGAGTACATGTTCCGTCTTGTACGAGAACTCGTAGAAGTACCTTTTGCCCACTTAAAAACAACCCAAACATGCATGTATATTAAGACTGTGCTACTTACATAAACACTTAAACGTAGTTGACTAGAACAAGGTTAAAGACAAAACAAATATATACGCGTAAACGCCAAGTGTGTGACTCAAACTCAGCTGTCTGATTATCGCCCGTAGCTAGGGGCCGAACACGATAACTTGACTAGCCTGCATGGATGCGGTATAAATTTTTTATTTCTCAATTTGAAAAAAAAACATACGTTAGATTAGCAGTTCATTTCAAAAGGCAGATGTTTAGATCCAAAATGTTTCGTCTTTTTTTGCAATTAATTAGAAGAACAAGGTGCCCAAAATGTTTTTTTTTTTTAAAGTTTAAAAGGCGAATAAACTGACACAATAATCGTGACATAGCCAATAGTTAACGGAAGTTAATGAAGGATTCGTTTCACTTTATACTGTTATGGCCATAAGATTTATTTGTGCGTAAGCATGAACAGAACATGCAGATTCATTAAAATTAAACAACCTGTTTCTTTTTTGCCCCTTTAATTTAGAAATAATTCAAAATTAAAAAATAACTGAGCTTGTTTCATTTAAATGTAACACATATAACAGAAATGCAGATTCATTAAAATTAAACCACCTGTTTCTTTTTTTTCCTTTAATTTAGAAATAATTCAAAATTAAAAAACAATTGAGCTTGTTTCATTTAAATGTAACACATATTTTTAATTCTATTTAGCTAGCTGGCCCAATACAAAAACTCCAGATTAAAACCAGCATATTTTTTGCTTTAAGGCAAAATTTTCAAATACAAAAACAAAATCATTACCAATGTGGATCTTGTTCTAAAATGGGAAATAAATACTTTCTTAAGAGCGACAGTTTGTCAACTTTCTTAGATCATGAGGTGTGCTTAAAAGGATAGTAAATGCCCAAGAAGGAAATACATCAAAATGAAGTCGAGATTTTTAGAGACTAACTTCTTGAGTATGAACTACAAAGAAGTGCGGGTTGTATTTTATTGTTTTCCGATATCGATTCATAATAGTTTAATGGTGACGGCGAATAGATTTCTGATTCAGCAATAAGAAATATAATTGAAATATATTACACAATAAAGTGATTTATGTAACCAAATAATCAAATAAAATTAGCATATACGAGAATTGCAAACAATAGTTATCAAAGAAGGATTTTGCAATTATCAACAAAGTTAACTTCGGAAAAACATTCCTTGCTATGTTTTGCATTTTAGACAATAGAGAATTATAAATGAATATAAATAACTGTATTAAATAGACCAATATAAAAATGTACCTTATGAAATTGGTAAAAGAATTCGGCCAAATTTCAAATAACTCTGAGCAAAACAATTAGCAACAAGTGTATTAGCTACTTGGTAACATCTCCAGGGCTGTTCTGAGCAAATGTAAAGCTGTGACTGTAAAAACCCTTAGTAATATTTCTGTGCACCACCATGCCATTAATAATGTAAATGTTGTAGAAAAAACAGACCTCTTTGTCTGTGTGGCGATATCAAGGTTACTACAATTCTCTGCCCGAATATAGGGTCATACACTCTGCCAACTATTCCAACAACGTTAACCATTTGCGACATATTCACTAGTATCGATTTGAAGAAAGTTTATTTACACATCATGGTAAAAAAAGTTCAAGAAAAGATATCATACTCAACACTACAAAAGCTTTAATCGCATCATCGATGGAATTCTACCAGTTGCCCAATTCGGAAAACAGCCAGCCATGAGGTACTGAAGGGAACAGACAACATCCGATTTATTCTTTACGGCATTATAATTACTGGTGTGAGGACCATTTGAAAACATTGCAGTTGGTCTTATAATGCCTAGATTCATAGGGATTGGCAACGATCGCGCCTGAGCTCTTGAGAACTACTATCACATATTTTTGCCTAAACTATATAGAATCATATTGTTTGTTGTATTACATCTTACCTTCGGGCACAAGCAGGCCTTGTCTACAGAATTTAAAGCTGCCTTCTCTAAAATCAAGATTATGATGACTTCTGATTTGGTTCTTGGTGAAAGTTATACTTTCTCAAGAGATGTTCCGGAAATTATTCCTGGCATATACCATGAGGGAAACAGACAATACTTTAGTTTGGCACTGAAATGACTTGGAAGTTCGGTATTGTATGTATAGTCTGTGCAGAATTGTGATAATAAACATATTGGTAAAACACACCTGTGACGATCTTTGACCTTATGGAGCTTTCGGCTGCCTCACTCCACATATACAAGGGTTGATAATCAGGATGTTATTGTGTTATGCGTGGTCATTACAAGAAGACCAAAGAACGATAGCGATGTGGAGGGTTTATTGCAAAATAGAAGTGTGAGAAAAGCTGCTATATGATAGTTTGTAGATTAATGAATGACGATTTCTGACTTAAAAAGGCGTCTTGAAACTTTTTATGAAACAGACGGTGATTGGGACCTGCATAAAGAACACATGCAAAAAGATGCAAAGAAAGTTGCATTAACACTGGGACTGATAGGCGAGTAGACCCATCCCTTATAACATAGCCCCTGTTCCCCGAAAAAGCAATGAACAAAGACGTTCGAGCAGCTGAGCAGGCTTCTACAGTAGCAACTGAATTGGAAGCCTAATGTGATTGCTGAGCGATATAGGTTTTACAAGCACCAGCAGGTAGAAAACTCCTTTTGCGATTACGTCAGTGTACTACAGAAGTGAGCATTGTGATTTTAGCGACTGGTTGAGAGAATATCGGCGCGATCAACTTCTTTGCGATATCAAGAATAAAAACGAAAAAAACAATCACTGTTTGGAAAGAATTCGACCTGCATAAAATGCTACGAAGATCGTTGTGGCAAAGAGAATAAATAAAAAATATATCCGAAATTAACAAAGTGTGCACAGTAGTGCCAATAAGGCGGAAAAGTCTATGGTTAATCGATGATTCCGGTGCGGGAAGATAGTTGAATCCTGGTCTTGATGTTTGCAGATTTCAGGACAAACTGTGCCACAAGTGCGGAACGAAGGGACACATTGAACGTTGCTGCAAGTCTATGAAGGTTGACAAGACACAGAAAGATACCCTACAGAAGAGCTCTAGGGATAGCTAAGATTAGGACAATGGCAGTACTTGTGGTTCACATTTCTATCATACTGAAGTTTGTTATGACATAAACAACAAGAAGAAGCAGAGAAACGAGACCATTATCGTGAACCCATTATTTGATGGTAAACAAATAGCAATGGAGCTTGATACTGGTTCGGCACTATCGATCATCTCTCGAAAGACACCTAGAAAACATGCGATCAAAAAAAAAAAACAAGCGTAAGACTTAGAGAGTACCCTAGGTAATACATTCAAAATTAGAGGCTTGTGAATATTCCAGCTGAGTACAAAGGGCAGAAACATCGTTTGCATTTATTTGTGTTGCAGGAAGGTTGGCCTCCATAATTCGATGGGAAATGGTTGAATTTAATTAAGCTAGACTGGAAGAAAATTAATTCTTTTCGTCTGTTTGTTCCTTCGAAGAAGCACGATTTGCTATTAGAGAAGTATGCAGAGTGTTTTAGTGAGGGTCTCGGTGAGTCAAAAGGCATCACATCGAAACTACGCATGAAAGAAGGAGCAGCTCCAAAGTTTTGCAAACTGCACCAGGTACTCTACGCCCTAAAAACCAAGGTCAACCAGGAACTAGAAAATGTGGTGGCGAAAAGCATACTGTGACCGATCGACTGGAGTGGTTGGGTGGCACCCATGATACTCATTTTTAAAAAGAAGGACGGTTGCATACGCATCTGTGGCGACTTTAAGTTAACTGTCAGTCACCAGCAGAATGTTGATTCCTACCCATTTACCACAGTACAGAGTATGCTCATAACTCTAGCCACAGGAGACAAGTACACGAAGCTTGATTTGAATAGTGCGTACCTCCAAACGGTAGTTAACAGACAGTCACGAAAAAATGTGACGATCTATACTCTAAATGGCCTGCTTATACTGAACCGACTAGCTAGCGTTTTTATCTGGCAAAGATCAACTGCTACAGGGCATATATAATGTGCAATGTATTTGTGACGACACGATGACGACAGATATATTTAAATGTTGAAGTATTCTAGCAATTACAAAATTTTGGATTGAGGGTGAACCCGAAGAAATGCAATTTTTTCAAAGATTGCGTAGAATTCTGTGCTAATCTTATTGTAAAAGATGATATCCACATGACAAATAAATTTAGTTATGTTTTTAATTGTACATACGCTTATTTGTTAGAATATTCACCCTAGTTACGGATTACAACGCTCTGGTTTCGATTTTCAACGCAAAGAATTGAATGGCAATGATGTCCGCTTCGAACATGCAGAGACACACCATTTTCTTGTCTGGTTAAAATTAAAACATGAAGTGTAGAAAAAAAACAACGAACTGATGGATACAAATCAAAGAAAATATTTAATTAACGTGGATGAAATCCACCGCGGAACTCGCTCCTTCCCTCTTTTTTGTCAGCGTGGAGAAAAGACACCACACACAGAGGTTTGCCATATCCGGAGGAAGTTTAGCGTGTGTTTAGCGTATTTTTTAAGGAATGGATCTAGGATCGTCAGAAACATGTTTTTGAAGTGAAGATTGGGCGGGGGGGGGGGGATAGTTTTAGATATTTTGGGGTCACGGCGAAGTAGGTCAGATGCATGGGGGATTGGAAATTCCTAGAGTTTGTGATTAAAAACCTCACTGGTGACAAGTAAATTTCATCAAAAATATTCCATCAAACAACAAACTACATTTTAATGTGTAAATATTTTGCTTAAAGGAACTAAGTTCCATGTAGGGAGGAGATTTAGGGCATAGATTGCATGTTTAACATAAGGGTATTATCTCGGAATGTGATAAAAACCTGAGGGGGGTTTGGGAGACATGGCTTTTCTCCGCAGTAGCCAAAATAGATAACTTTTCTCATCAAACATTTCAGACATCCCTGCATCCTTCCAAACATGTCATTTCTCAAGCCATTTGTCATTTTGGAAAAAAGCTGAGTGTTAACTGCACAACTTTTTTGTACATCCAAGATATTGTGAAGATATTGCGTTAAAGTGTGAAACATGGGGGACTCTCAACATACCAGACACCTCGCTAAACTGGAGAAAATGGCTCAGTCCCGTAGGTGTCCGGTTTATTGAGGTTTTCCTGTATACACATTGCCTTTTTTGGTTTTTCCCGAGAATAAAACACTTTTATTGTTCAAAATTACCATATAGTTGAATCGCTGACTTATAAAGCAGAATGCGCGATTTACATAAGAGTGTTACAGAGAAGTGGATTATAATCGCATCTTAACAAAAAAGTAAGTCCATTTTGTTTAAAATATATATTGGCGATTGAATTTCAGCCACCTCCCGAAACAATACGCCAAACCCACGGAAGCTGTAATGTTTCATTCACGGTATTACGGTTTCAATGTCAATTACACCCAGTCCTCCTATTGCTTTATCTGCGATTAAGTTGCTATTTTTGATTTTGGAAGGTTTGAAGATTTCAAAAAGTAGCTCTGTATGTGCCAAAATAATGTCAGTGGTAGTCCTATTTTGGTTACTCATGCAACAAAGGTTTTGAATTCTTGTATTTTATCGTCTTTGGTCATAATAGGAAGTTAGGAAGTCATTGTTTTACAATTTTTCTAAAAAATTATTTCGTTGTTAGAATTGTTAACCTATTTTTACTTTTAGTAAATTGAAGCTTCTACGAACGGTTTTGAAACCAAAATGACTTTTCCGTTTTTGTTTTCAAATACACGATCCAATTAGCATCATTTTTCTTTGTTTGATTTTAGTCCCGATAACTGTTCGAATAATTTAAGTTCTTGGAGCAGCCATTTTTAAAAATTTTTAATGATTATGAATCCTGTACCAGCGTTTAAAATATTTTTGAGAAATTTTCATTTCATTGAATAAGAAATCTTTTAAAGGTGTAAAATATTTCCCGACCAACCAGTGTTCGAAAAGACGGGGAGCCCGGGAACCCGTGGCTCCGGATTTTCGCGTCGAGTTCCGAGTTTGTTTTTTAAGCCCGGCTGGCTCTCAGCTTTTTCTCTTTTCTTATTTTGTTTTGGTGGATTTTTTTCTGTAATGTACTCATAACCATTACCATTTCTGCATTGGATAAGAAGACTGTTATGTTGGTAAGTATGAGAGCATAGTAGAACAGTGTCTCAGAACTTTATAAGACTTCATATCAGAAAGTTTTCCGATTATTTTTAGTGGTGTGAGCTTTTGGAATATGTAGGACGCTCATGCAGGTGATTATGACGCCTATAAAATAAAAAAAAACCACATTTAGCCAATTTTTAATGGATCGCCAAAAAAGTATTTCTTTCACGAGAGTATTATCCAGAAAACATTCGTACAAAATTCGAAGAAAATCGGATAAAAATTGTGGGAGCATTTTGAAAATTGGCAACCAAAAATTATAAATACCCCCATTTGGCCAATTTTTAGCGGATCGCCAAAGAAAAATTTCAAGAGAGACTTACCTACAGAAAATTCGTACAAATTTTGAAAGGAATCCGATTAAAACTGAAGGAGAAGAAGCATTTTAAGTAAAAGTTTACATACGTACATACGTACACACGTACACACAGATGACGGGCGTCCCTGTGCTGATGTGATAAGACCAGCCCGACGAAGTCGGCTTGTCTAAAAGGTGCCGGGCTCTCAATTTTTTTAAGTCCGGAGCTGGGCGGCCCACCACTTTTTTTGCTAGACTTTCCGAATGCTGGTCACAATATTGCATAAGGTCTTATATAAACCGATGTATCGGCCCTTGATAAATCGCGTTTGGTCTGGGTAGAAAGATCGTGGTTTGTAAGTCTAAATTAATCATTTCGGATGGATTTTATAATCAGTATTCAGTGTCGATATTAGTCTCCAGTTTCTTTCAGAAAGTTTTCATTCTTATCTCTTGTGTAAGAGTGCAGAATTCATTTTTTTTTGTGATGTTGAGAGTTCCCTTCACTCTGCTGAATACTTCAGAGCTAATACGAATTTTTCCCAATCTCAGGCCAAAACTCAATAATATTGTTATGGTAATCCATCCGAACCCGGGTTTTTTTTTGTTTCAGACACCCCAGAGCTTTTATTGCCTCTTGTTTGCATATTTTACCATCAATATTGTGTTGTTCTCCTTGTTTAGTTTGAAGTTCGTTTAAGTAGAAACAGTGTAAATTTTGTTGTTTTTTTTTCGTTTGTCTTACCCGAATAGTAGTATGAAAACGGGGGTTCTGGACCAGGAAGTGACGTCATACTGTCTGGACCGGAAGTGACGTCATAGGCGTGGTCATGGCAACGAAGTGTTGTGATGGCAACGAAGTAAACAACAGTAAACAACAGTTCTACGCCAGGAAGTGACGTCTGGACCGGAAGTGACGTCTGGACCGGAAGTGACGTCATAGTGACGTCAGAGGTGGACCAGATAGAGCGCCCGCGTGTTGTGATTTTTTTCCCAATCTCCACACACACCAACAGCACGACTGAGCATTTCATAAGCCACATAGGTATTTCAACCTTCTGATGGCAACTTTTTCCCCCCACACTCTCTCTCCACACACCACGACTGAGCATTTCATAAGCCACATAGGTATTTCAACCTTCTGATGGCAACTTTTTTCCCCTCACACTCTCATGTATACACACCAACACCATGATAAAATGTTTTACTTATGTTGCTCTTTGTACTCCATTATTCGTTTTTTTTTGTTTTCGTTTGAAATGCAGTGTTTACTTAGATAAAAATGGCGTCCTACAACCTGCAATCGTCATCAGCAGCATTTCCTCATCAGTGTAATCAGACTTCGTCATCAACAATGTAGACAGCGGTGTCTGGCTTTTTTCCCCGAGGCAGCAGTGTCTAGCTTCTTGGAGTTGCAGTGTGACCCTAAGTGTTATACTTGACCGATTTGTTTGAAAATTTCACTGTTTGATTCAGTTTTATATTTAGTTTTCACATAGTCATGGACTGGTTGCGCAGCTGGCTGTATGTATCATGAATTCACCTTAAAATGGAAAGTTAAAAGTGGAATAACTTTCGTTATGATTGACGGATTTGCATGAAACTTTCACTGTTTAATTCAGTTTTATATCTAGTTTTAACATTGAGTAGTTATAGGCTATTTGCTCAGCTGGCTGTGTGCATATTTACCACCATTTTAATTTTGTAAAAAGTGGGATAACTTTCGTTATGATTGATGGATTTGCATGAAACTTTCACTGTTTAATTCAGTTTTATATCTAGTTTTAACATTAAGTGGTTATAGGCTATTTGCGCAGCTGGCTGTGTGCATATTTACCACCATTTTTAATTTTGTAAAAAGTGAAAAAGTGGGATAACATCCGCTATAGTTGACGGATTTGCATGAAAATTTCACCGTTGGATTCAGTTTGATGTCTTAGTTTACAGTAGTTTGCATAGGTGGTTGTTGGAATGGCGCGCGCCCACCATTCAAACATGTGTTTGAATTATTTTTACGTCAAACTATTGTTCAACAAGTTGTTTAGCAATTGTACAACAATTGTTCAACAAGCTGTTGTTCAACATGTTCAACATGTTCAGCAACATGTTCAACAAGTTGAACATGTTCAACATGTTCAACATGTTCAACATGTTCAACATGTTCAACAACATGTTCAACAAGTTGAACATGTTCAACATGTTCAACATGTTGTTGCACAAGTTGAACACGTTCAACATGTTGAACATGTTCAACTTGTTCAACAACATGCTGTTTAACAAGTTGTTGTTCAACAAGTTGTAGTTCAAGCAAAGAAAAAACAAGACAAATGTTGAATAGGTTTATTAATACACTTAAATACACTTAAATACATACAGCTTAAATCTATATTACAATATTTGTTGATTTACAAAGTCTTTATTATAAAGTTTAGTCAAATAAGTCTATTTTTCTTCATCTGCTTCACTGTCATCCATATCACTTTCTTCGTCGCTGCTTTCATCTTCCTCCTCCTAATCTAGAAGCTCTTCAAAGAATGCATCGTTTCTTCTTATAGCCGCCTTTAGTGCCTTTGAATACTCGTAATGTTTTTCATCAACAAAGTAATTAAAGTCTTCTAAAATGGTTTGATAATGTTCGTTTTGTTCTAGACGTTGGGCATATTTAAATAGCCTCATAAACAGTTGTTTAAGTCGACGCCTATAAATGGGTCGAAAGTCATCACTTGCTATGTCAGGCGCATCTTCAAGCCCTTGTTCTTCATATTCTGAAACCTTTCCTTGAAATTTGGCATCATATTCATCGTAGACTTCTTGAACCATATCATACCAAACAGAGTCTGTTTCTGACTCACGTTCAGAGTCTGTTTCTGGCTCACTTTCAGAGCTGCTGACATCATCACCCTCACCACAATGTTTCATATGTTTGTGCAAAGCTTCTTGACTGTTGTATAACGCACCACATTCTGTACAAGCATGGGCATTCTTTTCAGTCATGTTGACGCTTTGACTTTCCATAGAAGACTCATCTAAAGTTTCAGTGATAGGTGGTTTTACAGGGTTTTCCATATCTATCTCCAATTCTTCTTCTTCTGAAGTGTGAGCATTCTTTAAGTGCCTTTTAAGACTTTGTGGCCATTTGTAAGATTTCAAACAAATGTTGCATTTATACATCCTTTCGGTTCAACATACACTTTTCAAATGATGAAAAAGCCTTTAAACATAGCCTTATATACAACTTGTTGAACAACATGTTGAACATGTTCAACTTGTTGAACAACATGTTGAAGAACATGTTGAACAACATGTTCAAGAAGTTCAACATGTTCAACATCATCACATCATCATTATGACGTCATAATAACGTCATTCGAACAGGCGCGCGCTTTACCAAAAAAAACTGACTCAGCAGAATTTGTTTCTGTTTGATAGGCATGAAATGCATGTCTCACTCTTCCTTTTATGTTACTTCGATGTAATCATAATATGGTGTGTAACTTGCTCCAAAAAATGTCAATCTTGTTAAAATTGCTTAAATTGCTGACTCAGCAATTTTAACAAGTTTGACATTTTTTGAGCAAGTTACACACCATATTTTGATTTCATCGAAGTAACATAAAAGGAGAGTGAGGCATGCATTTCATGCCTATCAAACAGAAACAAATTCTGCTGAGTCAGTTTTTTTTTGGTAAAGCGCGCGCCTGTTCGAATGACGTTATTATGACGTCATAATAATGACGTGATGACGTCATATTGGACGTTAGACTCCAATAAGCGGCATAACCCTAACCCTAGGCGTAGACAACATGTTCAACAACATGTTGAACATGTTGAACTTCTTGAACATGTTGTTCAACATGTTCTTCAACATGTTGTTCAACAAGTTGAACATGTTCAACATGTTGTTCAACAAGTTGTATATAAGGCTATGTTTAAAGGCTTTTTCATCATTTGAAAAGTGTATGTTGAACCGAAAGGATGTATAAATGCAACATTTGTTTGAAATCTTACAAATGGCCACAAAGTCTTAAAAGGCACTTAAAGAATGCTCACACTTCAGAAGAAGAAGAATTGGAGATAGATATGGAAAACCCTGTAAAACCACCTATCACTGAAACTTTAGATGAGTCTTCTATGGAAAGTCAAAGCGTCAACATGACTGAAAAGAATGCCCATGCTTGTACAGAATGTGGTGCGTTATACAACAGTCAAGAAGCTTTGCACAAACATATGAAACATTGTGGTGAGGGTGATGATGTCAGCAGCTCTGAAAGTGAGCCAGAAACAGACTCTGAACGTGAGTCAGAAACAGACTCTGTTTGGTATGATATGGTTCAAGAAGTCTACGATGAATATGATGCCAAATTTCAAGGAAAGGTTTCAGAATATGAAGAACAAGGGCTTGAAGATGCGCCTGACATAGCAAGTGATGACTTTCGACCCATTTATAGGCGTCGACTTAAACAACTGTTTATGAGGCTATTTAAATATGCCCAACGTCTAGAACAAAACGAACATTATCAAACCATTTTAGAAGACTTTAATTACTTTGTTGATGAAAAACATTACGAGTATTCAAAGGCACTAAAGGCGGCTATAAGAAGAAACGATGCATTCTTTGAAGAGCTTCTAGATTAGGAGGAGGAAGATGAAAGCAGCGACGAAGAAAGTGATATGGATGACAGTGAAGCAGATGAAGAAAAATAGACTTATTTGACTAAACTTTATAATAAAGACTTTGTAAATCAACAAATATTGTAATATAGATTTAAGCTGTATGTATTTAAGTGTATTTAAGTGTATTAATAAACCTATTCAACATTTGTCTTGTTTTTTCTTTGCTTGAACTACAACTTGTTGAACAACAACTTGTTAAACAGCATGTTGTTGAACAAGTTGAACATGTTCAACATGTTGAACGTGTTCAACTTGTGCAACAACATGTTGAACATGTTGAACATGTTCAACTTGTTGAACATGTTGTTGAACATGTTGAACATGTTGAACATGTTGAACATGTTGAACATGTTCAACTTGTTGAACATGTTGCTGAACATGTTGAACATGTTGAACAACAGCTTGTTGAACAATTGTTGTACAATTGCTAAACAACTTGTTGAACAATAGTTTGACGTAAAAATAATTCAAACACATGTTTGAATGGTGGGCGCGCGCCATTCCAACAACCACCTATGCAAACTACTGTAAACTAAGACATCAAACTGAATCCAACGGTGAAATTTTCATGCAAATCCGTCAACTATAGCGGATGTTATCCCACTTTTTCACTTTTTACAAAATTAAAAATGGTGGTAAATATGCACACAGCCAGCTGCGCAAATAGCCTATAACCACTTAATGTTAAAACTAGATATAAAACTGAATTAAACAGTGAAAGTTTCATGCAAATCCATCAATCATAACGAAAGTTATCCCACTTTTTACAAAATTAAAATGGTGGTAAATATGCACACAGCCAGCTGAGCAAATAGCCTATAACTACTCAATGTTAAAACTAGATATAAAACTGAATTAAACAGTGAAAGTTTCATGCAAATCCGTCAATCATAACGAAAGTTATTCCACTTTTAACTTTCCATTTTAAGGTGAATTCATGATACATACAGCCAGCTGCGCAACCAGTCCATGACTATGTGAAAACTAAATATAAAACTGAATCAAACAGTGAAATTTTCAAACAAATCGGTCAAGTATAACACTTAGGGTCACACTGCAACTCCAAGAAGCTAGACACTGCTGCCTCGGGGAAAAAAGCCAGACACCGCTGTCTACATTGTTGATGACGAAGTCTGATTACACTGATGAGGAAATGCTGCTGATGACGATTGCAGGTTGTAGGACGCCATTTTTATCTAAGTAAACACTGCATTTCAAATGAAAACAAAAAAAAACGAATAATGGAGTACAAAGAGCAACATAAGTAAAACATTTTATCATGGTGTTGGTGTGTATACATGAGAGTGTGAGGGGAAAAAAGTTGCCATCAGAAGGTTGAAATACCTATGTGGCTTATGAAATGCTCAGTCGTGGTGTGTGGAGAGAGAGTGTGGGGGAAAAAGTTGCCATCAGAAGGGTGAAATACCTATGTGGCTTATGAAATGCTCAGTCGTGGTGTGTGGAGAGAGAGTGTGGGGGGAAAAAGTTGCCATCAGAAGGTTGAAATACCTATGTGGCTTATGAAATGCTCAGTCGTGCTGTTGGTGTGTGTGGAGATTGGGAAAAAAATCACAACACGCGGGCGCTCTATCTGGTCCACCTCTGACGTCACTATGACGTCACTTCCGGTCCAGACGTCACTTCCGGTCCAGACGTCACTTCCTGGCGTAGAACTGTTGTTTACTGTTGTTTACTTCGTTGCCATCACAACACTTCGTTGCCATGACCACGCCTATGACGTCACTTCCGGTCCAGACAGTATGACGTCACTTCCTGGTCCAGAACCCCCGTTTTCATACTACTCCGAAAAAAATTCGCCAGCCGTTTTTAATGACTTTGTTTTGTGTAAGAGTGTAGAGTTCATCTTTTTGTGAACATTATTTCTTTGCACAGCCAAACTAGAACCTTATTTCTCTAGCGAAATGTTAAACACTTGACAAAAATTAAAACGCAAAAATACTTCCTTCAGTGGGTTATTTCTTGAATAATATATTGCAAACAACACAGCTTGAATACGTCTTATAAGCCGAGTAGTGTTTGGTTTTTGTTGGCTTAAGGTTTTATTGACTGAGCAGGCATACGCCGTGTTATCTATTTACGCAGTGAGAGCTCGCACAAAGCTCAGCAACTGTGTTCTGTGATGTACGGTAAATGCACTGCATACTTTTTTCACATGGCGTGTTAACAAAGAAAACGAAAACGAAATCGAAGACGAAAATAAAAAGTGACATGCACACGTTCAGATCAAGCTCTTCTTCATAAGTCTCAAGTTTCATGATTCTAGGGCCTATAGTGTCAGAGAAGAAGAAGACACAAAAAATCGGAAAAACTGTCAAGAAGAAAAAAAAAGGACGAACGGCTGCTCGCACAAATTCACATAACTCTTGCTCTCGGTGCTCTCAGCAGTAAAACATTGGAGAAAATCCCTTTCAATATTAATCGTCTGCTACAGGGGTTTCTTTAAAAAAAAGGTATTCTGTGCTCAGAATGGTTCACCGGCCAATTCTGTTTTCCAATTACTTTTGGTCGGGGGTAGAATTGTTAAGATGTTAAGCGTTCATTTTAAGATGAAAATGAACGCTTGATAAATCATCATATGGTACAAAAATAGCACATGTCGTTGGAGATTATGTCTAACTACTGGAAGAACACCCCCTGAGAGACGAATGTTCCCCAGCTTACCGCGCAGAGGACACGCAATAGGCTGGCATTCTCCGTTACTACTCAGCCACCGTATTCTTCCGCATTCTTCCCCGCTCTGACAGAAGAATGTGCCCCAGCAGAGGACACGCAATAGGCTGGCATTCTCCGTTACTACTCAGCCACCGTATTCTTCCCCGCTCTGACAGACGAATGTTCCCCAGCTCACCGCGCAGAGGACACGCAATAGGCTGGCATTCTCCGTTACTACTCAGCCACCGTATTCTTCCCCGCTCTGACAGACGAATGTTCCCCAGCTCACCGCGCAGAGGACACGCAATAGGCTGGCATTCTCCGTTACTACTCAGCCACCGTATTCTTCCGCATTCTTCCCCGCTCTGACAGAAGAATGTGCCCCAGCAGAGGACACGCAATAGGCTGGCATTCTCCGTTACTACTCAGCCACCGTATTCTTCCCCGCTCTGACAGACGAATGTTCCCAAGCTCACCGCGCAGAGGACACGCAATAGGCTGGCATTCTCCGTTACTACTCAGCCACCGTATTCTTCCGCATTCTTCCCCGCTCTGACAGAAGAATGTGCCCCAGCAGAGGACACGCAATAGGCTGGCATTCTCCGTTACTACTCAGCCACCGTATTCTTCCCCGCTCTGACAGACGAATGTTCCCCAGCTCACCGCGCAGAGGACACGCAATAGGCTGGCATTCTCCGTTACTACTCAGCCACCGTATTCTTCCCCGCTCTGACAGACGAATGTTCCCCAGCTCACCGCGCAGAGGACACGCAATAGGCTGGCATTCTCCGTTACTACTCAGCCACCGTATTCTTCCGCATTCTTCCCCGCTCTGACAGAAGAATGTGCCCCAGCAGAGGACACGCAATAGGCTGGCATTCTCCGTTACTACTCAGCCACCGTATTCTTCCCCGCTCTGACAGACGAATGTTCCCCAGCTCACCGCGCAGAGGACACGCAATAGGCTGGTATTCTCCCTTAAACCTTAAGTTTTGTTCCACAGTACGGGAAATAAATAATTCACCAGGGAAATTCTAACCTTTCCTTTAGGTACTCTTTCACATACATCACAGTGTGCCTTGAGGTATTCTTTCACATACATCACAGAGTGCGCGACATTGCCGCAGAGAGGATTTTACAATCGCGTATAAAAAGTCATCAAGTTTCTTCAATGCCCACTTGCTTGTGTTATGTAAACATGGAATGTGATCTTTTATAGTAAGAGGCTTAATCCTTTCGGAGTAAAAAGGTCGTTGCCAAAACTATTCCTAAAAACGTGGCATGTATTAAGAAGAGTTTAGTTGATCACAGAGCCATCAATCAAAGCCACTTGAAAAACAGCTGCATACAGTCGGGCATATTCTAGACGGAAATCCATGGTGGGGGATCCGATATGCAACAAGAAAGGACCAGTATTAAGCCCTACGTTTCGACACTTGAGCACTCTTTTACTTCCAAATATATGGAGATCAATATCAGCATTATACCCAGTCTATTAGCGCCTTTCTCCAGAGATTATTCACAAAATGCAATTTCATTTCAGAGCGTTTGTATTGTTTACATATTTCCACAGGTATTAGCAAACATAAGAAGCTCAAATGTAAATGATAGTTCACGATCGCAGTCGCATTGATTCTTGTCTTTTTTCCGGTAATACCTTACTACTTGCCTTTATGCCTAGTAATCCATTGATATAGCAATCAACGGTATCCATCGGTAATAATGCGTTGAACATTGAACATTTGCTGTGATAATTCTTTCCAATGTGGATAAAATAAGGACAAAAGTGGCAAATGTTGGGTTATATTTTTTTTTTAAAAATATCGTTTTGATTGGGAAGAAATAAATGAGTTATATCGACAGGAGAGGCCGTGAAATAGACTTCATGATGATGGTGAGTGTTTATAGTCACTGTTTTAAGGGCTACTTAGTACAGAAAGAAAACGTTTTGTGAATTACGTAAACAATGCAGAAGAACTGATAGGAACTGAAACATTAAGTCTGTGCCAAATATTCAAGCATATGGTAGTCATGTGGTCACCATAGTGCTCCGTTTCTGCTATTCAAACTTCGAAAACTGACCGCATTTTTTAAAAATCATTTTGAGACAGGATTTGTTTTACGTTTGCTGAAGCTTTAAACTCTTTTCTCCAAGTTAAATACCTGCACTGCCGTTGTCAGATTGTCATTAAAAATTAGACATCAGTCAACTCTTAAGTTAGGGAGGGGGTGGGGGGGGGGGGATAGGTAATGTGACGAAATTCTTTAACATTGTCTTTCAAAACATTTCAGCAGTAAGGTAGCAAACAAATATCATTACGGCTGAGACAAACTATTGTTGCTAAAAATACGGTTAATATATGATTACCGCAATAGTGATATTGTAATATGTTGAACATATGGTCACCACAGTGTAAATATGTTTTGGATAACTCATGGGTAAATAAATAAAATGATAAGCTCTTTGTCTATTTCTATATACTACAAATGATGCATGATTTTATATTGAAAAGTATATACTTTTCTGTTTTATTCCAGTGATTTGGTTCCCGCTACATTTTCGAGTCTACATTTTCAGGATGACTGTTATTGAGTGGCCATACAGGTTACATTGAGCAGATTAAAGGAAGAAGAACAAAGGGATATTACCATGGTAACGATGGATGGGCATTGTGCCAGCTCTCCCGGTGACGAACAGGTGCTGGACACCTTAATGCAAATCAATGACCCGAGCAATATTCTGGAGGAGCCCATGCCCAGCTACCGAGACATCCCGCCCACCCCTCAGCTCCTTAGCAATGTCAAGGAGAGGTTCCTCCTACCCCGGGTCCATGCCGACGAGGGCATGGATGAAGATGATATACGTACGCGTCGCTATTGGAAACGCTGGGGAAATCGTGCCGCGAAAGAACTGGTCAAAGCTATAGAAAAAGAAAAATTACAGAAATCTATCCGTCGGCGCGAATTAGTTTATTCAGCTCGTGTTCGGGAACCTGTATATAGAAAGGATAGCGTCGATTCGGATACCAGTTCGGATACCGGAATATCGCTGCTGACGACGAGTTCCATGGCTTTGGAAGGTGTGACGTTCGCTCCAACACAGAAGCGAAAGAAGAGGAATTCAACAGGAAAAGAAAATACTAAAAAAATTGACTGGGAGAAATTTTCAGCGAAACGTAGTGGTTTAATAGACAGATGGATGGCGAAAGATGCGTCCGCTTTGGGTTCCTTCGTACAAGGTGGTGTTAAATCACTAACCGTTAACGCCCGTGAGAGCGTAATGGACGTTTTGCCAGCTGAAGAACGCAAGCTTCTCATACAGTCTGCATACCAGAAAGGTATCCATGGCAACCGGAAAAGCCAGAGTACAGAGAATGTCACGACGGTGTGGCCCCGCCGACCTGCAACCGCGAAACGATCGAAGCCTGTTGATGCGCCAGAGGGACGACCTTCTTCAAGGTCAACAAATGCACCCACACCCATTAAAAGTGAGGGTCTGCCTTCACGGGGTTGTACTCCAACCCCAGCACAAGTTGGAGAAACACTTAGAAAAACTAAACGATCCGAATCGGCGCTACTGCACAGATTTCCAGTTGAAGTGAACCGAAATGGATCAGCGGTATCCAAAGATTCAAGAAGCAAAAGTATCGTTTCTAATTCTATCCCAGAGTCTGTCAAGAAATATATGGAAGGGGTCAAAGGCCTACCAGACTTTGAGGGCACATTTTCAAAACGCGTTCGGCAGCGCATACGTCGTACGGTGTCGGCTCTCGAGCGCATTGTCGGCGATGGCGATGAGCTTGATACAATTGCGCAAATCCCCGGTGAAAGGGGTCTCTACACGGCGGATGATTATTCACGCGTTCCAAAATATCCCCAGCGTGTTCTTATAACGCCACAGCTAGCGAAGGTTATCAAAAAGGACATTCAGCACCGCATGGGTCGCCCGCGTTGTCATCAGATTAGGTGTCATGATATGGATCACTTTGATAAACAAAATCCTCCGCTGGATCGATCGCATAGGAATTTATTGATATTTAATTGGCTTATAAGCATAGATGATGAAGAGTTTGAGCTCAACGAAGCCCCTGAAATTGTTGATTTAGAAGGTGAATTGGCAGAGTATAAAAATGTATTGAAGCACGATGACGTCATGAGTCGAGAACCAACCACATTGAGTCATATTTCGGGAGGAATAAGTGACGGTGCCAGCGCCTTCACCATGAGTGTATTCAGCGGCGACGAGCAAGTGAGCCCGAATGCTTCCGAAGATGACGACACGAAAACCGAAGATGAGCGAATGTCACCAGGGATGAGCTATCTTAGCTCCTCCCGCCCAGATACCAACCGTACCTAGCGTAGCGGCTTTACATCTTTAGGGCCCCAATCGTAGCTTTATTTGAACATTGTTTTAATTATTATACTGTGACCACTGGGTCGTCCATAACCTTCTGGAATACTCATAAACAAATACACAACCATTTTTATCGAACCGCATATTTTTGGGCATATGATGATAGCCTATTTTTCAGTCGTCATATGGTTAACGTAAGCAAACATATTTGGTGCTGGCACAGTCAAATAGCATTTGAAACATATTATCACAGAGTTATTGTAGGCATGCTCTGTGAAGTTTCTCAGATATGTTGACCGTGTGGTTATTATGTGGTGAACCCTGCGGCTGTGCTGTCAGAGTAACATATGGTTATGGATGATATGTTGCTCACCATGTGTTCAGACACTGCACAGCTGTATGACGAGACCATATGGTGCTGAAGGAAATCGCAAGTCATTTATACGAAAGACCAGAAAGCTCATTTTCTTCCAAGAAATTTCCACATCACTTCCTTGGAAATTCATGGAATTTCCAAGAAGTTCCCTCTTGAACAAAGACCAGAAGGCTCATTTCTTTCCAAGAAATTTCCATGGAAATTCTTAGAACTTCCAAGAAGTTCTCAGACCACTGCAGAACTTCCGAGAATTTCCAGGAAGTTTCAGGAATTTACCTCTGTCTATTTAAGAACTAAAACACACCCCATGCTTTGTGTTATCTGAGTTCCTTACTTCTCATAAAATACTGCTTTGTTGTGTTTGCAAAGAATGTGTGAATTTATATATATACAAGTAAAAATGCTTAAAACATATTAATCAAAATATAGGATTCAGTCTGAAAATTTCCAAGAAATTCCAAGAAGTTCTGAGAACTTCTTGGAAGGATTTAGACTGCCAACCTAGAATTTGATATTATGGAAGAACAATAGAGCTGGGATTGATGACATTACTCTTGAAAGGGACTTGGAAATTTCTTGGAAAGAAATGAGCTTTCTGGTCTTTGTTTAAGCGGGAACTTCTTGGAAATTCCATGAATATCCAAGGAAGTGATGTGGAAATTTCTTGGAAGGAAATGAGCTTTCTGGTCTTTCGTACATCTATGCTTAGGCTGCTTTCATCCGGAACTATTTCAGTTTGTGAAAACTTGTAAAATGCAATGGTTATTCAAATATCTTACGTGAATTCGTTTAACAAGACACTATATTTTTTCATTTCATTTAAAAACGTCTTGTTCGATAGGGGGCAAGGGTATGTTGACTTTGATAAGGCCATTTGTTAGTATGTATATAAATTTATCTGTGTAATCTAAAAGTTCATCCTCACAATTTGTATGCACAGCAAACATTTTGTCCACCCATGCAACCCAAGCGAGGAATAGACAGCAAGCTCCCCGATGCCATGCCGCAGCGCATGCGCAGAGTCGGGACATAAGTCTGGAGAGTGGCGGCTTATGAAAATGTTAAAATTTCTGTAAAGTGACTGCGGTGTCTTTTGTAGCAAGGGAGCACTGGTTTTGTTATTATGTCAGGGACACTTAATTATTTGGAAGTTATTCCGCTAAATACTGAATATGCGCTGGGACCCGTGTAAATTGATATAGTAGAGAGAACCGCTTTGGTTGATAAAAATAACCGAAGTGAAAGTGACCGCTGGTCATTGAGTGCGGTTCGGTGCCTTTTTTCTACCCCTGCACTTTTTGGTGAATTTCACCGGTGCCATGCTGTCATTTTGACCGAACTGCGTACATGGACCTTTTCAAAGAAAAAGCAAAAAAAAAAAAAAAAAAAAAAACAAACAAACAAACAAACAAAACAAAACACACAAACACACACAAACATACACACACATACACACACATACACACACATACACAAACATACAGACACACATTTGATTAAATTTGTTACCGTGTAGGAAAGGATCGCGTTATTAAAAAGATAATATTGTTCTGTGTTGAATAAATGAAGCCAAGTATATCTTCTTTTTTATTTTAAACACGCCTTCCAAAAATGTCTCCAAAATGCAGTAGTGCAACGATCATCTTTATCCAAAACCTCTGTGTTCAGTTTTAATTTTACGTTTTTTTTCCATACCATTTTATCAATACTTTTGTTAAGACAGTCTGGGACAGTTCCCTAAAAGTGCCTGTCTTTATAAAGGAAATAAAATCGGTGTTATTGATGGGCTGCTGTAGGGCGGATAGAAATCCCGCTCAAAGTTCGGTACTTTTTCATCTGTTTCTTTTTCATAGTTCGTGCTTGAGTTTCCTCTTAAAGGTTCCATCCATAAAGTACGTACGCCAAAATTTGTCAATTTTTGAGCCCCTCGCCCCTGTACGTAGTTCGTACGCGGTGGCCTATATCTCATCCCCCTCCCCCCTCCCCCATCTCCTGAACACACGTACGCAATATGTTGTGCCATATTGAAATAAATATCAATTCGTTTTAAAAAATATAATGCCAATTAATCAGTGACAAAACTGAAAGTGTACATGCCAACATACATTAGAATGTGAATAAAATGGCAATTGCACCAAAAAGAGTATAATATTTATTTTGTAAATCGATGTATTAGGTTATGTAATTACATAAAACTATGTCTGAGATAGGTTTGAAAAAAATGCGTGCGTACGCAGCAGCCTGGATCCCCCTTCCTCCTCCACTCCTGCACGCAGTGCTCACGCACCGACCGTGCCCCCCCCACGGACCGTGACCCCCCCCCCCCCCCCTCTGTGCGTACGTGCTTCATGGATGACCCCTTACTCCATAAACACCGCTGTCACTGGAGAGTTGCACAAAAGCTGCACACATTTCCATATATTTCACCAGTTGCATTTCGTCTGACTCTTTGTGCCCGCAGCCTTTCTCTGTTGACACTGTTGACACCCTGCTTTCGGAATGTTGCATATTTAACATTTGACAAGTCTTTGACTTGGTCAAGGCTTATACGAATTTGTGCGGGCAACCGTTGGGCTCTTTTTTTCTTGACAGTAAAAATTCATTTTCATGTCTCAGCTTCTTCTCTGACACTACAGGCCCTAGTACCACAAAACTATGCACTTATGCAGAACTTTATGCGAGCTCTGTCTGCATAGAGAAAAAGTGCCAGTCGTTCAATCAATAAAGCCGTTGATCCAACATAACAAAGCAGATCTACGCTTTAAACCAGCTGCGCAAGCAGTTAATTGTACGATTAAATACATGACCATTAGCTGCAGCACAGATATGGTATGAATCTTATAAGCCGCATACGTCCTGCGCCAAAAGCTCTCTACTTAGTTGCGTTACAGACTATGCAGCTTGTAAAAAAACTTCATGTTGTTCAAGAAATAATAAGCCGTTCAAAGAAATATTTTTAACTTTTAATGTTTGTCAAATGTTGAAGATTTCGCTTGCAAAATGCGGTTCTGGTTTCCATTTGATTTCATATTTTCGCGTTGTATATTTTTGGCCCACGGATTTTTGTAAATCTTTTCGTTGCATATTTTTGGCACACGGAGTATTATCTTTACTGTAGTTTTTTTATTTGGTTTAGAAATTATAAAAAAATTTATAAAAAATTATAAAAAAAATACAGATACACAATGTGCTTGTATTGTGCGTTTGTATTGTGCGTTTATGTCCGTTCGACATTGGGTTAAAAATATCACACAACGCACGGACGACAAAATCAAAATATCACACAATGTACGGACGAAAAATCAAAATATCACATAACGTATGGAGAAAAGTAGTTCCTAAACGCACAAAGACGTTTCGTACTTGAAGTAACCACGTCCGTCTGTATTTTTGTGGGTTTCAAAATGAACAACCCCACAAAGGCAGGACATACCAATTCTTTTCTTTTAACGGACATTGTTTAATCCCACAACGACCAATCATACCTAAAATAAAAGACCGTTTGGAAATGCTCAAAATATAAGCTGCAATATTTTAAAGCATTTCCAAATGGTCGTTTATTTTAGAGTCTACGCCTTTGTGTGAGATTTTTCAGTTGTTTTATGAATTTTTTAAAAGTGAAAATAAGATAAAGTAAGTAGATTTTATTATATTTTATTTACTGAAAATCGAGTACACTCTAAATTTAGATATTAAAAAAATATGTTATCACACAAGCACGTTTGAAATACAATGAAATAAATATTTTTGCTTGTTTCTGTCTTACTTTTTCCATTAATAAATAAACATTCAGTTAGAAATAATTTATACACTTTTAAATATTCAAGTGGCACACTTCCTAATAAAAAGCAAATTGCTATCAATTTTTCAGTTCCTAAACAATAATAATCAATGCCAACTTGAGGCGGAATTAAGTTTAAAGTCATTATTAGTAAATAGAATGATTAGTAAATAGCAAATAGCTAACGACTTGTGACATCATATTTGCGTCATACAACAGATTCAACATTTATGAAACTAAAAGTTGTCCAGGGGCTTGAAACAATATATAATGTTGAGTGGTATACGCAAAAGACACTGATTTTGAAAAACCTTTCCGTGACAGAAATACCTTTAAACACACGCGTCTGCAGATGACAATGCTGAAAATACACTTTAGGTAGTAAATCTGAAGAAATTGCTATCAATATTTCAATTCCGAAATAACACTTCTCAATTCAAACCTGAGACGGATTTGAGTTTAAACCCATTACTGAACAGAGACACTCCAATGCTAACGACATTCGACATGATATTGGCGCCATTCAACAGACTTCTTAATTAAGAAACTAAAAACTACGGTTAGCAAATCTTTGTCATTTGCTAACTCTAGAACAATGTGGCTTGTTGTATTTTATGGATGAATACTAACCCGTTGCCTTTTTTTGTAAAAGACAGAAAAACTAATAGGCCTCGCCGCCGTACCTAAACTAACCCTTAAAAATTAAAAATAAAGCCCAAAAAGAACTCTTGCGTAAGCTTTGTTCTGTTTAATAATCGAAAAAAATGAGCACAGAATCTTTTTGCGAGAACGTCATCGCTACGTTGCCTCTCTTGTTGGAGACAACACAGCTCATTCTCACAGTAAGTTAATCCTGGCCGTCACTAATTGTTCTGTCCAAAGGCGAAGTCTCTCTTCGAACAATATATAATGTTGGATGGAATACGCAAAAACACTGATTTTGAAAAACCTTTCCGTGACAGAAATACTTTTAAACACACGTGTCTGCAGAAGACAATGCTGAAGATACACTTTAGGCAGTAAGTCTGAAGAAATTGCTATCAATATTTCAATTCCGAAATAACACTCCTCAATTCAAACCTGAGACGGATTTGAGTTTAAACCCATTACTGAACAGAGACACTGTAACGCTAACGACATTTGACAAGGTAATGGCAGTGGACACCAGTTTACTTTGCTTTGCCAGTCAGTCATCAGTACGTGCCAAGGCAATGCCCGCCTTCCAAAAAGTTTTCTGTAATAGCAATAATTTATGCTGGTATCTTATACGCAAAAAGACTCTTAGTTGTACAAAACACGTGAACCGCACGCCTTTACAAGCATAACCGTGAAAAAGGTGCCTTTAAACGAAAATCTATCAAAGACAAAATAGTCAAGAACAGTGCATACATCTTCGCTAATAATAAACTTAAAATATCAATGTTTGACTTCAGAAAGCACATGCCTAATTCAAAGTTGAGAGGGATTTGAGTTTAAAGGCAGAATTCAACGGAAACATATCGTTCACATCGAAAACATTCAAGAAAATCATTCGCTCGCTCGACTTTGTTTTCTTTCAAAGTATTTTAAATATTTGTGTCGGTTTCTAAGCCATGACACTTTCTTCTGAATTTTTCTAGGGTCATAAATTTTAATATTTGTGAATTTTCTCTGACGTTCTTCAATTTGCACGATACTTGGTGTTTCGTCCTTTAAAAAGTCTTTAAACAGCTGTTCAATTTCGGCGTTGTCTTCAATGGTCATGTAAACTCGACCACTTTTCGTTTTTTCACGTCGATGGGAAATCTCTAAAAATGAAAGAACGAAATACCATTAGGCCACAAATAGTATAATCCCTTCAGTCATTCAAAAATATTGGAAGAAATCGTTTTGGCACATTTATATGCAATTTCTTGCAGCAGCTATGATTCTCATTGTTTTAAAGGTTTATATAGTCACATCGAATACTGTCTGATTTACAGCCAATGCTAAAACAAATAGAAACTATGGTTGCTATTAAAAGAAAATGCGTTAAACGCAGATCAGTCGCGGAACTGACTTTCCAATTTCGATAGGTATTGTATTGTATTGTTCTTTAGATCCCTTTCAACTGCTATGGTCATGTCGGGATCCCCCTGCCACATTATACTGAAATGGGGCATTCCAGCCCTCCTTCTAACCATTACATGTGGAGTGCCTCACAGGGTAGCAAGGAAGAGTCTCAATTTTAAAGTCTTAGGTATGACCCAACCCAGGTCTGAACCCACGATCTTCCAGTCTCGAGGCGGACACCCTAACCACTAAGCCACCGAGGCTGGTATTTCGATAGGTAAGTACATTTGATACCTATATTGTCATTAAAGTCTTCTTCAGTTTGCTTGTCGCCAAGGTCCGGAAGACACTCTTCACTGTCATCTGTGACTGGACTTTGCGCTCAAGAAAGAACCAGTAATTCACCTTCCATGGCATGCTCAGCTTCTAGAGCAGCTATTTGCCTTTCTGTGTCCACTCGAACTATATCTGGAAAAAACAGAATATGCATTTTGGAAGATAACACATTGGTATTTTTTTATAAGTACATGTATTGTATTGTATTGTTCTTTAGATCCCATTTAACTGCTATGGCGATGTCGGGATTCCCCTGCCACATTATACTGAAATGGGGCATTCCAGCCCTCCTTCTAACCCTTACGTGTGGAGTGTCTCACAGGGTAGCAAGGAGAAATCTCAATTTTAAAGTTTTAGGTATGACAAGACCGGGATTTGAATCCACTATTTTCCACAAAGAAAAAAAATTATTAGCTAACAACCGTAAAAATAAGAATAATCTCCATTTTGTTGGAATGAAACACAAACTAATACGAAGAACAACGATTTGAAAACCTACAGAGTTAATGACCGTTCCGTTCTGCGTCCAACCACACAAAAAAAATATATTAGCTAAGTACCGAAAAAATAAGAATACTCTCCATTTTGTAGGAATGAAACACAAATTAATACGGAGAACAATGATTTGAAAACCTACAGAATGAATGTCCGTTCAGTTTTACGTCCAACCAAAATTTAGTACAGACCTTCAAATACACGCTGGACAGCCCGCCGCTCAGTCTTCAGATTAAAAGGAAGAAAAAGGATAAGTCGCAGGCGAATCCTTGAAAGAGTATGGACATCAGGGACGCATGGATGCTTTTTTTAAGGACAGCAGCAAACAGCAGTCAAACAAATGTTACTCTCTGAAGTGACCACTCATCGGACATGAAGATCTCACTCTACAGTGGTCACTCATCCGACTTAAAGATCGCACTACACAGAATGCACTTGTCTGACAGCTTCCCTACCATATAACTAAAACCTACAAAACCTAATTTTTTTGTGGCGATCGGAAGGGGGAAGGGGGTGATTCAACCACAAATTCCAACGGACTGCACACCCGATGCTCTGTCACAAGATTCTCCATTTTGTTGGAATGAAACACAAACTAGTACGGAGAACAATGATTTGAAAATTTACAGAGTCAATGACCGTTCCGTTCTGCGTTCAAACACATAGAAAAAATATATTAGCTAAACACCGTAAAAATAAGAATACTCTCCATTTTGTTGGAATGAAACACAAACTAATACGGAGAACAATGATGGAAAAACCTACAGAGTCAATGTCCGTTAGATTTACGCCTAACCAGAAAAAAACTAACAAAATGAAATAAACAAAATACAGATACATAGAGAAATACAGAAATAAAAAGAGGCAATATAGGAAATACCGCAAACTAACACTATTAACTATTAAAATGAATCATACAAAATTCTCAGGAATCAACAGTTTCACTTGCAATTTTTTACAACACGGCAAACTGCCAGTAGGTCACATTAACGTTAAAAATCTGTCATTGAAAATACCACGAATTACTATTAAAATCATAATTAAACGCAATACACAGTGTTGGTTTTACAATGAAAGATATTTACTATAAAGACACTCACTCTGTGCCGTCGGACCAAAACTGCACCCTGACGCTATCTAAACAAGCCTTCGTCACGAATCCTGGCCACCAGATAGGATCTACCCGCGCCCAAATGATTTCGCCATCAGAGAAATCTTCTGCAAGAAAAGTGCAAATATTAACATCTTAGCAAAAAGAGATTCAGTTTGTGTAGAATCACATAACACATGGGGAGCTAAGAAAAGAAGCTCCGTTGCGTTTCGAATGGAACAAAACATTACACATTTCAGAAAAAAGCATACAATTTTAGATTTTATTACTGGCATTTTGCAGCATTAAAGCATTTGGTACTGTGTAGAAATATAACACCCACCTATCACACTCCTCTTTGTCAACTGCATCCCTGCAAGGGAAAAAGTCGAAATCAATACATTAAGCCAAACCACACTGAGTGTTTCGAACAAAAGGCGAAAGGATTCTGAATTTCAATTTGAGAAGGAACCGGGTAAAAATGAAAGAAATGATAGAAAAATATCGATGAATCATAGCAAAAGCAGCTCATACTCGGAACATAAAAAATAAATTCAAATTATTTGTTTAACTTTTGCCAAATCTCGCTTCATTTCGTTCAACTTTTACCTGGTTAGTGTGTATTCGAAACGCAGAATTTTTGCGCATTTTATTAGGAACGCTTAAAGTGGCTTATACAGCGGCTACTGTGCCCCCTTTTCGAACCCTGTTTTGTAAGATATTACTTTCAACAATGGCACATTTGATTTTGCCTCGACATGTGTAAATACAGTTCCAATACGCAAAGCTCGTTTCTTTCTGTCGTTTTTAAGGTTTCACGTACTTAGTCTTCTAAGTAAATTTTCCTTCAATATTAAACCTTTCTCTGTTCCTGCATTTTAGGGCTTCCAGTTTTAGACAGAAATACAAAATTGTTTTCGTTTAACATTTAATATATTCTGAACTACATTTTACACTCAGTTTCATATACCAAATCTTGCACTCTTAAATACAAAAAAGTAGCATATCAGTATACATGTAAACATGTTTCATATATTCTCACCTTCGTTTGGTTAATTATCCTAAACTTACTTGCTATTCCAAAAGAAATCACTTTAAAACTTTTTTAGCTTTTGCTCAGTCAGCGTTTTCTCACGACTGAAGCCTGTGACCAGAGGCAGCTGGTGACCTGATAGCTCCCGCTTAAACCCACGAACCAATCAAACAGCCCCATTTCATCACCCCACAGCCCCATTTCATCACCCCACATAAGCCTACTAGAAATAGGAGAGCCATCTGTGGGCTCTCCATGTTCCAAAAAGCACAATTCTTTACTTTTAACTGCGCTTTAGCCCTTTCTGTAAGCGAACTGACAAACATCCTTTCGGCCATTTAGGTTGCAATACACAATAAGCTAGTAAGCTAGTAAGCCACGGCACATTCAACGACTTCAGAAAGAAAAGAAAGATTACAGTTGCATAAAAGTTAAATTTTTGAAGTCCACAATATTGGACAGACAGAAGTGTCTCTAAGCGCAGTCTCTAGAATATTGTGCTGTCTACAGTACAGCAAACTAAGCCTGAAGAAGTACAGCCAGTACAGCAAGCAATGCCAGATCCTGAGGGATCTGACTACCCGTTCTGGGTTGCCAATGCGCTTGTAAATGGTAGCACCAAACCACTTAGTACAAAGTTACAGGCGCATCTAGAGCATCTTGAGGAGGAAGAAGTGGTCATGTCAAGCGATGACAACAACGACGACAATGACGACAACGATGACAGCGATGATGATGACAAGCAGCTCAAATCTAAATTTGAATTGAGCAAAACTATTCCTGTTACTGAGGAAGACGTCACGCTGTTGAAACGAAACTTTCAAGCAGTGATTCCTCTGATGGATTGCAACATTTTATGGCGTTTATGTGAAGAAGGCTTTTTCGATCAACATACATACATATACCTAACGGAAGAAGTGAACACTGTCATTCAACTTATCTACATGCTAGAAGGAAACATAGAGCATCTTCCCGCGTCAGAACCACAGTTCTCCGAAGCCATGACCCGACGTTTCGTTCAACTTATTAGAAGTCTTCATGAGGAACTTTTTAAGACTTTATGTCTACCGGCGCCAAAGTGTGTTGATGAGGATCGCGATTCCAAATGTGCAAAGGTCATGCTACATGGCTTCAAGTACCTTGAAGAACGTATTAAGGTGTATGATATGATGGCTTACCTCTATGAAAAAGGACATTTCACCATGTCAATGCTCTTTCAATGGATAATTGGGAGTCGCAAACGAGGAGACTTTTTAGTGATCGTCATGAGACAATCTCTTACAGACGGTTTGCCGACAGCCTTTCTAGATGGCTTCAACGAGATCACTCCGCGATTTTGCAATCATCTCATGAAAACATACATGTAATATCCATATAAAAGGAGTGAGGTGTCAAGTGCAGTCATCATTCAACGCGCAGCCATGGAGAAGACAAGCAGCTTTAAAATTAGTGCAAACTTAACCATTACTGTGGAGCATGGACATTTTGGATTATTTATTCGAATCAAGCGTGGAGAGAGATGGCTTGCTGTATCACCATCCTTGTGGAAGATTGTGTGCCTGAACTTAGCAAGATTATGCGACATTGGCTTAAAACTGTACTTAACGCAAACGAAGTGGCTTGAAGTCATTTCATACTTGGATATGCGCTATGTGAGTTTTGTGCAAACATCACTGTTTGAAGGGAAAGAATATACGCGTTACATCAACATGAATGATGGTGAATGGGAGACATTGCTTCAGGAAATCGATAGCATAACCTCAACCTTATTGCCATGTACGGAATGTCATGGGAAGAAAACTCCTATTAAGCTGCAAAAGGACAAGCGAATGAAAGTGTCAAAGCTATCCAAGAAAAGACTGGCTGAAGTTCATAGCTTTTAATCCCTCTAGAATCGTTCGAATTCACGACATACACTGCAAAACCAATAATGCACCCTTGTTCATATTCTTGCTGCTATTGTCACCAAAACGATACTGGCCAAAAACTGCCAATTTGTATTTACTGACTTTATTTTGGTTTATTTTTTTCAAGGAAAGGGAGCAAAAATGAACTTCTTGACACACGTAAATCAAGTAAAAGATGGGCTGGATTAAGTGAGTATTTGGAATGGACACACAACATAGACAATCAAATTGAACGTTCTATCAGGGATTACTGTGCGAGGCTTGCTAGTACTTGTAAAGATGGCCTTTTATAAGGAGCTCTATAACATTTGTTGAGATGAACAGCCATCACCCTCACATGACTTTATAACGATTTGTCAATGGAATTTGCATATCCTATGGATCTCCCTCAGATTCAAGCGAGTGATCTTGAGGCGGCTGATTAGATTTTATATCAAAAAATGTTTCGAGAATACAGGTTAAACCACAAATAAGTAGCCTGTCTCAGATGTGAGACAATTTCCGATTTAATTTAGTTAAGATTTCGAGAATACGGGTCGAGAAAAATTAAAGGGCAATGCGTTAAGATGAGCACGCAATGACTTTGTTATTTGTATAAAATTACAATTCAGGCTGAAGGATTTTTTACAGAAACAATTTTTACAAAGATGATTTCTAAAGTTGTTTTACCCACTAAAAATAAGCACAAACTAGACCGTTTTCGCTAGGAATAGCAAAAAGTATACCAGAAATCATAAAAAATATGACACTGACCATTAGAATTTTGCAAAATCCTTTGTCAAATGCAACGACGTCAGTTGCATCAAAACTCTGCGTAACACAGCTTTTGACAGGCACGTGAAATTCCGATGCTGATATATCATCGAGTTAAGGTTCCTACTTCAAACCAAGAAAAAATCGGCAACATTGGTTATAATTTGATTGTGATTGGTTATGACCATAGATGAATGTTTAAGCAACGTCTTAGCAACGTCTAACACCGTTGAAGTTAGATATGGTACAACCAAAAGAGAAAGAACTTCGAATTTTGGATGACAAAGAGAGATAGTTAGTTAACCAATTATCCTTAATATGCAGTGACTTTTATCGTGATTACAGCTTAACAGCCTTTCAATATATCAAATTCACTATGTTGTATGTTTGTTGGATACCTTAGTCACCGACATTTGCAGAAAACCGAAGTTGCATACTTGTCATAACTTCAGCCAATTTGGACCTTCTTGCCAGCCATAATCGCAATGCTAGATGATGCAAGGAAAGGTACAACAGTTCTCTAGAATTAGCGGATAAACAAGCCGGTTCTACAGATTCACTGAAATGATTGGAGGACTTAAACTGTTATCTGATATGACCATTTTGAACAATTCATGGTATATTACTGCTTCCGCTAAGCAACTGACCACTTGTTTCTGTGCTGTGTTTTGACTAGATGTGGCTTTGGCAATACAATGAAGTGAGGATCAAAAATTAAATATTTCAAAGTTTTTACTGCGGTCACATTTTATTGAAACTACAAAGAAAACCCAGATATTCCATTACTTGTAATTAAAACTTCTATGATCTACAAAACACAACTGATAATTAACTGTTCCAGTAAATGACCTAAATTGCAATTAATATAGTCTTCATTTGAATACTCCTGATTCCGACTCTGTTACTATTGCCTAAAGTTCTTTTGTTTCCTTTCTTGGAACAGAACTGTTTCATTTCATTTGTGTTCCTTTTTGTTACTTGCCTTTTCACTGATCAGCTCTTGAAGAAGCTAAAGTGAAAAGTTGTTCAGCCACTGCGACTTCACCTGAGTATTTCTATTTCTATTGCAAATGAGCCAATAAATGGAAATACAGGAAACCGTTTGCTATGGGAACTGTAGAGTAGGTACTCCGGAGAACCTGCAATGATTTTGAACTATTCATTGCTAACTGCCGTGGAGATAAAATTGCAATTGCTGTACTTCTCTCAAATGTAATTTATTTCTATGCATCTCATAATGGCAATTCTATTTACGAATCTCATGCGTCAGTTGTTTCATAATTGCTATTCGTTTTCTTTGTAATGATGATCACCAAAAGTCTTTATAATCATAGATCATAATTTCGATTAGTTTTTCTATCTGTAAATCACAAAGAAGTGTCAAATATTTTATCCTTTCGTTGAGTGTTTGATAAGCGAAAGTAAAACATTAATTAAAACACTACTCTTGTAACCATCATTCACCTTTCAATCAATTTTGCGGATCTGTAGAACTTTCTTGGCCTAAAACCAAAAGCCGATATGTGACAGCCGCCGAACATGTCAGAGAAACTACAGATCACTTAGTTTTCGAGATCCGCTGTAACATCGCATCGACCTGCCCACAGGCTCACACCATACAAACGCTATAAGTAATTGCTCATGCAATGTAGGGAGTGGAATAGGCTGTAGTGGGAGCTGCCAGAACGCGTGCGTTGCATATATAGCTCAGTGGTAGAGCATCGGACATGTAATCCTGAGGTCGTGGGTTCGATTCCCAATAAGTGCTTCTAATATTTTCGATTGTCGTGCTTTGTATGCTTAAAAAAAAAAAATATATATATATATATATATACATATATATATATATATATATATATATGTTATATATGTTATATATATATATATATATATATATATATATATATATATATATGTGTGTATAAAATCTAAGTGAATTTCAAAGAAATTAGAAGCAGGCCGACCAGACATGCCATAGTATGTCTCTGCCAAATTGAGTCATCGTGGAGTGTAGTTTCTTTATTATTATTTATAAAAACATATACTATACAAGAAATGGAAAACGTAATGTATCTTTATCAATTATATCTGATTATTGACAGAATTTTACAGATCTGAGAACGGTATTCAATAGTTTCCATTTGCATACCCTATTTTCTGGAATGGCCCCAATTTGTTTTCATGTTAAAAAGTACAACGGCCTGGTTTGAATAAAAATGTGTGCTAACATTGATCAATGAGGTAGTAAAGGGTTAACTTGACCATGAAGTTGCTGCACAAAAAATAACAGCGGCAAAAGTGTTGCGTTGTGGTGGGGCGAAATGGACTGGGGTATAAAGTCTACTTACACAAAACAAACAAACAAAATAACTTGAAAAAACTTTAAAGGAAATTCCAGTCACGTTGAATGCTCTAACGACAATGCTGTTGAAGCCCACTCCTGTCAATCACACCTCGACCGTGAATACCGCCCCCACCCCACCCCGCCCACCACCAGCACTGACACCAAATGGCCTATATTTTGCGGCCTCTCTCTGTGTGTTGTGAAGACTTGGCAAGGCTTTAGATTTGCACTAACATGCAATTTCCTGGAAATACATAAGTAGACTATTTTTGGAAAAGCTGTTGCGAGCCGCTGAACTATGTGCCTAGGCATTCAGACGCGTGCCATTACCCTAAATTAAAGTTTTTTGGGGGGTTTTCTTTCGAATGTTCAAATATGACCACCATTCCGAAAAAGAGCTCAAATTCCTAGGGCAAAGCGTTGTTTTCTGTGAAATAAAAGTCAAATATATGAAAACTGTTGAGACTCCGTAAATATTATTAACTTACTGCGAGTTATTGGTGCATTTTTTTTTGGGGGGGGGTGGGCTTGAGGGGCGAACTACTTGACAGTGTTGAATGTTACAAGGACTACTAACTGTAGCTTTCAACACAAACAACATCCGATCTGTGCCCCAAATTCATTTGGCACCCCGCTTTTAGAGGGCAGGGGACTGGGGGAGGATAGATTTGCTGCGTTTGATTATAAGGGAAGTGGGGGAATTTTTCGAATTTGACACCCACCGTTTGGGTGGTCATTTTAAAAACCATGGACATGCATGACCACCAGTGTTAAGTTACGTTTCACTATAGTTTCACCACGCTTTCTGCCCAAACGGTGTACCCCACCCTCCACCGACAGATGGCTGATGCCAAAGACGAAATCATTAACTCTGTTTGAAAAAAAATTACGTTTTCTTTTTTTTTCTTTTTAGTTCCTTTAAAATGAATATCATGATTGATTTTTCTTAAATGGCCAAATTAGGAGTGAAATGAACTGAAGCGCTATTTATGAAGTTTTTATGGGAATTTAATGGAAATTTATCATTTAACACTAAGGTAGGCCAGAAAATAATTCCCGCTGAGATCTTGTATACTGACGCATTTTGAATTGAAAAAAGTAAGCAGCTTTCTAAAAAATATCAGTCAGCTTGAATGTTATTGGCAGTGAGACTGAAGGCTTAGACTAGATGGCAAAGTGCCCCCCACCCCTCCTCGCCGGGAGGGTGACACTCCTTTTTTGCGAGAAAAGCGGAGAACTGAATGAAAAGTACTCCCCCCACCCCCTTCTCCCATTTTTAACGAAATTGACGTTCTGTGGGGATCGCGTTTGACCTCAATATTATCCCCCCCCTTTTTTTTTTGGTCATGCATGTGAACACCTATGTTACTAAGTACACTTAATGAATGCTTAATAAAAAAAATAAACAGATACATTTTTTACGGATAATCACTACATTACTTCTGCTTTACATACCCCAAATAGGAATCCTAAGTTCGATGGGGGCATTTCTTCGACTTGTGCAGTCGAAGAGGAGGAGCTTCAGCGAGGGGCTGGCTACCTTATAGAGATCGACGTGTTTTAGACAAATGAAGTCAATTAGTCATCGAGGCAGACAACTTTGGAAGGGTTCCCACTGGCAGTCGCATTCATTGGTTAGAATGCGGATGTGTCATTTCAAAAGCAGTGAACAATTGAAGTTGAGACAATTGTATTGGCACATAATTCTTTCAATGGAAATATGTGTCTAGCTACATTCTTAGAAAACAGAACAATGTTCACATCCTAGTCAACGCGTCATTGTTTGTGATGTCTGTGTTTTTTGTTTTTGTTTTTTTAAGCACTTGGATTTACTGAAGCATTACATAATAGATTATCAGGAATGCAAATAATGACTATTATGGATTGTTGCCATGGCTTATGTCAGAACATAAAACATTTATTTTGAAAAAAAGTAGAAAGTCTTTTATTTTGAACCTGGAAATCGTCATAAAAAGCCGGATACTATGTAGGAGATATCAGATGGAAGTTGTAACTTCCTGTTATTACTCTTATTCCTGCCTACTCTTCGCATCTCCGAAGCTGCTGTTCATAAACATGTGTTAGTGAAGAGCAACACTATTATCTCGAAGCTGTAAGTTGAAAACTCGTGCACTTAAAAAATTGATAAAAGTAATTTAATGTGCGTCGAGTTGAGTTTGTAATATAGTTATGACGTCAGACACCGTGGTAGGGCGTTTGTTTGTGGACGAAATCTCCCAAGTAAACATTGTGGTGATCGAACATGACGTCAGATGAACGTGAAGTTTTTGGTGGTTATAGAAGTGTGTGAAACGACGTCTACCTGTGGATTTCCCTACGTCTATTGAACGTTGCACTTGAGATGCTATGTAGACGTCGGAAAATGCGAGGTTTTAGTTTACGACCAAAATCAATGCCTTAGCAACGTTGCTTATCCAACCCCTATTCAATTGGTGTTTGTTTATTTATTTATTTATTATTATTATTATTATTATTGTTATTATTATTATTATTATTATTATTATTATTATTATTATTATTATTATTATTATTATTATTATTATTATTATTATTATTATTATTATTATTATTATTGGGGTGTTCCACGGCAAGTTTCAAATGTGACTTCGAACTTTCTTTATAGAAAGTGTTACTGATTTTTGTATAAAGTATTTTTAAGTCAAACACGAGGCTTAACCTGGCTGCAGGCTGCCGGAGGTTCACGCTCGTGCACCCTGCCTTCTGTAGTAGCAGCTTCATCTTGACAGGTTACATCTATGCCACATGCTGAGATATAGTGATCTTGCAACCAATTCCTTTCAAACGCCCTGACTGCATACAAGCACAGGCAATCCCCCGATCGCTTATTTTGGTTTTATATTTTAATTAATTTATGGGTGATCTATTCTAAACATACTCTTGTTTACATCTAACTAGTCTGCTTCCTCTGATGTTCCAAAAAAAAAAACAAACAAACAAACAAATCGGCATGTTCTTTTCCAGGAATTTTTTTTTCAATTTTTATTCTTAGTTTTTGTTTTAGATTATCGAACAATGCAGGATCACACCTCGTTGCAGATCGCTCTTGTACACCTAAACAAAACTATGAAATTTAATTAGGTATTTTCAAAGATAAATTTAAAATTCAGATATAGTTTGAACTAATTAGATATATCTTATATTTGCTGAAGATATCTAATTATTTAGAAATATCTTAGAGATACCGAGAGATTTTATTAATTTTGTCCACTCTTTTTCTTCAGTTAGCAAAGTAAAAACGTTTGTTAGGCCCCAACCCTTCGGATTGGGGCCTATAGGTTTGGGGTGTCCGTCCGTCCGTCTGTCCGCCATCGCTTTATATCCCTTTGAATTTGGGGGGGGGGGCGGTTGGGGCCTGCTCGTGTTTCACAAATACTTACTTGTTATAATCAACTTGGTGGTGACGTATTTCTCTTGACAACTCGTTATAACGACATCAGATGTAGCGACATCAGATATAACGACGCACAACTTATGACGACACAATTATCTATGGCAGAATATTCGTCCAAAAATCAAAACTTAAATGCTGAACATTTGATTTTTATTCGCCACCTTTGTTGAAAATGCCTCGAAACAATTTCTGTTGTCGCGTTACATTTATATTTCACACATATTAGTTACTATTTGTTCGCGCTCTTTTACTTTGCCATATTTTTTCGCGCAACATAATTAAATGTAACGTCCGCGTTCGCAAAACCTCATTTGATTATTGGATATCACGTCATTTTTTAATAAGATTTCTTTGTTTTGGAACACGAAAAAAAAGTAATTATGGGACGCATAAAATTAATGTATGTCATTGCAAATTCTGTTATTTACTTTCAGAATAATAAAAACACGTGCAAAAAATTGTAGTGACTTGGATGACATAAAAAGTGGCTCGAGAAAGAATAAAAAAATTTCTAGTCTAGTAATTGTACATAAATTCCTCAACGATACAGACACCTGTTGCGCCAAGAATGTCGTGAACTTTTTGTGCAATTATACTTTATCGATAAAAACTTTTTTAGAAGCTTCTCTGCCTTTATAACGACACCTCCGTTACAACCGCCAGGACGAGGTTCCAGTGCACCTCTGTTCAGACCGCATTCTAAATCATCAAATGTAATCAACGGTACATCCAACGGCCTCTCAATCGGACAAATGTTTGGGGAGGGGGCAGGGGAGCGGTGGCACTTCGACAAGACAATACTTTGTTCAAACCAGTAGTCTATGCCCCGATATGGCACAGGAGGTGCCCCATTATCGCCCACTTTTTTCCATAGACTCCCGTGTTAAAGCACTGGAAGGAGGGAAAAGATGACGCAATAATCTGTTTATAGCGCATACCTGTCAAGTTGCTGACGATGCATGTTGAATAAACAATGCTCTATATTTTAATAGCTCATCGTATTTCACGTACATTTTAAGTTATCCACGTTTTTAAATATATCACAAAATCGTATTAAAAATTATCCCAAAAAAGGTCTGTTTAGCCATAGTAATTGCACGTAAAAGTCCACAAGCCCCCAGGGCGGTGAAAAATGGGGTTGAGAATGCGTACGACTATACATGTGTTATTATTGAACTGTCGTTGAACCTTAAGGGCGTTGGGGTTTTTATTGTAACAGGTAAATCATTAAGTATAAGTTATTTGTCTGTGACCTCGAATAATCGTCGTGCAGGGTTTGTGTGGGAATGGGGTGCACGAGGGGGGGGGGGAAAGCACAAAAATAACACTGCCTTTTCATGTCATCATTTTATTCACATATAAATTTACATAATATATACAATGTCCCTCAACTAATAAGAAACATTATTTACATAAAGAAATATATACAATATGCATTTAATAGAAAGATATCGAAACAATGCAACAGATACACACATATACACTCTCTTTATTTCATTCCTCATATTTGCATTTTAACATAAAGCAGAGTAAAATGACAGCATAATTTTCAAACACACAAATGACCTGACAAAGTTGCCCAGACAATTGTATGTTAATACTTTTAATGTACGGTTTATGGATGCGTTTGCTAGTAGCACAGTCATATGCTATGATACAAAAATAGGTTTACGGGTGAATTAACACCGCGCCAGTGACCACACAGTGCTAAGCACGCAAACGATCTCACTCTTTGGTCTGACCATCTGCATGCCCTGTTTTTCGTGCTATGAATGAGGTGTAGTGACTACAGTGCTTTATGCTAATATACATGTTTGAATAATAAATGTGTTTAATAACCACCGCAATCAAAATATCTACCACTGTATAACAATACATGTACAGTATATACAATAGCTATTACAACAGTTTAATCTCGCTAGCTTTAACCCAACTGTTAAATGTCTTTGGTCAGTACAGCCACTTCACATAATATTGTTTATTTCCCCTCCTCCCCCTTTCGTTAAGCACTCTTTCAATCTTAAAGAGTTCATTGTCTTTCAAGGCCACTTTTTGAAGTTCTGTCTGGTAGAAGCTGCCAGTAATAGGTTCTTCATTATAGTCTTTCAGTCTATATATAGGCACATTGTCTCGGCGAAATCTTTGGGCTACAGTGAAAACCTCCCCGGTCCATCGCTGGTCATATTCACGTGTGAATTTATTCCTCAAATGTGTAATGCGCACTTTATCCCCCCGCTTGAATCTGTATTTTGATAACTTTTGCGAAGCGTCTGGCTTTCGTGAAAAGTATGTGGCAAGTCGAGCGTCTTCCTCGTTGGCGAGTGTGACGTCTTCAGGCGCCATGTCTATTGTTTCATGTGTTGTTTTGTTATATGAATCGGCAAAACCCTGCAGCTCATCGATATACTTGAAGGCGTTTTTATAGGTAAAATACCTATATATCTTCGACTTTATTGTTTTTATAGCCCGCTCACTAATTGACGCTTTGTTTTCATTCTGAGAAAATAATTGACGAATGCCTTTGGATTTCATGAGAGTTTTCACGGCATTGGCGCGAAATTCTTGTCCCTTGTCACTGCGAATTCTGTTTGGTATTCTCCCTTCATTAAAAATGTCTTTGAATGCTTCAGCGACAGACGTCCCAGTTTTATCCTTCAAAGGACGAAGCCACATGTATTTGGAGAATGTGTCTACCGCGACGAGAATATATTTAAACCCCTTGTTGTCTTTGGAATATTTCACCATATCCATTAGGTCTGCAGACCATTGGTCATCTTTTCCTGAAACAATAATAGGGGTTCGTTTAAAATGAAGTCTATTTGGTCTCTGCAAACTGTATGGTTCTTGCTGCTGCAACCATTTTCGTATTTTGTATTTACTGATATCAAACTTTCCGTCTTTTTTTACAAATTGATAAAGTTTGTCAGGCCCTGAGAAACTTGCAGGCTTTGAAGGGTTAAAATATATATCCTTTAAATAATCTTCCCAAGTTGTCATCCTGTCAACTATGCATTAGCAAATGATCGGAAATTAAACAGGTACTTACTTATATATTCTCTTGGTCATCTTCTTCCTCTCCGCTCTCTGAATCTTCCTCACTCTCTGAGTCGTCCTCTTCCTCCTCATCACTCTCAGAATCATCATCCTCCTCAATGTTCTCGTCATCGGACTTGCCGTTCGCATCATGATCAGACTCGTCCTTATTTAGCAGATTATCTAAATGGCTTTCAAACTGTTTTACAGCCATTGGTACGGCATCTTTCTCGCTGTATCCCTTCATTTTTAAGTTATCTGTCTCCTGCATAATTTGATTGTGTGTTACGCCATTGGCCAGTTGCAGCATATTCTTAATAAATACACTATAGTTTTTTAAGAACACAGCCATATCTAAGGATTTTAGCTTTGACTCTGCTTTTTCTTCTGCATCTTTTTCCTCCATTCCCTGGTCTATGTATTTGTCAACTTTTCTCTGCCATTCCTTCTCATTTTGTTCCCGTGCAGTTTCCATCAAGCCTTCGAAAACTGGAAGCTCTGCGTCTGTTGTAAGTTTGGGCAAATCGCCCTCTTCTAATTTGACCTTTTTAGCAGGTGGCTGGTTTTCAGGACACCAATTCTTTATATGTCTTTGCATATCATGAATGTTTTCAAACATTAGCCCACAGTCGTCACAAGAAGGCATGCTTTCTGTTGAACTGCAATCCGGCTGACTATCAAAAGGTGATATGTTGCTTGTGTCTTCAGAAATATAATATTCTGGTTTTACAACTGAGATGTATTCACTTTGACGTTCAGTCATCAGATGACTAGGTGGGTAATTTTCTTCCCCTTTTATAGATTCTGGCGCCTGAGTAAATATGTCTGACCTGAATCGCTCAGATTCTGGAGTTGACTGTTTAGCGTCGATCATCAGATAACTGAATGGTTGTTTAGTTGCTTCATGATACACATTCATAAACTGGTTGAGGCGTCTGGGAAACATGAAACGTCCGAGAGTTTGTAGTTGGTCTTGGCCCATGATAGATTTAAAAATAACCAGGTACTGGGTATTGCGTCTCTGTGTAACTGCTGTTTTGCCTTGAGGAAACAAAGACTGTGTAATATTTATACAACTGAGTGACCTATGGTGGCTGCCTTCAGTAAACAAATCAGCTATTCGCTGGTCTTGGGATGTGGTGGACATCATATCATCCAGTATAATTACATTGGTCTTCTCGGTATCGAAAAAATCGTCATTGTCCAGATTGAGAGGTATACCTTGAATAAATTGTATATTTGGCATTTAACAGTTGGGTTAAAGCTAGCGAGATTAAACTGTTGTAATAGCTATTGTATATACTGTACATGTATTGTTATACAGTGGTAGATATTTTGATTGCGGTGGTTATTAAACACATTTATTATTCAAACATGTATATTAGCATAAAGCACTGTAGTCACTACACCTCATTCATAGCACGAAAAACAGGGCATGCAGATGGTCAGACCAAAGAGTGAGATCGTTTGCGTGCTTAGCACTGTGTGGTCACTGGCGCGGTGTTAATTCACCCGTAAACCTATTTTTGTATCATAGCATATGACTGTGCTACTAGCAAACGCATCCATAAACCGTACATTAAAAGTATTAACATACAATTGTCTGGGCAACTTTGTCAGGTCATTTGTGTGTTTGAAAATTATGCTGTCATTTTACTCTGCTTTATGTTAAAATGCAAATATGAGGAATGAAATAAAGAGAGTGTATATGTGTGTATCTGTTGCATTGTTTCGATATCTTTCTATTAAATGCATATTGTATATATTTCTTTATGTAAATAATGTTTCTTATTAGTTGAGGGACATTGTATATATTATGTAAATTTATATGTGAATAAAATGATGACATGAAAAGGCAGTGTTATTTTTGTGCTTTCCCCCCCCCCTCGTGCACCCCATTCCCACACAAACCCTGCACGACGATTATTCGAGGTCACAGACAAATAACTTATACTTAATGATTTACCTGTTACAATAAAAACCCCAACGCCCTTAAGGTTCAACGACAGTTCAATAATAACACATGTATAGTCGTACGCATTCTCAACCCCATTTTTCACCGCCCTGGGGGCTTGTGGACTTTTACGTGCAATTACTATGGCTAAACAGACCTTTTTTGGATAATTTTTAATACGATTTTGTGATATATTTAAAAACGTGGATAACTTAAAATGTACGTGAAATACGATGAGCTATTAAAATATAGAGCATTGTTTATTCAACATGCATCGTCAGCAACTTGACAGGTATGCGCTATAAACAGATTATTGCGTCATCTTTTCCCTCCTTCCAGTGCTTTAACACGGGAGTCTATGGAAAAAAGTGGGCGATAATGGGGCACCTCCTGTGCCATATCGGGGCATAGACTACTCAAACCTTCCCTATCCAACACAGATTACCATCTAAGCTGAAATTATCCCGCCGGACCCACTCGTCCCGCTACGGATGGGATGGGGGGCACTGCGACAACACTCCCCATCAGACTCATTGCCACCTAAGCCGAGATCATCCCACCGGACCCACTGGTCCCTGCCACCCTGCCCCCCCCTCCGTGTTGTCTGTCCAGAGTCACCCTGACACCCCTCTACTGGTGGGGTGGGAGGAATAGTTCAGTTTGTGTCCTGCCCCCCTCTACTGGTGGGGTGGGAGGAATAGTTCAGTTTGTGTGCCCTGTCCTACCCCCCCCCCCCACCCTTCAGCAATCTGATGGTCTCCCGCTTGAATTATGTCGATATAAATAGCCAGCGTCCCCACCTCACCCCCGCCCCCACCCCCACCCCACCCCCCGAAATATTACAGAATAGCCTGTGTCTGATTAAAATGTAACAGGAGAGGGCGAATGTGAGCGCAAACATAACGATCCTTGTCAAAACAGGCGTCCTTCAGTTGAACAACAAGTCAGGAAGTCAGTCCCATTCTCTGGAGGTGTGGAAGCTAGTCCCAGTCAGTTAGAAAAAAAGGATAAAAAGTGTCAAGATGCAGCGTTCAGGCCCGGGGAGGGAGGGGGGAGGGGGGGGGCACTTGGCAACATGTGTCACCATGCATGTCCAAAAAAAAAGCGAGGAGACAGGATACAAATGTGGAACCAGGCGTTGTCCACGCGAAGTACCATTTTCGTTCAAAAAAAAGGGGGGAGGGGGTAATTTTCATCCAGTACTCCGAGTGACCGCACTCCGCGTCCAACAAAAAAGGCAGTTCATAAAATGTATAAACTTCTCGAGGTGTTTGTCCAGAGTTTGTCCTATCATTTTTTCATTGCAGGGAAGTGCTTACCCTAACCCTGTACTGACCCTCACCCTAACCCTGCACTCACCCTAACCCTACTCACCCCCACATTAACCCTGTACACACCCTAACGTTAACCCTACTCATCCTCACCCTAACCCTGTACTCACCTTAACTCTAACCCTGTACTCACCCTAATCCTACTCACCCTCACCCTTACCCTAACCCTGTATTCACCCTAACCCCATACTCACCCTCACCCTAGCATTGTACTCCCCCTAACCCCAATCCTGCACTCACCCTAACCCTGTACTCACCCTAATCCTACTCACCCTCACCCTAACCTTATGCTCACCCTAACCCTGTACTCATCCTCACCCAATCACCCTTACCCTAACCTGTACTCACCCTAACCCTGCTCACCCTCACCCTAGCATTGTACTCTCCCTAGCCCTAACCCCAACCCTGCACTCACTCTAACTGAGTACTCACCCTAATCTTACTCTAACAGTCATCCCCACCCTCATCCTAAACATACTCCTCAATAAACAAAATGAAAACATAGCTGCTAAATTTTACACTATGTGTTAGGGGATGAAATTTTACAAACTTCGAACTCCGCGGCTAGGGTCGTTTTAAACAGTCACGGACATGCATAGTAGTCCATTTTGTATGTGAGTGCCCTGCCCCTCCCCCTCCCCCTCCCTTCCGGGTGTTCACGGTAATCATTGATTTTCACCTTAAATCATGCACCCGTTAAAGGAAAATTATTCACCATTTTATGGTAAAATCCGGTATCTGTTAAAGCTGGCCGTCCGTGTTTCCAGCAGAGAACTTACATGCTCGAATCCGCATTGTGAAAAGGGCAATTTTGTTTGCATTAGGCGAAAATTGGTTTTTCCAGGAATCGTGTGACCACAAAGGGGCCTGACGTTCAATAAATGGAGAGTACTTCAGCGTGTCAAGCCACTTGCAGACTATAAACGAACGAGGACGGGCTGTATCTGTATATCTCACTGCACAAGCTCGTAGACAACTTATAGAACGTTGCTGCGTGCGGACAAGACAGTGTTTTGTGGTCGTGTGTGTGTATTATCTCTGACCGCAGGCATTGCGCATAGACCAACCTGCGTGACGTGTGGGGCGAGTTTATGTCTCACACCCATAGCAACTAAAGAGGACATTGTACTGTTAATGGATAGCACACGGAAAAACACGATAAAGAGACCGAGCCATGAAATATTGTCACTGGAATATCCGAATCTCGTGGTACCCAGCAGTCACGTGTGCGATTTCTCGCTTCTGGCGCGCTCTTCAATCGATCGCGATATCGAATGCCTGGATGTAGCTTACAGCTATCTCAAGCAATGTGGCTGGTATTATGGTCCGTTAACAGTGGCTGAGGCAAAGCAGAGATTGAAAAAATACCCAGTGGGCACATTCCTTCTCCGAAATAGCTCAGATCGGTACCACTTGTTCTCGCTGAGCTTCAAAACGCGACGCGGGACTACTTCCATTCGTATTGATTACGAGGAAGGCTTGTTTCGAATGGATGCAAAAATGGCCGATGCGAAACACGTGGTGTCATTCGACTGCGTCATGAAACTGATCGAAAATTACGTCACTAAAACTAGTCAGAAAGAGGAGAATGATTGTATTTTGGTGGAAAGTACGGGGCGGAGGGATACACCACTCATCTTGTCTCAAGGGTGTAAGGATACACCCGGACAATTAAAACATTTGTGTCGTGTAGCTTTAAATAAATCCACGACGGAGGACCAAAGGCGGCGATTACTGATCGTCATGCCCCCGGACCTAGAACACTATATGAAAGGATATCCTTATGGCGTGTGATTAATCAGCCATGGAGGAGTTTGCTTTTGGTACATACACCCGGAACTATGGAGATCGTAGCTTTGTTCGACGCAAGTGGGGGAGGCGGGGGGCGGGGCAGGGGAGGGGGGGGAGAGGAGAGCAGGCGGATAAAATTTTCGTCCCACTCTGTGATCCCGGAACTGTGCATTATGCAATTTGTCATGAATAAGACCAACGCACCTTTATCGTTAAATATCAACAAAAGCTTGACAATGTATAGGAATAATTGTCAAGTGACGAGCTGGTGTGTGGAGAGCCCTGTAAATTGCCGTTATTTATGCAGTCTCCAATCTTCAAAAATGAACATCTGCTTCTATTTAACAGTTGACATTTTGTGGTTATATATTATATTGATATGTGCACACTGAATATAATTCTATATTATTAAATAGAACATGTTGTCGCCTTTTTATTTTATTTTAGTTTTTTGCTTGGAGAAAGTCGCTTGTAGCAGTTTCTGCCTGTTGGGTGGGTGTAACTTCTGTCATTGAAAATGTTTTCACAAACGGAATGTGCTTTAAGCTATCTGTTCTCATGTTGTCGTGTAGCCAGGGGGTGGGTGAGGGGGTGGGGGGGGGCACCAAAGTACTAACTGGTTACCATGTGTGTCCATGATGATCCCACGGGGGGGGGGGGTGGTACCAAAGTACCAACTGGTTACTATGCGTGTCCATTACTTTTTTTGGACACGCACGATAACACATAAGACAGGAAGTACCCCCCTCCCCGTCCTAGGGTTGTATAGCAGTTGTGCCAGTCTATTCACTGGTTCAATCACAACCAAACAGCATTCAAATTTGTGGATCTAAAACCTTGGCTTCTCTGTTAAGTGCCAGCTTCAAACTACGTGCGCCAATTTTTTTTTGTCAGTTTTACAGCAAATTCTCTACGAATAGCTTAACTGCATTTATTGTGCAGATCCCCGCATTACGTAGCAACGCGGTGGCGTAGGGAACTCCATGGAAACTGACATCTAAACACAGCTGCTTAAATTTAGTTATCCGACCTCTGCCTTGGTAATGTTAAAAAAAAATTAAGATACAGTTTTTAAATCTGAAGTTTTAAATTTGTTGAAATGCAAATAAACGTTCAATAAATTATCATCGATTTCAGTTTTTTACTTCAGATTACGGAAAGTCGATTAAAAAAATTGAGAGTGTAATGATTGCGGATATCCGGCTAGAAACAGTAGGATCAATACGCCTCCTATTATTCATCCAGGAGGTCGGTTAGTGTTACTGGGAATTGTCTGACGTATCCGTGACTCTTGGTTCTTTCTATTCAACAAATTCTCAACAACAATGCCAACGCAGTCTTCCCTCTCACCAGTGCATAATAATCGTTGTGCATATTTAACGAAGTGACGACATTCTTTGTGGTATTTTTAGTTTATATGGCCACAAGCGTCGCGGAAATATTGCCTTTCAGAAAAAGAAAACTGGCTCAAGCTTCCAAAATAGCCATGCTATGAAATATTTGGAAAGTTTCACTGTTAACATATGGTAACGTTCAAAGACGGTATAGCAATGTCAAAAAGTGTGATAGTAACAGCAATCCTGTGACAGCCCTCTGTGAACTGTAGTTTTGGAACTCCGTACCGAACTCCGCCCCCTCGTCCCTCTCCCACCTTCCCACCATCTCATCCAGACTTCCAGTGTCGTATACAACACTTAACTTGAAATTTCATTAAAATCTTCATAGTGTGCCACGCATCCCTCAATGTCAATTCGGTGAAAAGTTCTCGGGCTCAAGCACTTAATATTTCACTTATCAGGCAATTTACTTAGTTATAAGCGAGCACTGGGGTTTATTTATCTCCCAAGAGAGTCTGAAATGGGCGGAAATTGAAGTGTTTCTTGCAAGAAAAAAGTATACAAAGGCATTAAAAAAATGCCTGCCAAGTGTTAAAAATTAGTGGTCATTTAGATATTGACGTGATCTTGAGTGTAAAGTTACGTGAATTTTAGTGCCACAGAGACCAGTTTGTAACATAACCAAGGGGCTAGGGGGAGGGAGCCCTTGGTATAATATGTATTACCATGTGTGTCAACTCCCCCTGCCCCACCTTCCTCCCCCTCCCCGCCCCGGGGTAACACCCAAGAACGCCTGTTACAATGAAAATTTTGTGAGAGGAAAATGTTTCTTTTTGATGTTCTTGGTATTTTCGTTGTTATTAAGACTGGTTCAATCACAACCAAACAGCATTCAAATTTGTGGATCTAAAACCTTGGCTTTTCTGTTAAGTGCCAGCTTCAAACTACGTGCGCCAATTTTTTTTGTCAGTTTTACAGCAAATTCTCTACGAATAGCTTAACTGCATTTATTGTGCAGATCCCCGCATTACGTAGCAACGCGGTGGCGTAGGGAACTCCATGGAAACTGACATCTAAACACAGCTGCTTAAATTTAGTTATCCGACCTCTGCCTTGGTAATGTTAAAAAAAAATTAAGATACAGTTTTTAAATCTGAAGTTTTAAATTTGTTGAAATGCAAATAAACGTTCAATAAATTATCATCGATTTCAGTTTTTTACTTCAGATTACGGAAAGTCGATTAAAAAAATTGAGAGTGTAATGACTGCGGATATCCGGCTAGAAACAGTAGGATCAATACGCCTCCTATTATTCATCCAGGAGGTCGGTTAGTGTTACTGGGAATTGTCTGACGTATCCGTGACTCTTGGTTCTTTCTATTCAACAAATTCTCAACAACAATGCCAACGCAGTCTTCCCTCTCACCAGTGCATAATAATCGTTGTGCATATTTAACGAAGTGACGACATTCTTTGTGGTATTTTTAGTTTATATGGCCACAAGCGTCGCGGAAATATTGCCTTTTAGAAAAGAAAACCGGCTCAAGCTTCCAAAATAGCCATGCTATGAAATATTTGGAAAGTTTCACTGTTAACATATGGTAACGTTCAAAGACGGTATAGCAATGTCAAAAAGTGATAGTAACAGCAATCCTGTGACAGCCCTCTGTGAACTGTAGTTTTGGAACTCCGTACCGAACTCCGCCCCCCGTCCCTCTCCCACCTTCCCACCATCTCATCCAGACTTCCAGTGTCGTATACAACACTTAACTTGAAATTTCATTAAAATCTTCATAGTGTGCCACGCATCCCTCAATGTCAATTCGGTGAAAAGTTCTCGGGCTCAAGCACTTAATATTTCACTTATCAGGCAATTTATTTAGTTATAAGCGAGCACTGGGGTTTATTTATCTCCCAAGAGAGTCTGAAATGGGCGGAAATTGAAGTGTTTCTTGTAAGAAAAAAGTATACAAAAGTATTAAAAAAATGCCTGCCAAGTGTTAAAAATTAGTGGTCATTTAGATATTGACGTGATCTTGAGTGTAAAGTTACGTGAATTTTAGTGCCACAGAGACCAGTTTGTAACATACCCAAGGGGCTAGGGGGAGGGAGCCCTTGGTATCATATGTATTACCATGTGTGTCATCTCTCCCCTGCCCCACCTTCCTCCCCCTTCCCGCCCCGGGGTAACACCCAAGAACGCCTGTTACAATGAAAATTTTGTGAGAGGAAAATGTTTCTTTTTGATGTTCTTGGTATTTTCGTTGTTATTAAGACTGGTTCAATCACAACCAAACAGCATTCAAATTTGTGGATCTAAAACCTTGGCTTTTCTGTTAAGTGCCAGCTTCAAACTACGTGCGCCAATTTTTTTTGTCAGTTTTACAGCAAATTCTCTACGAATAGCTTAACTGCATTTATTGTGCAGATCCCCGTATTACGTAGCAACGCGGTGGCGTAGGGAACTCCATGGAAACTGACATCTAAACACAGCTGCTTAAATTTAGTTATCCGACCTCTGCCTTGGTAATGTTAAAAAAAATTAAGATACAGTTTTTAAATCTGAAGTTTTAAATTTGTTGAAATGCAAATAAACGTTCAATAAATTATCATCGATTTCAGTTTTTTACTTCAGATTACGGAAAGTCGATTAAAAAATTGAGAGTGTAATGATTGCGGATATCCGGCTAGAAACAGTAGGATCAATACGCCTCCTATTATTCATCCAGGAGGTCGGTTAGTGTTACTGGGAATTGTCTGACGTATCCGTGACTCTTGGTTCTTTCTATTCAACAAATTCTCAACAACAATGCCAACGCAGTCTTCCCTCTCACCAGTGCATAATAATCGTTGTGCATATTTAACGAAGTGACGACATTCTTTGTGGTATTTTTAGTTTATATGGCCACAAGCGTCGCGGAAATATTGCCTTTTGGAAAAAAAACCGGCTCAAGCTTCCAAAATAGCCATGCTATGAAATATTTGGAAAGTTTCACTGTTAACATATGGTAACGTTCAGAGACGGTATAGCAATGTCAAAAAGTGTGACAGTAACAGCAATCCTGTGACAGCCCTCTGTGAACTGTAGTTTTGGAACTCCGTACCGAACTCCGCCCCCCGTCCCTCTCCCACCTTCCCACCATCTCATCCAGACTTCCAGTGTCGTATACAACACTTAACTTGAAATTTCATTAAAATCTTCATAGTGTGCCACGCATCCCTCAATGTCAATTCGGTGAAAAGTTCTCGGGCTCAAGCACTTAATATTTCACTTATCAGGCAATTTACTTAGTTATAAGCGAGCACTGGGGTTTATTTATCTCCCAAGAGAGTCTGAAATGGGCGGAAATTGAAGTGTTTCTTGTAAGAAAAAAGTATACAAAAGTATTAAAAAAATGCCTGCCAAGTGTTAAAAATTAGTGGTCATTTAGATATTGACGTGATCTTGAGTGTAAAGTTACGTGAATTTTATTGCCACAGAGACCAGTTTGTAACATACCCAAGGGGCTAAGGGGAGGGAGCCCTTGGTATCATATGTATTACCATGTGTGTCATCTCCTCCCTGCCCCACCTTCCTCCCCCTCCCAGCCCCGGGCTAACACCCAAGAACGCCTGTTACAATGAAAATTTTGTGAGAGGAAAATGTTTCTTTTTGATATTCTTGGTATTTTCGTTGTTAAGACAAACCAAAAAAAACTAGTATTTTTGGCTTGTCTAACCCGATATGAAAGAACGAGGCAAAAGGCTTCACGCACCTGGTAACACGTTTATAATTTAGTAAAACGAAACGCAGAGGTTGTTTTTGTTTGGTGCTATTTACTTTACATTATACAGCTTTGTTGTTTAAATTGATAGTTTACATATGGAGCGCGACTTTTAAAAAGTCTTTTAAAAGGTATCCGCAAATATTTGTGAATTTTTTTAAAATTTAACTTCTTCACCAGATCTCAGTCAGGTGCGTAAAGTGGTATGAGATGATGGTGGATGGGTCAGCCCCCGCCCCCAACCTCCACTGAAAGCTTAGGGGCCAAGAGAGTTCAAGGCTGTGCAAATGCTAATGTTATGTGCGATGGATGACGTCATAAATTTTGTATAATGGGGATGAGGGCTTTGTTGTAAAACAGATGATCTCTGGGGAGATCTACCTGTTTATGTATAAACACAGAGCGGATGGATATTTTGAAAGGTAGTTACTCTCTTTTATGAGTGCTATTTTCGCGGAATCCCCAGTGGGTTTGCGGAGTAAAAACGTGTACACAACAGACCAAATGGCGGTAGAGGTTGGCTGTTGGACAACAACGGGGTTGGGGTGGGGGGGAGAGGCAAAATTTTGAAAACACACTTGTATGAATGTCGCCCAATGAGACGATACCTCGTGCCGGGTGGGCGGGGCTGTCCTTAAAGGAGGACGCTTATGCGTGTGTGTGTGGAAGGGGGGAGGGGGAGTGTTCAGTTTTCCTGTCAAGAATACAAGCTCAAGTAATACCACTTTTCTGAAATTTTTAGTTGAAAATGCGCCGACAACCATTCAAAGCACCGATTTGTTTAGCCAGTGTGTTGTGTCTGGTAGAAACTGTTACTAAAAATACTCTATCTGTGTCGGTTCTTAGAAAAAAAAATAGTACTTCAGTTTTGTACAGTAGAAACAACAATGCGATTTGTGATCTGAATGGTGTACTGAGGGTACTGAGGGTACTTTGTACATGCGGGTTGATTAATTTCTTCAGGGAGTGAAAGTAATCCTGGATCAAACCGCACCGGTGGTGGTGTTTCCAGATTGTACGACGCCCTTACTTGATAAGCTAACAAGTTAAATAACGCGAGAAAACAACAGTTGATACAAATTGAGGCTATGTGTGTATTTATTTGTGTGTGTTTTTGTTTGTTTGTTGTTGTTGTTGTTTTTTGTGTTTTTTTTTGCATGGCTTTAATAGTGATGACATCACACAATTGGATTGCAGTAGATTATCCACACATGAAAACAGTGCAGTAATTTAAAACAATGGTTGCACGTTGAACGATAAAAATAGTATGAGAGGTTCGCTTGGTAGATAAGTTCTTCCGTGTTAAATTCTCCGAACAATGTCCACTAAATTCCTGCTTCCTGCATGATGTTAAATAAGCCGATTCACAGTTTAGTCCAGGGTGAAAACTAGACCGAATTTCGCTACACGTAGCGAAATAGTACCCACTTGCAAGGGCAGAGACACAACATATTTGGTCAAAGACACATTTTTCAGTGTTTCAAAATAATTGTCAGCTTCCGGATTATTATCTTGAACGAGGCCATCGAAGTGAATATAACGGAACCTCATTTGGGCACCAAAAAATCAAATTCAGTTTTCTAACCGTTTTTGAGATACTGGTCCACTTGCAGTTTTTGACATTGACCATGATGGAGAGGGTCAAGATCACCGATATAGCTCTTATGCAACGTTGTTTAGGCCCAAAGGGTCGAAAATGAGCTCAAAATCGCCCTATCTCTAACCGTTATCGAGATAATAGCCAACTTCCGGTTTTTGACCTTGACCGTGACCCAGAAGGTCAAGGTCACCGAGGTACCTCTTATGTAACGTTGTTTAGGCCCAAAGGGTCGAAAATGACCTCAAAATCGCTCTATCTCTAACCGTTTCCGAGATAATAGTCAACTTCCGGTTTTTGACCTTGACCGTGACCCAGAAGGTCAAGGTCACCGAAGTACCTCTTATGTAACGTTGTTTAGGTCCAAAGGGTCGAAAATGAGCTCAAAATCGCCATATCTCTATCCGTTATCGAGATAATAGCCAACTTCCGGTTTTTAACCTTGACCGTGATCCAGAAGGTCAAGGTCACCGAGGTACCTCTTATGTAACGTTGTTTAGGCCCAAAGGGTCGAAAATGAGCTCAAAATCGCCCTATCTCTAACCGTTATCGATATAATAGCCAATTTCCGGTTTTTGACCTTGACCGTGATCCAGAAGGTCAAGGTCACCGAGGTACCTCTTATGTAACATTGTTTAGGCCCAAAGGGTCGAAAATAGCTCAAAATCGCTCTATTTCTAACCGTTTTCGAGATAATAGTCAACTTCCGGTTTTTAACATTGACCGTGACCCAGAAGGTCAAGGTCACCGAGGTACCTCTTATGTAACGTTGTTTAGGCCCAAAGGGTCGAAAATGAGCTCAAAATCGCTCTATCTCTAACCGTTTTCGAGATAATAGTCAACTTCCGGTTTTTGACCTTGACCGTGACCCAGAAGGTCAGGGTCACCAAGGTACCTCTTATGTAACGTTGTTTAGGGCCAAAGTGTCGAAAATGAGCTCAAAATCGCTCTATCTCTAACTGTTTTCGAGATAATAGTCAACTTTCGGTTTTTGACCTTGACCGTGATCCAGAAGGTCAGGGTCACCAAGGTACCTCTTATGTAACGTTGTTTAGGCCCAAAGGGTCGAAAATGAGCTCAAAATCGCCTTATCTCTAACCGTTATCGAGATAATAGCCAACTTCCGATTTTTGACCTTGACCGTGATCCAGAAGGTCAAGGTCACCGAGGTAACTCTTATGTAACGTTGTTTAGGCCCAAAGGGTCGAAAATGAGCTCAAAATCGCTCTATCTCTAACTGTTTTCGAGATAATAGTCAACTTCCGGTTTTTGACCTTGACGGTGACCCAGAAGGTCAAGGCCACCGAGGTACCTCTTATGTAACGTTGTTTAGGCCCAAAGGGTCGAAAATGAGCTCAACATCGCTCTATCTCTAACCGTTTTCGAGATAATAGTCAACTTCCGGTTTTTGACTTTGACCGTGACCCAGAAAGTCAAGGTCACCGAGGTACCTCTTATGTAACATTGTTAAGGCCCAAAGGGTCGAAAATGAGCTCAAAATCGCTCTATCTCTAACCGTTTTCGAGATAATAGTCAACTTCCGGTTTTTGACCTTGACCGTGACCCAGAAGGTCAGGGTCACCAAGGTACCTCTTATGTAACGTTGTTTAGGCCCAAAGGGTCGAAAATGAGCTCAAAATCGCTCTATCTCTAACCGTTTTCGAGATAATAGTCAACTTCCGGTTGTTGACCTTGACCGTGACCCATAAGGTCAAGGTCACCAAGGTACCTCTTATGTAATATTGTTTTGGGCCCAAAGGGTCGAAAATGAGCTCAAAATCGCTCTATCTCTAACCGTTTTCGAGATAATAGTCAACTTCCGGTTTTCGACCTTGACCGTGACCCAGAAAGTCAAGGTCACCGAGGTACCTCTTATGTAAAATTGTCTAGGCCCAAAGGGTCGAAAAAAAAATGAAAATCTCTCCATTTCTAACCGTTTTCGAGATAATAGTCAACTTCCGGTTTTTAACCTTGACCGTGACGCAGAAGGTCAAGGTCACCGAGGTACCTCTTATGTAACCTTGTTTAGGCCCAAAGGGTCGAAAATGAGCTCAAAATGGCTCTATCTCTAACCGTTTTCGAGATAATAGTCAACTTCCGGATTTCAACCTTGACCGTGACCCAGAAGGTCAAGGTCACCAAGGTACCTCTTTTGTAACGTTGTTTAGGCCCAAAGGGTCGAAAATGAGCTCAAAATCGCCCTATCTCTAACCGTTATCGAGATAATAGCCAACTTCCGCTTTTTGACCTTGACCGTGATCCAGAAGGTCAAGGTCACCGAGGTACCTCTTATGTAACGTTGTTTAGGCCCAAAGGGTCGAAAATAAGCTCAAAATCGCGCTATCTCTAACCGTTTTCGAGATAATAGTCAACTTCCGGCTTTTCACCTTGACCGTGACCCAGAAAGTCAAGGTCACCGAGGTACCTCTTATGTAAAATTGTTTAGGCCCAAAGGGTCGAAAATAGATGAAAATCGCTCTATTTCTAACCGTTTTCGAGATAATAGTCAACTTCCGGTTGTTGACCTTGACCGTGACCCAGAAGGTCAAGGTCACCAAGGTACCTCATATGTAACGTTGTTTAGGCCCAAAGGGTCGAAAATGAGCTCAAAATCGCCCTATCTCTAACCGTTATCGAGATAATAGCCAACTTCCGGTTTTTGACCTTGACCGTGATCCAGAAAGTCAAGGTCACCGAGGTACCTCTTATGTAACGTTGTTTAGTCCCAAAGAGTCGAAAATGAGCTCAAAATCGCTCTATCTCTAACCGTTTTCGAGATAATAGTCAACTTCCGGTTTTTGACCTTGACCGTGACCCAGAAAGTCAAGGTCACCGAGGTACCTCTTATGTAACGTTGTTTAGGCCCAAAGGGTCGAAAATGAGCTCAAAATCGCCCTATCTCTAACCGTTATCGAGATAATAGCCAACTTCCGGTTGTTGACCTTGACCGTGATCCAGAAGGTCAAGGTCACCGAGGTACCTCTTATGTAACGTTGCTTAGTCCCAAAGAGTCGAAAATGAGCTCAAAATCGCTCTATCTCTAACCGTTTTCGAGATAATAGTCAATTTCCGGTTTTTGACCTTGACCGTGACCCAGAAAGTCAAGGTCACCGAGGTACCTCTTATGTAACATTGTTTAGGCCCAAAGGGTCGAAAATGAGCTCAAAATCGCCCTATCTCTAACCGTTATCGAGATAATAGCCAACTTCCGGTTTTTGACCTTGACCGTGATCCAGAAGGTCAAGGTCACCGAGGTACCTCTTATGTAACGTTGTTTAGTCCTAAAGAGTCGAAAATGAGCTCAAAATCGCTCTATCTCTAACCGTTTTCGAGATAATAGTCAACTTCCGGTTTTTGACCTTGACCGTGACCCAGAAAATCAAAGTCACCGAGGTACCTCTTATGTAACGTTGTTTAGGCCCAAAGGGTCGCAAATGAGCTCAAAATCGCTCTATCTCTAACCGTTTTCGAGATAATAGTCAACTTCCGGTTGTTGACCTTGACCGTGACCCAGAAGGTCAAGCTCACCGAGGTACCTCTTATGTAACGTTGTTTAGGCCCAAAGGGTCGAAAATGAGCTCAAAATCGCTCTATCTCTAACCGTTTTCGAGATAATAGTCAACTTCCGGCTTTTCACCTTGACCGTGACCCAGAAAGTCAAGGTCACCGAGGTACCTCTTATGTAGCGTTGTTTAGGCCCAAAGGGTCGAAAATAGATGAAAATCGCTCTATTTCTAACCGTTTTCGAGATAATAGTCAACTTCCGGTTTTTAACGTTGACCGTGACCCAGAAGGTCAGAGTCACCAAGGTACCTCCTATGTAACGTTGTTTAGGCCCAAAGGGTCGAAAATGAGCTGAAAATCGCTCTATCTCTAACCGTTTTCGAGATAATAGTCAACTTCCGGTTGTTGACCTTGACCGTGACCCATAAGGTCAAGGTCACCAAAGTATCTCATATGTAACGTTGTTTAGGCCCAAATGGGTCGAAAATGAGCTCAAAATCGCTCTATCTCTAACCGTTTTCGAGATAATAGTCAACTTCTGGTTGTTGACCATGACCGTGATCCAGAAGGTCAAGGTCACCAAGGTACCTCTTATGTAATATTGTTTTGGGCCCAAAGGGTCGAAAATGAGCTCAAAATCGCTCTATCTCTAACCGTTTTCGAGATAATAGTCAACTTCCGGTTTTCGACCTTGACCGTGACCCAGAAAGTCAAGGTCACCGAGGTACCTCTTATGTAAAATTGTCTAGGCCCAAAGGGTCGAAAAAAAATGAAAATCGCTCCATTTCTAACCGTTTTCGAGATAATAGTCAACTTCCGGTTTTTAACCTTGACCGTGACGCAGAAGGTCAAGGTCACCGAGGTACCTCTTATGTAACCTTGTTTAGGCCCAAAGGGTCGAAAATGAGCTCAAAATGGCTCTATCTCTAACCGTTTACGAGATAATAGTCAACTTCCGGATTTCAACCTTGACCGTGACCCAGAAGGTCAAGGTCACCAAGGTACCTCTTATGTAACGTTGTTTAGGCCCAAAGGGTCGAAAATGAGCTCAAAATCGCCCTATCTCTAACCGTTATCGAGATAATAGCCAACTTCCGCTTTTTGACCTTGACCGTGATCCAGAAGGTCAAGGTCACCGAGGTACCTCTTATGTAACGTTGTTTAGGCCCAAAGGGTCGAAAATAAGCTCAAAATCGCGCTATCTCTAACCGTTTTCGAGATAATAGTCAACTTCCGGCTTTTCACCTTGACCGTGACCCAGAAAGTCAAGGTCACCGAGGTACCTCTTATGTAAAATTGTTTAGGCCCAAAGGGTCGAAAATAGATGAAAATCGCTCTATTTCTAACCGTTTTCGAGATAATAGTCAACTTCCGGTTGTTGACCTTAACCGTGACCCAGAAGGTCAAGGTCACCAAGGTACCTCATATGTAACGTTGTTTAGGCCCAAAGGGTCGAAAATGAGCTCAAAATCGCCCTATCTCTAACCGTTATCGAGATAATAGCCAACTTCCGGTTTTTGACCTTGACCGTGGTCTAGAAGGTCAAGGTCACCGAGGTACCTCTTATGTAACGTTGTTTAGTCCCAAAGAGTCGAAAATGAGCTCAAAATCGCTCTATCTCTAACCGTTTTCGAGATAATAGTCAACTTCCGGTTTTTGACCTTGACCGTGACCCAGAAAGTCAAGGTCACCGAGGTACCTCTTATGTAACGATGTTTAGGCCCAAAGGGTCGAAAATGAGCTCAAAATCGCCCTATCTCTAACCGTTATCGAGATAATAGCCAACTTCCGGTTGTTGACCTTGACCGTGATCCAGAAGGTCAAGGTCACCGAGGTACCTCTTATGTAACGTTGCTTAGTCCCAAAGAGTCGAAAATGAGCTCAAAATCGCTCTATCTCTAACCGTTTTCGAGATAATAGTCAATTTCCGGTTTTTGACCTTGACCGTGACCCAGAAAGTCAAGGTCACCGAGGTACCTCTTATGTAACGTTGTTTAGGCCCAAAGGGTCGAAAATGAGCTCAAAATCGCTCTATCTCTAACCGTTTTCGAGATAATAGTCAACTTCCGGCTTTTCACCTTGACCGTGACCCAGAAAGTCAAGGTCACCGAGGTACCTCTTATGTAAAATTGTTTAGGCCCAAAGAGTCGAAAATAGATGAAAATCGCTCTATTTCTAACCGTTTTCGAGATAATAGTCAACTTCCGGTTTTTAACCTTGACCGTGACCCAGAAGGTTAGGGTCACCAAGGTACCTCTTATGTAACGTTGTTTAGGCCCAAAGGGTCGAAAATGAGCTCAAAATCGCTCTATCTCTAATTGTTTTCGAGATAATAGTCAACTTCCGGTTGTTGACCTTGACCGTGACCCAGAAGGTCAAGGTCACCGAGGTATCTCTTATGTAACGTTGTTTAGGCCCAAAGGGTCGAAAATGAGCTCAAAATCGCCATATCTCTATCCGTTATCGAGATAATAGCCAACTTCCGGTTTTTGACCTTGACCGTGATCCAGAAGGTCAAGGTCACCGAGGTACCTCTTATGTAACGTTGTTTAGGCCCAAAGGGTCGAAAATGAGCTCAAAATCGCTCTATCTCTAACCGTTTTCGATATAATAGCCAATTTCCGGTTTTTGACCTTGACCGTGATCCAGAAGGTCAAGGTCACCGAGGTACCTCTTATGTAACGTTGTTTAGGCCCAAAGAGTCGAAAATGAGCTCAAAATCGCTCTATCTCTAACCGTTTTCGAGATAATAGTCAACTTCCGGTTGTTGACCTTGACCGTGACCCAGAAAGTCAAGGTCACCGAGGTACCTCTTATGTAACGTTGTTTAGGCCCAAAGGGTCGAAAATGAGCTCAAAATCGCTCTATCTCTAACCGTTTTCGAGATAATAGTCAACTTCCGGCTTTTTACCTTGACCGTGACCCAGAAAGTCAAGGTCACCGAGGTACCTCTTATGTAAAATTGTTTAGGCCCAAAGAGTCGAAAATAGATGAAAATCGCTCTATTTCTAACCGTTTTCGAGATAATAGTCAACTTCCGGTTTTTAACCTTGGCCGTGACCCAGAAGATCAGGGTCACCAAGGTACCTCTTATGTAACGTTGTTTAGGCCCAAAGGGTCGAAAATGAGCTCAAAATCGCTCTATCTCTAATTGTTTTCGAGATAATAGTCAACTTCCGGTTGTTGACCTTGACCGTCACCCAGAAGGTCAAGGTCACCGAGGTACCTCTTATGTAACGTTGTTTAGGCCCAAAGGGTCGAAAATGAGCTCAAAATCGCCATATCTCTATCCGTTATCGAGATAATAGCCAACTTCCGGTTTTTGACCTTGACCGTGATCCAGAAGGTCAAGGTCACCGAGGTACCTCTTATGTAACGTTGTTTAGGCCCAAAGGGTCGAAAATGAGCTCAAAATCGCTCTATCTCTAACCGTTTTCGAGATAATAGTCAACTTCCGGTTGTTGACCTTGACCGTGACCCAGAAGGTCAAGCTCACCGAGGTACCTCTTATGTAACGTTGTTTAGGCCCAAAGGGTCGAAAATGAGCTCAAAATCGCTCTATCTCTAACCGTTTTCGAGATAATAGTCAACTTCCGGCTTTTCACCTTGACCGTGACCCAGAAAGTCAAGGTCACCGAGGTACCTCTTATGTAAAATTGTTTAGGCCCAAAGAGTCGAAAATAGATGAAAATCGCTCTATTTCTAACCGTCTTCGAGATAATAGTCAACTTCCGGTTTTTAACCTTGACCGTGACCCAGAAGGTCAGGGTCACCAAGGTACCTCTTATGTAACGTTGTTTAGGCCCAAAGGGTCGAAAATGAGCTCAAAATCGCTCTATCTCTAATTGTTTTCGAGATAATAGTCAACTTCCGGTTGTTGACCTTGACCGTGACCCAGAAGGTCAAGGTCACCGAGGTATCTCTTATGTAACGTTGTTTAGGCCCAAAGGGTCGAAAATGAGCTCAAAATCGCCATATCTCTATCCGTTATCGAGATAATAGCCAACTTCCGGTTTTTGACCTTGACCGTGATCCAGAAGGTCAAGGTCACCGAGGTACCTCTTATGTAACGTTGTTTAGGCCCAAAGGGTCGAAAATGAGCTCAAAATCGCTCTATCTCTAACCGTTTTCGATATAATAGCCAATTTCCGGTTTTTGACCTTGACCGTGATCCAGAAGGTCAAGGTCACCGAGGTACCTCTTATGTAACGTTGTTTAGGCCCAAAGAGTCGAAAATGAGCTCAAAATCGCTCTATCTCTAACCGTTTTCGAGATAATAGTCAACTTCCGGTTGTTGACCTTGACCGTGACCCAGAAAGTCAAGGTCACCGAGGTACCTCTTATGTAACGTTGTTTAGGCCCAAAGGGTCGAAAATGAGCTCAAAATCGCTCTATCTCTAACCGTTTTCGAGATAATAGTCAACTTCCGGCTTTTTACCTTGACCGTGACCCAGAAAGTCAAGGTCACCGAGGTACCTCTTATGTAAAATTGTTTAGGCCCAAAGAGTCGAAAATAGATGAAAATCGCTCTATTTCTAACCGTTTTCGAGATAATAGTCAACTTCCGGTTTTTAACCTTGGCCGTGACCCAGAAGATCAGGGTCACCAAGGTACCTCTTATGTAACGTTGTTTAGGCCCAAAGGGTCGAAAATGAGCTCAAAATCGCTCTATCTCTAATTGTTTTCGAGATAATAGTCAACTTCCGGTTGTTGACCTTGACCGTCACCCAGAAGGTCAAGGTCACCGAGGTACCTCTTATGTAACGTTGTTTAGGCCCAAAGGGTCGAAAATGAGCTCAAAATCGCCATATCTCTATCCGTTATCGAGATAATAGCCAACTTCCGGTTTTTGACCTTGACCGTGATCCAGAAGGTCAAGGTCACCGAGGTACCTCTTATGTAACGTTGTTTAGGCCCAAAGGGTCGAAAATGAGCTCAAAATCGCTCTATCTCTAACCGTTTTCGAGATAATAGTCAACTTCCGGTTGTTGACCTTGACCGTGACCCAGAAGGTCAAGCTCACCGAGGTACCTCTTATGTAACGTTGTTTAGGCCCAAAGGGTCGAAAATGAGCTCAAAATCGCTCTATCTCTAACCGTTTTCGAGATAATAGTCAACTTCCGGCTTTTCACCTTGACCGTGACCCAGAAAGTCAAGGTCACCGAGGTACCTCTTATGTAAAATTGTTTAGGCCCAAAGAGTCGAAAATAGATGAAAATCGCTCTATTTCTAACCGTTTTCGAGATAATAGTCAACTTCCGGTTTTTAACCTTGACCGTGACCCAGAAGGTTAGGGTCACCAAGGTACCTCTTATGTAACGTTGTTTAGGCCCAAAGGGTCGAAAATGAGCTCAAAATCGCTCTATCTCTAATTGTTTTCGAGATAATAGTCAACTTCCGGTTGTTGACCTTGACCGTGACCCAGAAGGTCAAGGTCACCGAGGTATCTCTTATGTAACGTTGTTTAGGCCCAAAGGGTCGAAAATGAGCTCAAAATCGCCTATCCGTTATCGAGATAATAGCCAACTTCCGGTTTTTGACCTTGACCGTGATCCAGAAGGTCAAGGTCACCGAGGTACCTCTTATGTAACGTTGTTTAGGCCCAAAGGGTCGAAAATGAGCTCAAAATCGCTCTATCTCTAACCGTTTTCGAGATAATAGTCAACTTCCGGTTGTTGACCTTGACCGTGACCCAGAAAGTCAAGGTCACCGAGGTACCTCTTATGTAACGTTGTTTAGGCCCAAAGGGTCGAAAATGAGCTCAAAATCGCTCTATCTCTAACCGTTTTCGAGATAATAGTCAACTTCCGGCTTTTTACCTTGACCGTGACCCAGAAAGTCAAGGTCACCGAGGTACCTCTTATGTAAAATTGTTTAGGCCCAAAGAGTCGAAAATAGATGAAAATCGCTCTATTTCTAACCGTTTTCGAGATAATAGTCAACTTCCGGTTTTTAACCTTGGCCGTGACCCAGAAGATCAGGGTCACCAAGGTACCTCTTATGTAACGTTGTTTAGGCCCAAAGGGTCGAAAATGAGCTCAAAATCGCTCTATCTCTAATTGTTTTCGAGATAATAGTCAACTTCCGGTTGTTGACCTTGACCGTCACCCAGAAGGTCAAGGTCACCGAGGTACCTCTTATGTAACGTTGTTTAGGCCCAAAGGGTCGAAAATGAGCTCAAAATCGCCATATCTCTATCCGTTATCGAGATAATAGCCAACTTCCGGTTTTTGACCTTGACCGTGATCCAGAAGGTCAAGGTCACCGAGGTACCTCTTATGTAACGTTGTTTAGGCCCAAAGGGTCGAAAATGAGCTCAAAATCGCCCTATCTCTAACCGTTATCGATATAATAGCCAATTTCCGGTTTTTGACCTTGACCGTGATCCAGAAGGTCAAGGTCACCAAGGTACCTCTTATGTAACGTTGTTTAGGCCCAAAGAGTCGAAAATGAGCTCAAAATCGCTCTACCTCTAACCGTTTTCGAGATAATAGTCAACTTCCGGTTGTTGACCTTGACCGTGACCCAGAAAGTCAAGGTCACCGAGGTACCTCTTATGTAACGTTGTTTAGGCCCAAAGGGTCGAAAATGAGCTCAAAATCGCTCTATCTCTAACCGTTTTCGAGATAATAGTCAACTTCCGGTTGGTGACCTTGACCGTGACCCAGAAGGTCAAGGTCACCGAGGTACCTCATATGTAACGTTGTTTAGGCCCAAAGGGTCGAAAATGAGCTCAAAATCGCTCTATCTCTAACCGTTTTCGACATAATAGTCAACTTCCGGTTGTTGACCTTGACCGTGACCCAGAAGGTCAAGGTCACCAAGGTACTTCTTATGTAACGTTGTTTAGGCCCAAAGGGTCGAAAATGAGCTCAAAATCGCCCTATCTCTAACCGTTATCGATATAATAGCCAACTTCCGGTTTTTGACCTTGACTGTGACCCAGAAGGTCAAGGTCACCAAGGTACCTCTTATGTAACGTTGTTTAGGCTCAAAGGGTCGAAAATGAGCTCAAAATCGCCCTATCTCTAACCGTTATCGATATAATAGCCAACTTCCGGTTTTTTACCTTGACCGTGATCCAGAAGGTCAAGGTCACCGAGGTATCTCTTATGTAACGTTGTTTAGGCCCAAAGGGTCGAAAATGAGCTCAAAATCGCTCTATCTCTAACCGTTTTCGAGATAATAGTGAACTTCCGGTTTTTGACCTTGACCGTGAACCAGAAAGTCATGAGCTCAAAATCGCTCTATCTCTAACCGTTTTCGAGATAATAGTCAACTTCCGGTTTTTAACCTTGACCGTGACCCAGAAGGTCAGGGTCACCAAGGTACCTCTTATGTAACGTTGTTTAGGCCCAAAGGGTAAAAAATGAGCTCAAAATCGCCCTATCTCAAACTGTTTTCGAGATAATAGTCAACTTCCGGTTTTTGACCTTGACCGTGACCCAGAAGGTCAAGTTCACCGAGGAACCTCTTATGTAACGTTGTTTAGGCCCAAAGGGTCGAAAATGAGCTCAAAATCGCTCTATCTCTAACCGTTTTCGAGATAATAGTCAACTTCCGGTTGTTGACCTTGACCGTGACCCAGAAGGTCAAGGTCACCAAGGTACCTCTTATGTAACGTTGTTTAGGCCCAAAGGGTCGAAAATGAGCTCAAAATCGCCCTATCTCTAACCGTTATCGAGATAATAGCCAACTTCCGGTTTTTGACCTTGACCGTGATCCAGAAGGTCAAAGTCAACGAGGTACCTCTTATGTAACGTTGTTTAGGCCCAAAGGGTCGAAAATGAGCTCAAAATCGCTCTATCTCTAACCGTTTTCGAGATAATAGTCAACTTCCGGTTTTTGGCCTTGACCGTGACCCAGAAAGTCAAGGTCACCGAGGTACCTCTTATGTAAAATTGTTTAGGCCCAAAGGGTCGAAAATAGATGAAAATCGCTCTATTTCTAACCGTTTTCGAGATAATAGTCAACTTCCGGTTTTTAACCTTGTCCGTGACACAGAAGGTCAGGGTCACCAAGGTACCTCTTATGTAACGTTGTTTAGGCCCAAAGGGTCGAAAATGAGCTCAAAATCGCCCTATCTCTAACCGTTATCGAGATAATAGTCAACTTCCGGTTTTGACCTTGACCGTGATCCAGAAGGTCAAGGTCACCGAGGTAATTCTTATGTAACGTTGTTTAGGCCCAAAGGGTCGAAAATGAGCTCAAAATCGCTCTATCTCTAACCGTTTTCGAGATAATAGTCAACTTCCGGTTTTTGGCCTTGACCGTGACCCAGAAAGTCAAGGTCACCGAGGTACCTCTTATGTAAAATTGTTTAGGCCCAAAGGGTCGAAATAGATGAAAATCGCTCTATTTCTAACCGTTTTCGAGATAATAGTCGACTTCCGGTTTTTGACCTTGACCGTGACCCAGAAGGTCAAGTTCACCGAGGTACCTCTTATGTAACGTTGTTTAGGCCCAAAGGGTCGAAAATGAGCTCAAAATCGCCCTATCTCTAACCGTTTTCGAGATAATAGTCAACTTCCGGTTGTTGACCTTGACCGTGACCCAGAAGGTCAAGGTCACCGAGGTACCTCTTATGTAACGTTGTTTAGGCCCAAAGGGTCGAAAATGAGCTCAAAATCGCTCTATCTCTAACCGTTTTCGAGATAATAGTCAACATCCGGTTGTTGACCTTGACCGTGACCCAGAAGGTCAAGGTCACCAGGGTACCTCTTATGTAACGTTGTTTAGGCCCAAAGGGTCGAAAATGAGCTCAAAATCGCCCCATCTCTAACCGTTATCGAGATAATAGCCAACTTCCGTTTTTGACCTTGACCGTGATCCAGAAGGTCAAGGTCACCGAGGTACCTCTTATGTAACGTTGTTTAGGCCCAAAGGGTCGAAAATGAGCTCAAAATCGCTCTATCTCTAACCGTTTTCGAGATAATAGTCAACTTCCGGTTTTTGACCTTGACCGTGACCCAGAAAGTCAAGGTCACCGAGGTACCTCTTATGTAAAATTGTTTAGGCCCAAAGGGGTCGAAAATAGATGAAAATCGCTCTATTTCTAACCGTTTTCGAGATAATAGTCAACTTCCGGTTTTTAACCTTGTCCGTGACACAGAAGGTCAGGGTCACCAAGGGTACCTCTTATGTAACGTTGTTTTAGGCCCAAAGGGTCGAAAATGAGCTCAAAATCGCCCTATCTCTAACCGTTATCGAGATAATAGCCAACTTCCGGTTTTTGACCTTGACCGTGATCCAGAAGGTCAAGGTCACCGAGGTAATTCTTATGTAACGTTGTTTAGGCCCAAAGGGTCGAAAATGAGCTCAAAATCGCTCTATCTCTAACTGTTTTCGAGATAATAGTCAACTTCCGGGTTTTGACCTAGACCGTGACCCAGAAGGTCAAGGTCACCGAGGTACCTCTTATGTAACGTTGTTTAGGCTCAAAGGGTCGAAAATGAGCTCAAAATCGCCCTATCTCTAACCGTTTTCGAGATAATATTCAACTTCCGGTTTTCGACCTTGACCGTGACCCAGAAGGTCAAGGTCACCGAGGTACCTCTTATGTAACGTTGTTTAGGCCCAAACGGTCGAAAATGAACTCAAAATCGCTCTATCTCTAACCGTTTTCGAGATAATAGTCAACTTCCGGTTGTTGACCTTGACCGTGACCCAGAAGGTCAAGGTCACCAAGGTACCTCTTCTGTAACGTTGTTTAGGCCAAAAACGTCGAAAATGAGCTCAAAATCGCTATACCTCTAACCGTTATCGAGATAATAGTCAACTTCCGGTTGTTGACCTTGACCGTGACCCAGAAGGTCAAGGTCACAAAGGTACCTCTTCTGTAACGTTGTTTAGGCCCAAAGCGTCGAAAATGAGCTCAAAATCGCTATATCTCTAACCGTTTTCGAGATAATAGTCAACTTCCGGTTTTCGACCTTGACCGTGACCCAGAAGGTCAAGGTCACAGAGGTACCTCTTATGTAACGTTGTTTAGGCCCAAAGGGTCGAAAATGAGCTCAAAATCGCTCTAACTCTAACCGTTTTCGAGATAATAGTCAACTTCCGGTTGTTGACCTTGACCGTGACCCAGAAGGTCAAGGTCACAAAGGTACCTCTTCTGTAACGTTGTTTAGGCCCAAAGCGTCGAAAATGAGCTCAAAATCGCTATATCTCTAACCGTTTTCGAGATAATAGTCAACTTCCGGTTGTTGACCTTGACCGTGACCCAGAAGGTCAAGGTCACCAGGGTACCTCTTATGTAACGTTGTTTAGGCCCAAAGGGTCGAAAATGAGCTCAAAATCGCCCTATCTCTAACCGTTATCGAGATAATAGCCAACTTCCGGTTTTTGACCTTGACCGTGATCCAGAAGGTCAAGGTCACCGAGGTACCTCTTATGTAACGTTGTTTAGGCCCAAAGGGTCGAAAATGAGCTCAAAATCGCTCTATCTCTAACCGTTTTCGAGATAATAGTCAACTTCCGGTTTTTGACCTTGACCGTGACCCAGAAAGTCAAGGTCACCGAGGTACCTCTTATGTAAAATTGTTTAGGCCCAAAGGGTCGAAAATAGATGAAAATCGCTCTATTTCTAACCGTTTTCGAGATAATAGTCAACTTCCGGTTTTTAACCTTGTCCGTGACACAGAAGGTCAGGGTCACCAAGGTACCTCTTATGTAACGTTGTTTAGGCCCAAAGGGTCGAAAATGAGCTCAAAATCGCCCTATCTCTAACCGTTATCGAGATAATAGCCAACTTCCGGTTTTTGACCTTGACCGTGATCCAGAAGGTCAAGGTCACCGAGGTAATTCTTATGTAACGTTGTTTAGGCCAAAGGGTCGAAAATGAGCTCAAAATCGCTCTATCTCTAACTGTTTTCGAGATAATAGTCAACTTCCGGGTTTTGACCTAGACCGTGACCCAGAAGGTCAAGGTCACCGAGGTACCTCTTATGTAACGTTGTTTAGGCTCAAAGGGTCGAAAATGAGCTCAAAATCGCCCTATCTCTAACCGTTTTCGAGATAATATTCAACTTCCGGTTTTCGACCTTGACCGTGACCCAGAAGGTCAAGGTCACCGAGGTACCTCTTATGTAACGTTGTTTAGGCCCAAACGGTCGAAAATGAACTCAAAATCGCTCTATCTCTAACCGTTTTCGAGATAATAGTCAACTTCCGGTTGTTGACCTTGACCGTGACCCAGAAGGTCAAGGTCACCAAGGTACCTCTTCTGTAACGTTGTTTAGGCCAAAACGTCGAAAATGAGCTCAAAATCGCTATACCTCTAACCGTTATCGAGATAATAGTCAACTTCCGGTTGTTGACCTTGACCGTGACCCAGAAGGTCAAGGTCACAAAGGTACTCTTCTGTAACGTTGTTTAGGCCCAAAGCGTCGAAAATGAGCTCAAAATCGCTATATCTCTAACCGTTTTCGAGATAATAGTCAACTTCCGGTTTTCGACCTTGACCGTGACCCAGAAGGTCAAGGTCACCGAGGTACCTCTTATGTAACGTTGTTTAGGCCCAAAGGGTCGAAAATGAGCTCAAAATCGCTCTAACTCTAACCGTTTTCGAGATAATAGTCAACTTCCGGTTGTTGACCTTGACCGTGACCCAGAAGGTCAAGGTCACAAAGGTACCTCTTCTGTAACGTTGTTTAGGCCCAAAGCGTCGAAAATGAGCTCAAAATCGCTATATCTCTAACCGTTTTCGAGATAATAGTAAACTTCCGGTTTTCGACCTTGACCGTGACCCAGAAGGTCAAGGTCATCAAGGTACCTCTTATGTAACGTTGTTTAGGCCCAAAGGGTCGAAAATGAGCTCAAAATCGCTCTATCTCTAACCGTTTTCGAGATAATAGTCAACTTCCGGTTGTTGACCTTGACCGTGACCCAGAAGGTCAAGGTCACCAGGGTACCTCTTATGTAACGTTGTTTAGGCCCAAAGGGTCGAAAATAGATGAAAATCGCTCTATTTCTAACCGTTTTCGAGATAATAGTCAACTTCCGGTTTTCGACCTTGACCGTGACCCAGAAGGTCAAGGTCACCGAGGAACCTCTTATGTAACGTTGTTTAGGCCCAAAGGGTCGAAAATGAGCTCAAAATCGCTCTATCTCTAACCGTTTTCGAGATAATAGTCAACTTCCGGTTGTTGACCTTGACCGTGACCAGAAGGTCAAGGTCACCAAGGTACCTCTTATGTAACGTTGTTTAGGCCCAAAGGGTCGAAAATGAGCTCAAAATCGCCCTATGTCTAATTGTTATCGAGATAATAGCCAACTTCCGGTTGTTGACCTTGACCGTGATCCAGAAGGTCAAGGTCACCGAGGTAATTCTTATGTAACGTTGTTTAGGCCCAAAGGGTCGAAAATGAGCTCAAAATCGCTCTATCTCTAACCGTTTTCGAGATAATAGTCAACTTCCGGTTTTTGACCTTGACCGTGACCCAGAAAGTCAAAGTCACCGAGGTACCTCTTATGTAAAATTGTTTAGGCCCAAAGGGTCGAAAATAGATGAAAATCGCTCTATTTCTAACCGTTTTCGAGATAATAGTCAACTTCCGGTTTTAACCTTGTCCGTGACACAGAAGGTCAGGGTCACCAAGGTACCTCTTATGTAACGTTGTTTAGGCCCAAAGGGTCGAAAATGAGCTCAAAATCGCCCTATCTCTAACCGTTATCGAGATAATAGCCAACTTCCGGTTTTTGACCTTGACCGTGATCCAGAAGGTGAAGGTCACCGAGGTAATTCTTATGTAACGTTGTTTAGGCCCAAAGGGTCGAAAATGAGCTCAAAATCGCTGTATCTCTAACTGTTTTCGAGATAATAGTCAACTTCCGGGTTTTGACCCAGACCGTGACCCAGAAGGTCAAGGTCACCGAGGTACCTCTTATGTAACGTTGTTTAGGCTCAAAGGGTCGAAAATGAGCTCAAAATCGCCCTATCTCTAACCGTTTTCGAGATAATATTCAACTTCCGGTTTTCGACCTGACCGTGACCCAGAAGGTCAAGGTCACCGAGGTACCTCTTATGTAACGTTGTTTAGGCCCAAACGGTCGAAAATGAACTCAAAATCGCTCTATCTCTAACCGTTTTCGAGATAATAGTCAACTTCCGGTTGTTGACCTTGACCGTGACCCAGAAGGTCAAGGTCACCAAGGTACCTCTTCTGTAACGTTGTTAGGCCAAAACGTCGAAAATGAGCTCAAAATCGCTATATCTCTAACCGTTTTCGAGATAATAGTCAACTTCCGGTTTCGACCTTGACCGTGACCCAGAAGGTCAAGGTCACCGAGGTACCTTTTATGTAACGTTGTTTAGGCCCAAAGGGTCGAAAATGAGCTCAAAATCGCTCTAACTCTAACCGTTTTCGAGATAATAGTCAACTTCCGGTTGTTGACCTTGACCGTGACCCAGAAGGTCAAGGTCACAAAGGTACCTCTTCTGTAACGTTGTTTAGGCCCAAAGCGTCGAAAATGAGCTCAAAATCGCTATATCTCTAACCGTTTTCGAGATAATAGTCAACTTCCGGTTTTCGACCTTGACCCGTGACCCAGAAGGTCAAGGTCATCAAGGTACCTCTTATGTAACGTTGTTTAGGCCCAAAGGGTCGAAAATGAGCTCAAATCGCTCTATCTCTAACCGTTTTCGAGATAATAGTCAACTTCCGGTTGTTGACCTTGACCGTGACCCAGAAGGTCAAGGTCACCAGGGTACCTCTTATGTAACGTTGTTTAGGCCCAAAGGGTCGAAAATAGATGAAAATCGCTCTATTTCTAACCGTTTTCGAGATAATAGTCAACTTCCGGTTGTTGACCTTGACCGTGATCCAGAAGGTCAAGGTCACAAAGGTACCTCTTCTGTAACGTTGTTAGGCCCAAAGCGTCGAAAATGAGCTCAAAATCGCTATATCTCTAACCGTTTTCGAGATAATAGTCAACTTCCGGTTTTCGACCTTGACCGTGACCCAGAAGGTCAAGGTCATCAAGGTACCTCTTATGTAACGTTGTTTAGGCCCAAAGGGTCGAAAATGAGCTCAAAATCGCTCTATCTCTAACCGTTTTCGAGATAATAGTCAACTTCCGGTTGTTGACCTTGACCGTGACCCAGAAGGTCAAGGTCACCAGGGTACCTCTTATGTAAACGTTGTTTAGGCCCAAAGGGTCGAAAATAGATGAAAATCGCTCTATTTCTAACCGTTTTCGAGATAATAGTCAACTTCCGGTTTTTGACCTTGACCGTGACCCAGAAAGTCAAGGTCACCGAGGTACCTCTTATGTAACGTTGTTTAGGTCCAAAGGGTCGAAAATGAGCTCAAAATCGCTCTATCTCTAACCGTTTTCGAGATAATAGTCAACTTCCGGTTGTTGACCTTGACCGTGACCCAGAAGGTCAAGGTCACCAAGGTACCTCTTATGTAACGTTGTTTAGGCCCAAAGGGTCGAAAATGAGCTCAAAATCGCCCTATGTCTAACCGTTATCGAGATAATAGCCAACTTCCGGTTTTTGACCTTGACCGTAATCCAGAAGGTCAAGGTCACCGAGGTACCTCTTATGTAACGTTGTTTAGGCCCAAAGGGTCGAAAATGAGCTCAAAATCGCTCTAATCTCTAACCGTTTTCGAGATAATAGTCAACTCCGGTTTTTGGCCTTGACCGTGACCCAGAAAGTCAAGGTCACCGAGGTACCTCTTATGTAAAATTGTTTAGGCCCAAAGGGTCGAAAATAGATGAAAATCGCTCTATTTCTAACCGTTTTGAGATAAAAATCAACTTCCGGTTCTTAACCTTGACCGTGACCCAGAAGGTCAGGGTCACCAAGGTACCTCTTATGTAACGTTGTTTAGGCCCAAAGGGTCGAAAATGTGCTCAAAATCGCCCTATCTCTAACCGTTATCGAGATAATAGCCAACTTCCGGTTTTTGACCTTGACCGTGATCCAGAAGGTCAGGGTCACCAAGGTACCTCTTATGTAACGTTGTTTAGGCCCAAAGGGTCGAAAATGAGCTCAAAATCGCTCTATCTCTAACTGTTTTCGAGATAATAGTCAACTTCCGGTTTTTGACCTTGACCGTGACCCAGAAAGTCAAGGTCACCGAGGTACCTCTTATGTAACGTTGTTTAGGCCCAAAGGGTCGAAAATGAGCTCAAAATCGCCCTATCTCTAACCGTTATCGAGATAACGTTGTTTAGGCCCAAAGGGTCGAAAATAGATGAAAATCGCTCTATTTCTAACCGTTTTCGAGATAATAGTCAACTTCCGGTTTTTGACCTTGACCGTGACCCAGAAAGTCAAGGTCACCGAGGTACCTCTTATGTAACGTTGTTTAGGTCCAAAGGCTCGAAAATGAGCTCAAAATCGCTCTATCTCTAACCGTTTTTCGAGATAAAAATCAACTTCCGGTCTTAACCTTGACCGTGACCCAGAAGGTCAGGGTCACCAAGGTACCTCTTATGTAACGTTGTTTAGGCCCAAAGGGTCGAAATGAGCTCAAAATCGCCCCTATCTCTAACCGTTATCGAGATAATAGCCAACTTCCGGTTTTTGACCTTGACCGTGATCCAGAAGGTCAAGGTCACCGAGGTAATTCTTGTGTAACGTTGTTTAGGCCCAAAGGGTCGAAAATGAGCTCAAAATCGCTCTATCTCTAACTGTTTTCGAGATAATAGTCAACTTCCGGTTTTTGACCTTGACCGTGACCCAGAAAGTCAAGGTCACCGAGGTACCTCTTATGTAACGTTGTTTAGGCCCAAAGGGTCGAAAATGAGCTCAAAATCGCTCTATCTCTAACCGTTTTCGAGATAATAGTCAACTTCCGGTTGTTGACCTTGACCGTGACCCAGAAGGTCAAGGTCACCGAGGTACCTCTTCTGTAACGTTGCTTAGCCAAAGCGTCGAAAATGAGCTCAAAATCGCTATATCTCTAACCGTTTTCGAGATAATAGTCAACTTCCGGTTTCGACCTTGACCGTGACCCAGAAGGTCAAGGTCACCAAGGTACCTCTTATGTAACGTTGTTTAGGCCCAAAGGGTCGAAAATGAGCTCAAAATCGCTCTATCTCTAACCGTTTTCGAGATAATAGTCAACTTCGGTTTTTGGCCTTGACCGTGACCCAGAAAGTCAAGGTCACCGAGGTACCTCTTATGTAAAATTGTTTAGGCCCAAAGGGTCGAAAATAGATGAAAATCGCTCTATTTCTAACCGTTTTCGAGATAATAGTCAACTTCCGGTTGTTGACCTTGACCGTGACCCAGAAGGTCAAGGTTACCAAAGTACCTCTTATGTAACGTTGTTTAGGCCCAAAGGGTCGAAAATGAGCTCAAAATCGCTCTATCTCTAACCGTTTTCGAGATAATAGTCAACTTCCGGTTGTTGACCTTGACCGTGACCCAGAAGGTCAAGGTCACCAAGGTACCTCTTATGTAACGTTGTTTAGGCCCAAAGGGTCGAAAATGAGCTCAAAATCGCCCTATCTCTAACCGTTATCGAGATAATAGCCAACTTCCGGTTTTTGACCTTGACCGTGATCCAGAAGGTCAAGGTCACCGAGGTACCTCTTATGTAACGTTGTTTAGGCCCAAAGGGTCGAAAATGAGCTCAAAATCGCTATATCTCTAACCGTTATCGAAATAATAGTCAACTTCCGGTTGTTGACCTTGACCGTGACCCAGAAGGTCAAGGTCACCGAGGTACCTCTTCTGTAACGTTGTTTAGGCCCAAAGGGTCGAAAATGAGCTCAAAATCGCTCTATCTCTAACCGTTTTCGAGATAATAGTCAACTTCCGGTTGTTGACCTTGACCGTGACCCAGAAGGTCAAGGTCACCAAAATACCTCTTCTGTAACGTTGTTTAGGCCCAAAGGGTCGAAAATAGATGAAAATCGCTCTATTTCTAACCGTTTTCGAGATAATAGTCAACTTCCGGGTTTTGGCCTTGACCGTGACCCAGAAAGTCAAGGTCACCGAGGTACCTCTTATGTAAAATTGTTTAGGCCCAAAGGGTCGAAAATAAATGAAAATCGCTCTATTTCTAACCGTTTTCGAGATAATAGTCAACTTCCGGTTCTTAACCTTGACCGTGACCCAGAAGGTCAGGGTCACCAAGGTACCTCTTATGTAACGTTGTTTAGGCCCAAAGGGTCGAAAATGAGCTCAAAATCGCCCTATCTCTAACCGTTATCGAGATAATAGCCAACTTCCGGTTTTTGACCTTGACCGTGATCCAGAAGGTCAGGGTCACCAAGGTACCTCTTATGTAACGTTGTTTAGGCCCAAAGCGTCGAAAATGAGCTCAAAATCGCTATATCTCTAACCGTTTTCGAGATAATAGTCACTTCCGGTTTTCGACCTTGACCGTGACCCAGAAGGTCAAGGTCATCAAGGTACCTCTTATGTAACGTTGTTTAGGCCCAAAGGGTCGAAAATGAGCTCAAAATCGCTCTATCTCTAACCGTTTTCGAGATAATAGTCAACTTCCGGTTGTTGACCTTGACCGTGACCCAGAAGGTCAAGGTCACCAGGGTACCTCTTATGTAACGTTGTTTAGGCCCAAAGGGTCGAAAATAGATGAAAATCGCTCTATTTCTAACCGTTTTCGAGATAATAGTCAACTTCCGGTTTTTGACCTTGACCGTGACCCAGAAAGTCAAGGTCACCGAGGTACCTCTTATGTAACGTTGTTTAGGTCCAAAGGGTCGAAAATGAGCTCAAAATCGCTCTATCTCTAACCGTTTTCGAGATAATAGTCAACTTCCGGTTGTTGACCTTGACCGTGACCCAGAAGGTCAAGGTCACCAAGGTACCTCTTATGTAACGTTGTTTAGGCCCAAAGGGTCGAAAATGAGCTCAAAATCGCCCTATGTCTAACCGTTATCGAGATAATAGCCAACTTCCTGTTTTTGACCTTGACCGTAATCCAGAAGGTCAAGGTCACCGAGGTACCTCTTATGTAACGTTGTTTAGGCCCAAAGGGTCGAAAATGAGCTCAAAATCGCTCTATCTCTAACCGTTTTCGAGATAATAGTCAACTTCCGGTTTTTGGCCTTGACCGTGACCCAGAAAGTCAAGGTCACCGAGGTACCTCTTATGTAAAATTGTTTAGGCCCAAAGGGTCGAAAATAGATGAAAATCGCTCTATTTCTAACCGTTTTGAGATAAAAATCAACTTCCGGTTCTTAACCTTGACCGTGACCCAGAAGGTCAGGGTCACCAAGGTACCTCTTATGTAACGTTGTTTAGGCCCAAAGGGTCGAAAATGAGCTCAAAATCGCCCTATCTCTAACCGTTATCGAGATAATAGCCAACTTCCGGTTTTTGACCTTGACCGTGATCCAGAAGGTCAGGGTCACCAAGGTACCTCTTATGTAACGTTGTTTAGGCCCAAAGGGTCGAAAATGAGCTCAAAATCGCTCTATCTCTAACTGTTTTCGAGATAATAGTCAACTTCCGGTTTTTGACCTTGACCGTGACCCAGAAAGTCAAGGTCACCGAGGTACCTCTTATGTAACGTTGTTTAGGCCCAAAGGGTCGAAAATGAGCTCAAAATCGCCCTATCTCTAACCGTTATCGAGATAACGTTGTTTAGGCCCAAAGGGTCGAAAATAGATGAAAATCGCTCTATTTCTAACCGTTTTCGAGATAATAGTCAACTTCCGGTTTTTGACCTTGACCGTGACCCAGAAAGTCAAGGTCACCGAGGTACCTCTTATGTAACGTTGTTTAGGTCCAAAGGCTCGAAAATGAGCTCAAAATCGCTCTATCTCTAACCGTTTTCGAGATAAAAATCAACTTCCGGTTCTTAACCTTGACCGTGACCCAGAAGGTCAGGGTCACCAAGGTACCTCTTATGTAACGTTGTTTAGGCCCAAAGGGTCGAAAATGAGCTCAAAATCGCCCTATCTCTAACCGTTATCGAGATAATAGCCAACTTCCGGTTTTTGACCTTGACCGTGATCCAGAAGGTCAAGGTCACCGAGGTAATTCTTGTGTAACGTTGTTTAGGCCCAAAGGGTCGAAAATGAGCTCAAAATCGCTCTATCTCTAACTGTTTTCGAGATAATAGTCAACTTCCGGTTTTTGACCTTGACCGTGACCCAGAAAGTCAAGGTCACCGAGGTACCTCTTATGTAACGTTGTTTAGGCCCAAAGGGTCGAAAATGAGCTCAAAATCGCTCTATCTCTAACCGTTTTCGAGATAATAGTCAACTTCCGGTTGTTGACCTTGACCGTGACCCAGAAGGTCAAGGTCACCGAGGTACCTCTTCTGTAACGTTGCTTAGGCCCAAAGCGTCGAAAATGAGCTCAAAATCGCTATATCTCTAACCGTTTTCGAGATAATAGTCAACTTCCGGTTTTCGACCTTGACCGTGACCCAGAAGGTCAAGGTCACCAAGGTACCTCTTATGTAACGTTGTTTAGGCCCAAAGGGTCGAAAATGAGCTCAAAATCGCTCTATCTCTAACCGTTTTCGAGATAATAGTCAACTTCCGGTTTTTGGCCTTGACCGTGACCCAGAAAGTCAAGGTCACCGAGGTACCTCTTATGTAAAATTGTTTAGGCCCAAAGGGTCGAAAATAGATGAAAATCGCTCTATTTCTAACCGTTTTCGAGATAATAGTCAACTTCCGGTTGTTGACCTTGACCGTGACCCAGAAGGTCAAGGTTACCAAAGTACCTCTTATGTAACGTTGTTTAGGCCCAAAGGGTCGAAAATGAGCTCAAAATCGCTCTATCTCTAACCGTTTTCGAGATAATAGTCAACTTCCGGTTGTTGACCTTGACCGTGACCCAGAAGGTCAAGGTCACCAAGGTACCTCTTATGTAACGTTGTTTAGGCCCAAAGGGTCGAAAATGAGCTCAAAATCGCCCTATCTCTAACCGTTATCGAGATAATAGCCAACTTCCGGTTTTTGACCTTGACCGTGATCCAGAAGGTCAAGGTCACCGAGGTACCTCTTATGTAACGTTGTTTAGGCCCAAAGGGTCGAAAATGAGCTCAAAATCGCTATATCTCTAACCGTTATCGAAATAATAGTCAACTTCCGGTTGTTGACCTTGACCGTGACCCAGAAGGTCAAGGTCACCGAGGTACCTCTTCTGTAACGTTGTTTAGGCCCAAAGGGTCGAAAATGAGCTCAAAATCGCTCTATCTCTAACCGTTTTCGAGATAATAGTCAACTTCCGCTTGTGGACCTTGACCGTGACCCAGAAGGTCAAGGTCACCAAAATACCTCTTCTGTAACGTTGTTTAGGCCCAAAGGGTCGAAAATAGATGAAAATCGCTCTATTTCTAACCGTTTTCGAGATAATAGTCAACTTCCGGTTTTTGGCCTTGACCGTGACCCAGAAAGTCAAGGTCACCGAGGTACCTCTTATGTAAAATTGTTTAGGCCCAAAGGGTCGAAAATAAATGAAAATCGCTCTATTTCTAACCGTTTTCGAGATAATAGTCAACTTCCGGTTCTTAACCTTGACCGTGACCCAGAAGGTCAGGGTCACCAAGGTACCTCTTATGTAACGTTGTTTAGGCCCAAAGGGTCGAAAATGAGCTCAAAATCGCCCTATCTCTAACCGTTATCGAGATAATAGCCAACTTCCGGTTTTTGACCTTGACCGTGATCCAGAAGGTCAGGGTCACCAAGGTACCTCTTATGTAACGTTGTTTAGGCCCAAAGGGTCGAAAATGAGCTCAAAATCGCCCTATCTCTAACCGTTATCGAGATAATAGCCAACTTCCGGTTTTTGACCTTGACCGTGACCCAGAAGGTCAAGGTCACCGAGGTAATTCTTGTGCAACGTTGTTTAGGCCCAAAGGGTCGAAAATGAGCTCAAAATCGCTCTATCTCTAACTGTTTTCGAGATAATAGTCAACTTCCGGTTTTTGACCTTGACCGTGACCCAGAAAGTCAAGGTCACCGAGGTACCTCTTATGTAACGTTGTTTAGGCCCAAAGGGTCGAAAATAGATGAAAATCGCTCTATTTCTAACCGTTTTCGAGATAATAGTCAACTTCCGGTTTTTGACCTTGACCGTGATCCAGAAGGTCAAGGTCACCGAGGTACCTCTTATGTAACGTTGTTTAGGCCCAAAGCGTCGAAAATGAGCTCAAAATCGCTATATCTCTAACCGTTTTCGAGATAATAGTCAACTTCCGGTTTTCGACCTTGACCGTGAACCAGAAGGTCAAGGTCACCGAGGTACCTCTTATGTAACGTTGTTTAGGCCCAAAGGGTCGAAAATGAGCTCAAAATCGCTCTATCTCTAACCGTTTTCGAGATAATAGTCAATTTCCGGTTGTTGACCTTGACCGTGACCCAGAAGGTCAAGGTCACCGAGGTACCTCTTCTCTAACGTTGCTTAGGCCCAAAGCGTCGAAAATGAGCTCAAAATCGCTATATCTCTAACCGTTTTCGAGATAATAGTCAACTTCCGGTTTTCGACCTTGACCGTGACCCAGAAGGTCAAGGTCACCAAGGTACCTCTTATGTAACGTTGTTTAGGCCCAAAGGGTCGAAAATGAGCTCAAAATCGCCCTATCTCTAACCGTTATCGAGATAATAGCCAACTTCCGGTTTTTGACCTTGACCGAGATCCAGAAGGTCAAGGTCACCGAGGTACCTCTTATGTAACGTTGTTTAGGCCCAAAGGGTCGAAAATGAGCTCAAAATCGCTCTATCTCTAACCGTTTTCGAGATAATAGTCAACTTCCGGTTTTTGGCCTTGACCGTGACCCAGAAAGTCAAGGTCACCGAGGTACCTCTTATGTAAAATTGTTTAGGCCCAAAGGGTCGAAAATAGATGAAAATCGCTTTATTTCTAACCGTTTTCGAGATAATAGTCAACTTCCGGGTCTTAACCTTGACCGTGACCCAGAAGGTCAGGGTCACCAAGGTACCTCTTATGTAACATTGTTTAGGCCCAAAGGGTCGAAAATGAGCTCAAAATCGCCCTATCTCTAACCGTTATCGAGATAATAGCCAACTTCCGGTTTTTGACCTTGACCGTGATCCAGAAGGTCAGGGTCACCAAGGTACCTCTTATGTAACGTTGTTTAGGCCCAAAGGGTCGAAAATGAGCTCAAAATCGCCCTATCTCTAACCGTTATCGAGATAATAGCCAACTTCCGGTTTTTGACCTTGACCGTGATCCAGAAGGTCAAGGTCACCGAGGTAATTCTTGTGTAACGTTGTTTAGGCCCAAAGGGTCGAAAATGAGCTCAAAATCGCTCTATCTCTAACTGTTTTCGAGATAATAGTCAACTTCCGGTTTTCGACCTTGACCGTGACCCAGAAGGTCAAGGTCACCAAGGTACCTCTTATGTAACGTTGTTTAGGCCCAAAGGGTCGAAAATGAGCTCAAAATCGCTCTATCTCTAACCGTTTTCGAGATAGTAGTCAACTTCCGGTTGTTGACCTTGACCGTGACCCAGAAGGTCAAGGTCACCAGAGTACCTCTTATGTAATGTTGCTTAGGCCCAAAGGGTCGAAAATGAGCTCAAAATCGCTCTATCTCTAACCGTTTTCGAGATAATAGTCAACTTCCGGTTGTTGACCTTGACCGTGACCCAGAAGGTCAAGGTCACCAAGGTACCTCTTATGTAACGTTGTTTAGGCCCAAAGGGTCGAAAATGAGCTCAAAATCGCCCTATCTCTAACCGTTATCGAGATAATAGCCAACTTCCGGTTTTTGACCTTGACCGTGACCCAGAAGGTCAAGGTCACCGAGGTACCTCTTATGTAACGTTGTTTAGGCCCAAAGGGTCGAAAATGAGCTCAAAATCGCTCTATCTCTAACCGTTTTCGAGATAATAGTCAACTTCCGGTTTTTGGCCTTGACCGTGACCCAGAAAGTCAAGGTCACCGAGGTACCTCTTATGTAAAATTGTTTAGGCCCAAAGGGTCGAAAATAGATGAAAATCGCTCTATTTCTAACCGTTTTCGAGATAATAGTCAACTTCCGGTTTTTAACCTTGACCGTGACCCAGAAGGTCAGGGTCACCAAGGTACCTCTTATGTAACGTTGTTTAGGCCCAAAGGGTCGAAAATGAGCTCAAAATCGCCCTATCTCTTATCGTTATCGAGATAATAGCCAACTTCCGGTTTTTGACCTTGACCGTGATCCAGAAGGTCAAGGTCACCGAGGTAATTCTTATGTAACGTTGTTTAGGCCCAAAGGGTCGAAAATGAGCTCAAAATCGCTCTATCTCTAACCGTTATCGAGATAATAGTCAACTTCCGGTTTTTGACCTAGACCGTGATCCAGAAGGTCAAGGTCACCGAGGTACCTCTTATGTAACGTTGTTTAGGCCCAAAGCGTCGAAAATGAGCTCAAAATCGCTATATCTCTAACCGTTTTCGAGATAATAGTCAACTTCCGGTTTTCGACCTTGACCGTGACCCAGAAGGTCAAGGTCACCAAGGTACCTCTTCTGTAACGTTGTTTAGGCCCAAAGCGTCGAAAATGAGCTCAAAATCGCTCTATCTCTAACTGTTTTCGAGATAATAGTCAACTTCCGGTTTTTGACCTTGACCGTGATCCAGAAGGTCAAGGTCACCGAGATAATTCTTGTGTAACGTTGTTTAGGCCCAAAGGGTCGAAAATGAGCTCAAAATCGCTCTATCTCTAACTGTTTTCGAGATAATAGTCAACCTCCCGTTTTTGACCTTTACCGTGACCCAGAAAGTCAAGGTCACCGAGGTACCTCTTATGTAACGTTGTTTAGGCCCAAAGGGTCGAAAATGAGCTCAAAATCGCTCTATCTCTAACCGTTTTCGAGATAATAGTCAACTTCCGGTTGTTGACCTTGACCGTGACCCAGAAGGTCAAGGTCACCGAGGTACCTCTTCTGTAACGTTGCTTAGGCCCAAAGCGTCGAAAATGAGCTCAAAATCGCTTTATCTCTAACCGTTTTCGAGATAATAGTCAACTTCCGGTTTTCGACCTTGACCGTGACCCAGAAGGTCAAGGTCACCAAGGTACCTCTTATGTAACGTTGTTTAGGCCCAAAGGGTCGAAAATGAGCTCAAAATCGCTCTATCTCTAACCGTTTTCGAGATAATAGTCAACTTCCGGTTGTTGACCTTGACCGTGACCCAGAAGGTCAAGGTCACCAGGGTACCTCTTATGTAACGTTGCTTAGGCCCAAAGGGTCGAAAATGAGCTCAAAATCGCTCTATCTCTAACCGTTTTCGAGATAATAGTCAACTTCCGGTTGTTGACCTTGATCGTGACCCAGAAGGTCAAGGTCACCAAGGTACCTCTTATGTAACGTTGTTTAGGCCCAAAGGGTCGAAAATGAGCTCAAAATCGCCTTATCTCTAACCGTTTTCGAGATAATAGCCAACTTCCGGTTTTTGACCTTGACCGTGACCCAGAAGGTCAAGGTCACCGAGGTACCTCTTATGTAACGTTGTTTAGGCCCAAAGGGTCGAAAATGAGCTCAAAATCGCTCTATCTCTAACTGTTTTCGAGATAGTAGTCAACTTCCGGTTGTTGACCTTGACCGTGACCCAGAAGGTCAAGGTCACCAGGGTACCTCTTATGTAACGTTGTTTAGGCCCAAAGGGTCGAAAATAGATGAAAATCGCTCTATTTCTAACCGTTTTCGAGATAATAGTCAACTTCCGGTTTTTAACCTTGACCGTGACCCAGAAGGTCAGGGTCACCAAGGTACCTCTTATGTAACGTTGTTTAGGCCCAAAGGGTCGAAAATGAGCTCAAAATCGCCCTATCTCTAACCGTTATCGAGATAATAGCCAACTTCCGGTTTTTGACCTTGACCGTGATCCAGAAGGTCAAGGTCACCGAGGTAATTCTTATGTAACGTTGTTTAGGCCCAAAGGGTCGAAAATGAGCTCAAAATCGCTCTATCTCTAACTGTTTTCGAGATAATAGTCAACTTCCGGTTTTTGACCTTGACCGTGACCCAGAAGGTCAAAGTCACCGAGGTACCTCTTATGTAACGTTGTTTAGGCCCAAAGGGTCGAAAATGAGCTCAAAATCGCTCTATCTCTAACCGTTTTCGAGATAATAGTCAATTTCCGGTTGTTGAGCTTGACCGTGACCCAGAAGGTCAAGGTCACCGAGGTACCTCTTCTGTAACGTTGCTTAGGCCCAAAGCGTCGAAAATGAGCTCAAAATCGCTATATCTCTAACCGTTTTCGAGATAATAGTCAACTTCCGGTTTTCGACCTTGACCGTGACCCAGAAGGTCAAGGTCACCAAGGTACCTCTTATGTAACGTTGTTTAGGCCCAAAGGGTCGAAAATGAGCTCAAAATCGCTCTATCTCTAACCGTTTTCGAGATAATAGTCAACTTCCGGTTGTTGACCTTGACCGTGACCCAGAAGGTCAAGGTCACCGAGGTACCTCTTCTGTAACGTTGCTTAGGCCCAAAGCGTCGAAAATGAGCTCAAAATCGCTTTATCTCTAACCGTTTTCGAGATAATAGTCAACTTCCGGTTTTCGACCTTGACCGTGACCCAGAAGGTCAAGGTCACCAAGGTACCTCTTATGTAACGTTGTTTAGGCCCAAAGGGTCGAAAATGAGCTCAAAATCGCTCTATCTCTAACCGTTTTCGAGATAATAGTCAACTTCCGGTTGTTGACCTTGACCGTGACCCAGAAGGTCAAGGTCACCAGGGTACCTCTTATGTAACGTTGCTTAGGCCCAAAGGGTCGAAAATGAGCTCAAAATCGCTCTATCTCTAACCGTTTTCGAGATAATAGTCAACTTCCGGTTGTTGACCTTGACCGTGACCCAGAAGGTCAAGGTCACCAAGGTACCTCTTATGTAACGTTGTTTAGGCCCAAAGGGTCGAAAATGAGCTCAAAATCGCCTTATCTCTAACCGTTTTCGAGATAATAGCCAACTTCCGGTTTTTGACCTTGACCGTGACCCAGAAGGTCAAGGTCACCGAGGTACCTCTTATGTAACGTTGTTTAGGCCCAAAGGGTCGAAAATGAGCTCAAAATCGCTCTATCTCTAACTGTTTTCGAGATAGTAGTCAACTTCCGGTTGTTGACCTTGACCGTGACCCAGAAGGTCAAGGTCACCAGGGTACCTCCTATGTAACGTTGTTTAGGCCCAAAGGGTCGAAAATAGATGAAAATCGCTCTATTTCTAACCGTTTTCGAGATAATAGTCAACTTCCGGTTTTTAACCTTGACCGTGACCCAGAAGGTCAGGGTCACCAAGGTACCTCTTATGTAACGTTGTTTAGGCCCAAAGGGTCGAAAATGAGCTCAAAATCGCCCTATCTCTAACCGTTATCGAGATAATAGCCAACTTCCGGTTTTTGACCTTGACCGTGATCCAGAAGGTCAAGGTCACCGAGGTAATTCTTATGTAACGTTGTTTAGGCCCAAAGGGTCGAAAATGAGCTCAAAATCGCTCTATCTCTAACTGTTTTCGAGATAATAGTCAACTTCCGGTTTTTGACCTTGACCGTGACCCAGAAGGTCAAAGTCACCGAGGTACCTCTTATGTAACGTTGTTTAGGCCCAAAGGGTCGAAAATGAGCTCAAAATCGCTCTATCTCTAACCGTTTTCGAGATAATAGTCAATTTCCGGTTGTTGAGCTTGACCGTGACCCAGAAGGTCAAGGTCACCGAGGTACCTCTTCTGTAACGTTGCTTAGGCCCAAAGCGTCGAAAATGAGCTCAAAATCGCTTTATCTCTAACCGTTTTCGAGATAATAGTCAACTTCCGGTTTTCGACCTTGACCGTGACCCAGAAGGTCAAGGTCACCAAGGTACCTCTTCTGTAACGTTGTTTAGGCCCAAAGCGTCTAAAATGAGCTCAAAATCGCTATATCTCTAACCGTTTTCGAGATAATAGTCAACTTCCGGTTTTCGACCTTGACCGTGACCCAGAAGGTCAAGGTCACCAAGGTACCTCTTATGTAACGTTGTTTAGGCCCAAAGGGTCGAAAATGAGCTCAAAATCGCTCTATCTCTAACCGTTTTCGAGATAGTAGTCAACTTCCGGTTGTTGACCTTGACCGTGACCCAGAAGGTCAAGGTCACCAGGGTACCTCTTATGTAACGTTGTTTAGGCCCAAAGGGTCGAAAATAGATGAAAATCGCTCTATTTCTAACCGTTTTCGAGATAATAGTCAACTTCCGCTTGTTGACCTTGACCGTGACCCAGAAGGTCAAGGTCACCGAGGTACCTCTTATGTAACGTTGTTTAGGCCCAAAGGGTCGAAAATGAGCTCAAAATCGCTCTATCTCTAACCGTTTTCGAGATAATAGTCAACTTCCGGTTGTTGACCTTGACCGTGACCCAGAAGGTCAAGGTCACCAAGGTACCTCTTATGTAACGTTGTTTAGGCCCAAAGGGTCGAAAATGAGCTCAAAATCGCTCTATCTCTAACCGTTTTCGAGATAATAGTCAACTTCCGGTTTTTGACCTTGACCGTGACCCAGAAAGTCAAGGTCACCGAGGTACCTGTTATGTAAAATTGTTTAGGCCTAAAGGGTCGAAAATAGATGAAAATCGCTCTATTTCTAACCGTTTTCGAGATAATAGTCAACTTCCGGTTGTTGACCTTGACCGTGATCCAGAAGGTCAAGGTCACCGAGGTACCTCTTATGTAACGTTGTTTAGGCCCAAAGGGTCTAAAATGAGCTCAAAATCGCTATATCTCTAACCGTTATCGAAATAATAGTCAACTTCCGGTTGTTGACCTTGACCGTGACCCTGAAGGTCAAGGTCACCGAAATACCTCTTATGTAACGTTGTTTAGGCCCAAAGGGTCGAAAATGAGCTCAAAATCGCTCTATCTCTAACCGTTTTCGAGATAATAGTAAACTTCCGCTTGTTGACCTTGACCGTGACCCAGAAGGTCAAGGTCACCAAAATACCTCTTCTGTAACGTTGTTTAGGCCCAAAGGGTCGAAAATAGATGAAAATCGCTCTATTTCTAACCGTTTTCGAGATAATAGTCAACTTCCGGTTTTTGACCTAGACCGTGACCCAGAAAGTCAAGGTCACCGAGGTACCTCTTCTGTAACATTGTTTAGGCCCAAAGGGTCGAAAATGAGCTCAAAATCGCTCTATCTCTAACCGTTTTCGAGATAATAGTCAACTTCCGGTTGTTGACCTTGACCGTGACCCAGAAGGTCAAGGTCACCAAGGTACCTATTATGTAACGTTGTTTAGGCCCAAAGGGTCGAAAATGAGCTCAAAATCGCTTTATCTCTAACCGTTTTCGAGATAATAGTCAACTTCCGGTTTTTGACCTAGACCGTGACCCAGAAAGTCAAGGTCACCGAGGTACCTGTTATGTAAAATTGTTTAGGCCTAAAGGGTCGAAAATAGATGAAAATCGCTCTATTTCTAACCGTTTTCGAGATAATAGTCAACTTCCGGTTGTTGACCTTGAACGTGATCCAGAAGGTCAAGGTCACCGAGGTACCTTTTATGTAACGTTGTTTAGGCCCAAAGGGTCGAAAATGAGCTCAAAATCGCTATATCTCTAACCGTTATCGAAGTAATAGTCAACTTCCGGTTGTTGACTTTGACCGTGACCCAGAAGGTCAAGGTCACCGAAATACCTCTTATGTAACGTTGTTTAGGCCCAAAGGGTCGAAAATGAGCTCAAAATCGCTCTATCTCTAACCGTTTTCGAGATAAAAGTAAACTTCCGCTTGTTGACCTTGACCGTGACCCAGAAGGTCAAGGTCACCAAAATACCTCTTCTGTAACGTTGTTTAGGCCCAAAGGGTCGAAAATAGATGAAAATCGCTCTATTTCTAACCGTTTTCGAGATAATAGTCAACTTCCGGTTTTTGACCTAGACCGTGACCCAGAAAGTCAAGGTCACCGAGGTACCTCTTCTGTAACATTGTTTAGGCCCAAAGGGTCGAAAATGAGCTCAAAATCGCTCTATCTCTAACCGTTTTCGAGATAATAGTCAACTTCCGGTTGTTGACCTTGACCGTGACCCAGAAGGTCAAGGTCACCAAGGTACCTCTTATGTAACGTTGTTTAGGCCCAAAGGGTCGAAAATGAGCTCAAAATCGCTTTATCTCTAACCGTTTTCGAGATAATAGTCAACTTCCGGTTTTTGACCTAGACCGTGACCCAGAAAGTCAAGGTCACCGAGGTACCTGTTATGTAAAATTGTTTAGGCCTAAAGGGTCGAAAATAGATGAAAATCGCTCTATATCTAACCGTTTTCGAGATAATAGTCAACTTCCGGTTGTTGACCTTGAACGTGATCCAGAAGGTCAAGGTCACCGAGGTACCTCTTATGTAACGTTGTTTAGGCCCAAAGGGTCGAAAATGAGCTCAAAATCGCTATATCTCTAACCGTTATCGAAATAATAGTCAACTTCCGGTTGTTGACCTTGACCGTGACCCAGAAGGTCAAGGTCACCGAAATACCTCTTATGTAACGTTGTTTAGGCCCAAAGGGTCGAAAATGAGCTCAAAATCGCTCTATCTCTAACCGTTTTCGAGATAATAGTCAACTTCCGGTTGTTGACCTTGACCGTGACCCAGAAGGTCAAGGTCACCAAAATACCTCTTCTGTAACGTTGTTTAGGCCTAAAGGGTCGAAAATAGATGAAAATCGCTCTATTTCTAACCGTTTTCGAGATAATAGTCAACTTCCGGTTGTTGACCTTGACCGAGATCCAGAAGGTCAAGGTCACCGAGGTACCTCTTATGTAACGTTGTTTAGGCCCAAAGGGTCGAAAATGAGCTCAAAATCGCTCTATCTCTAACCGTTTTCGAGATAATAGTCAACTTCCGCTTGTGGACCTTGACCGTGACCCAGAAGGTCAAGGTCACCAAAATACCTCTTCTGTAACGTTGTTTAGGCCCAAAGGGTCGAAAATAGATGAAAATCGCTCTATTTCTAACCGTTTTCGAGATAATAGTCAACTTCCGGTTTTTGACCTAGACCGTGACCCAGAAAGTCAAGGTCACCGAGGTAAATCTTCTGTAACATTGTTTAGGCCCAAAGGGTCGAAAATGAGCTCAAAATCGCTCTATCTCTAACCGTTATCGAGATAATAGTCAACTAAAAATTCTACAGAGTCTTTCGGACCTGCCAAGCAACAATACCACCAAGATTCAACTTTCTCCGATGTTAGGTCCAAAGTGTCGAAAATAAGCTCAAAATCGCTCTGTCTCTAACCGTTTTCGAGATATAGTCAACTTCCGGATTTTTACCTTGACCGTGGCCGAGAAGGCCATGTACACCGATTAACCTCTTCTGTGACGTTGTTTAGGCCCAAAGGGGCGAAAATGAGTCCAAAATCGCTCTATCTCTAACCTTTTTCTAGATAATAGTCAACTTCCTGTTTCTGACCTTGACCATGACGGAGGAGGTTAAGGAAACAGAGATACCTCTTATATGATGTCTTTTAGGCCCAAAGGGTAGAAAATAAGCTCAAAATCGCTCTATCTCTAACCGTTTTCGAGATAATGGTCAACTTCCGGTTTTTCACCTTGACCATGACGGAGGAGGTCAAGGTCACCGAGGTACCTCTTATATATCGTCTTTTATGCCCAAAGGGTCGAAAATAAGCTTAAAATCGCTCTATCTCTAACCGTTTTCGAGATAATGGTCAACTTCCGGTTTTTGACCTTGACCATGACGGAGGAGGTCAAGGTCACCGAGGTACCTCTTACATAGCGTCTTTTAGGCCCAAACGGTCGAAAATAAGCTCAAGATCGCTGTATCTCTAACCGTTTTCGAGATAATGGTCAACTTCTGGTTTTTGACCTTGACCATGACGGAGGAGGTCAAGGTCACCGAGGAACCTTTTATATGATGTCTTTTAGGTCCAAAGGGTAGAAAATAAGCTCAAAATCGCTCTATCTCTAACCTTTTTCGAGATAATGGTCAACTTCCGGTTTTTCACCTTGACCATGACGGAGGAGGTCAAGGTCACCGAGGTACCTCTTATATATCGTCTTTTAGGCCCAAAGGGTCGAAAATAAGCTTAAAATCGCTCTATCTCTAACTGTTTTCGAGATAATGGTCAACTTCCGGTTTTTGACCTTGACCATGACGGAGGAGGTCAAGGTCACCGAGGTACCTCTTACATAGCGTCTTTTAGGCCCAAACGGTCGAAAATAAGCTCAAGATCGCTGTATCTCTAACCGTTTTCGAGATAATGGTCAACTTCTGGTTTTTGACCTTGACCATGACGGAGGAGGTCAAGGTCACCGAGGAACCTTTTATATGATGTCTTTTAGGTCCAAAGGGTAGAAAATAAGCTCAAAATCGCTCTATCTCTAACCGTTTTCGAGATAATGGTCAACTTCCGGTTTTTCACCTTGACCATGACGGAGGAGGTCAAGGTCACCGAGGTACCTCTTATGTATCATCTTTTAGGCCCAAAGGGTCGAAAATAAGTTTAAAATCGCTCTATCTCTAACCGTTTTTGAGATAATGGTCAACTTCCGGTTTTTGACCTTGACCATGACGGAGGAGGTCAAGGTCACCGAGTTACCTCTTACATAGCGTCTTTTAGGCCCAAAGGGTAGAAAATAAGCTCAAAATCGCTCTATCTCTAACCGTATTCGAGATAATGGACAATTTGTCTCTAAGGGATTTCAATATACAAAAGTCACATGACCTTGACCTTGACACTGAATGTCGAGATTCCATCAATGATGTTACTGCCTACTGACACTGTACACGTGTTGAAACAAGGATTTGAGCGCTATTTCCAGCAAGTTTTCCTGATGGAATAGGTTTTTGAAAAAATATTTTGACCTCAATTTGACCTTGACCTTCAAGGTCAAGGTCAAAAAATTTTGCGGATTTCACGACAACTCATTACCCTCTATGTTTCTGCCAAATGCCGTCTTTCTACTACAAACCGTGTAGGAGGAGTTTTCTGGAAACCAATTTGAGGTCAAAAAACTTTGACCTCAATTTGACCTTGACCTTGAAGGTCACGGTAAAAACAAATTGCGGATTTCACGACATCTCCTCACCCTCTATCTCTGTGCCAAATTTCATCGTCCTACGTCAAATAGCGTAGGAGGAGTTTTCTGGAAACCTCCGTGACGGAAAAAAAGGAAGGAATAAACGCCGGAATTCTTTGCAAAGCATACCCATTTGCAAACTATGTTTGCAAGTGGGAATAACACCGTAGAACATTCAACCCTTTAACTGAACACTAACTACTCCCTGCCCCCCCCCCTACACACACACTCACTGTAAACAAATTCATGTTTCAATGGCATTTTTAACTTTTTATTACGTCAACGGATACCTACTTTTCGAGTGGCTCTTCCTTATCCTACACAGAACTTTGTAAAACACAAGGACAAACAGGTTTTTTAATCAGCTTTGTCAAATAAATAACTTGCAAAAGTTTATAAAATTTAAGAAGCAACTTGTTCTCTTTGTAATCAAAAACGCAGTCGGCTGCTTTATGAAAAAAAAACACTTAAGTACACTCCAGCGATAAGCGAAGCGAAAAAGAGTACCATGAAGGCAGCATTGCATTCAAGAGGCCAGACAAAATGAGCACAGTGATGGGAGCCTTTCTGTATCAGCCAGTTACAGCAAGCATTGCTTATTTATGCTTATCCTTATTTGGCACACATACCGCAGATAGCTACTGCGAGTATTGCAGTATCTGTTTACTTGCTGACCTTGTGATGGCAGTATTTTGTTTACGTATTTTGGGGGTGGGTCGGGCGTTTTACAGGGCGTTGGGTAGTTTAAAGTTAATTTTAACTGTCAATTCGTATACAACTAAGCTTTCTGTATACTGTGTCCAAAAATCCCGCTTTAAAACCGACCAGGAACAGAAAACGTAGAAATGACGTCAGAATTACACAATACGTAAAAAATAGTGCTATCACGGTGTTCTTTGTCAAAAAGTAGTCTCATGACGTATTTAGCTCCAAACCTCTAGATCCAGCGGTTTTGGAGATATTAAGCTATGAACTCTGCGTGACGTCACAAGACGCAGATGATGACGTCATAGGTCAATAAAAAATTCATTTAGCACCACTTCGCATAGTCGACTTCAAGTGTGGCAAATTTTATTCTTCTAGCTTCAGCCGTTTCGGAGGAGATGTCTGGAAACCGACGGGGACTTTGCGTGAAAAAAAAATAAAGAAGAAAAAAAACAAAAAAACAAAACAAAAAACTAACAAAAAAAGGAAAAACTAGACCGATTTCGCCACCGAGTGACGAAATTAACGCTTGGAAGCAGTCAATTAGAATGCTAAGGATATAATTTATCGTTAATATACTTTTGTATGGAGAGTTTTCAATATTGTGCGATTTATGGAGCTTCATTCCCATTGTTAGGCATAACCTGTTTAGTAATTACTGCATTCTATTCGTTTTATGTCCACACTGCTTGATATATAATATTGGGGATTCTATTCGGCACTCCGGACTGGCCCGAAGTGGTTCAATTTACGGCCTTATTTGTAATGTGGTCCCATTTCCTGGGCGGTCCAATCAAGGGGTTCCAGTGTTAATTACGATGCACCAGAAATGCATTAGAAATAATACACCAGTTCGACTGACCAGAAGTGGTTCAATTTACGGTCTTATTTGTAAGGTATCCCATTTGCTCGGCGGTCCGATCCCGGTGTTTCAGTGTTAATTTTGATGCACCAGACATAGGTCCACCACTTGGACTGACGAGAAGTGGTTCAATTTCTGATCTCACTCGACAGGTGGTCCAATCTGTAACTTGTTCTAGCATTAATCCTATGATCGGACGATGGGGAAAGTAGGACCACGTCACATATAGGACCGCTTTTCGACAGTCCTCTTAAATGTTCCATCCAATCCCGCAAATAGAACCTACACTTTGGGCAAATCCCAGTGCAGGTCATATTTCATGGGTTCTTGTGCATATAAGACAGGAATAAGACGATTTTGTACGGACCGCACAGCCAATTGGACCATCTTAAAATAAGATTGTTAAGTGAACCATTTGGAGTTCATCCAACTGGTGATCCTATCTCTGGTACATCAAATTTAACACTGGAATCCTAGGATTGGACCGCCCAGCAAATCGGACCACCTCACAAATAAAATTGGTAACTGGAAGAAGCTAGCTTAATTCCAGGTTCCTTCCATTTTCAAGAAATCAATTCAAACACAAATAAGACCATACTTGGAAATTGGAGCACCTCACAAATAGGACTGGAAATTGGTCTAACTCGGTCACTACAACTGGTGGTCCCATTTCTGGTGCACCAATAAATACACTGGAACCCCGGGATCGGACCGCTCAGAAAATGGGATCACTTCACAAATAAGACCCGAATTTGAACCACTTCGGGTAAGTCTAACTGGTGGCCCTATTTCTGGTGCATAAATATATACACTGCAACCTCTGAATCGGACCACCCCGCAAATGGGACCTCCCAACAAATAAGACTAGAAATTGGACCAATTTGGATCAGTCTGACTATTGGTCCTATTTCACGTGCATGAATATATACAGTGTTGTTTTAGGTTTACGGAGATATACGATGGACCTTTTGGATCGTACCACTCCGTAAATAGGACCACCTCACAATAGGACTGGAAATTAGACCAATTTGGGTCAGTCCGACTATTGATCCTATTTCACTTGCATCAATAATTACACTGGAAGCCCAAGATCAAGCTGTCCCGAAAATGAGACCACGTCAAAATTAAAACCTAAAATTGGACCAATTTGGGACAGTCCGACTTAAGATCCTATTTCTGTGCATAAAAATATACACCGCAACCTCGAGATCAAGCCACATCGGAAATGGGACATCCTCCCAAATATGACAGGAAATTAAACACTTGAGGTCAGTCCGACTAGTGGTCCTATTTCTGTTGCATAAATAATTATGACCTAACAAGAAAGACCGGAAATTGAACCACTTTTGGTCAGTCCAAATGGTGGTCTTATTTCTGGTGCATGAAAATATAGACTGGAACCCTGAGATCGGACCGCCCAGAATATGGGACCAGCTCACAAATAGGACTGGAAATGGGACCAATTCGGGTTAGTACGACTGGTGGTGCATAATAAATTGCACTAGAGCCTCGTGATCGGAACGCCTATTAAAAAGGGCCACCTCACAAATAGGACCACTTTTAACGGTCCTGTTCCAGGTTTCCTCTATGTTCAAGAAATCATCTCTTCACAACTAAGGCCATATTCGAAATGTGGACCACTTTGGGTTAGTCCAACTGGCGGTCCTATTTCTGGTGCATAAACATATACACTGTGATAGGACCATCCACAAAGGAACCACCTCACAAGTAAGACCATTTTAAACGGCCCTGTTCCAGGTGCTTTCCATTTTCAAGAACTCACCCCTTCCAAAATAAGACCATACAGGCAAATGAACCACTTCGGGTCCGTCCAACTGATGCATAAATATACACACTGGAACCTCGAGATGGAACCACCTTGCAAATAGGACCACTTTAGTCCAGTCCCACTGGTCCTGTTTTCGGAGTTCTGGTGAATATCAGTACGGAATAAAAGTCGAACCTGTTCCTCGTAAACAGACCATCTGCTCTATATATGAATCCTGGGACTGGTGCGATTTTCAGGTTGGTTTCATTAAGTTAATTATATTTTGAATAATCCAGTAGAATATTCAACCCTTTAACTGATCACTAACTACTCCCTGCGCCCCCCCCCCCACACACACACAGTCATTCTAAACAAATCCCCGTTTCAATAGCAAGCGAAAATCAGTACCATGCAGGCAGCATTGCATGCAAGAGGCCAGACGAAACGAGTACAGTGATGGGAGCCTTTCTGTGATGGGAGCCTTTTTAAGCTTATCCTTATTTGGCACAAATACAGCAAATGGCTTGTGGGAGTATACTAGTATCTGTTTACTTGTGACCTTGTGATGGCAGTATTTTGTTTGCGTATTTTGGGGGTGGGGTGGGGCGTTTTACAGGGCATTGGGTAGTTTAAAGTTACTTTTAACTGTCAATTCGTATACAACTAAGCTTTCTGTATACTGTGCGTAAAAATCCCGCTTTAAAACCGACCAGGAACAAAAAACGTAGAAATGACGTCAGAATTACGCAATACGTAAAAAATAATGCTATCACGGTGTTCTTTGTCAAAAAGTAGTCTCATGACGTATTTAGCTCCAAACCTCTAGATCCAGCGGTTTTGGAGATATTAAGCTATTAAATCGGCATGACGTCACAAGACGCAGATGATGACGTCATAGGTCAATAAAAAATTCATTTAGCACCACTTCGCATAGTCGACTTCAAGTGTGCCAAATTTCATTCTTCTAGCTTCAGCCGTTTCGGAGGAGATGTCTGGAAACCGACGCGGACTTTGCGTGAAAAAAAAAATAAAGAAGAAAAAAACCAAAAAAACCCAAAAAACTAACAAAAAAAGGAAAAAAAGAGGTACTTTAACCCCACAATTCGAGGAAAAACAATAACCTCTTGGAACGAAGTTCCAAGCGTTAAAAAGAGGTACTTTAACCCCCACAATTCGAGGAAAAACAATAACTTCTTGGAACGAAGTTGCAAGCGTTAAAAAACAAAAAACTAACAAAAAAGGGAAAAAAAGAGGTACTTTAACCCCCACAATTCGAGGAAAAACAATAACTTCTTGGAACGAAGTTCCAAGCGTTAATTACGTTAACAATGCAGAAGAACTGATAGGAACTGAAACATTAAGTCTGTGCCAAATATTCAAGCGTATGGTAGTCATGTGGTTACCACAGTGCTCCGTTTCTGCTATTCAAACTTCATAAATTGACCACATTGTTTTAAATTATTTTCAGACAGGATTTGTGTTACGTTTGCTGAAGCTTTAAACTCTTTTCTCCAAGTTAAATGCCTGTACTGGCGTTGTCAGTTTTTCATTAAAAATTAGACATCAGTCAACTCTTAAGTTAGGGGGCGGGAGGGGGGTACGTAATGTGACGAAATTCTTTAACGTTGTCTGTCAAAACATTTCGGTAGTAAGGTAGCAAACACATATCATTACGGCTGAGACAAACTATTGTTCCTATAAAACGGTTAATATATGATTACCGCAATACTGATAATTGTAATGTGTTGAACATATGGTCACCACAGTGTAAATATGTTTTGGATAACTCATGGGGAAATAAATAAAATAATAAACTCTTTGTCTATTTCTGAATAATACAAGTAATTATGATTTTATATTGAAAAGTATATACTTTTCTGTTTTATTCCAGTGATTTAGTTCCCGCTACATTTTCGAGTCTACATTTTCATTTATTGAGTGGCCATACAGCTTACATTGAACAGATTAAAGGGAGAAGAACAAAGGGATATTACCATGGATGGATGGGCATTGTGCCAGCTCTCCCGGTGACGAACAGGTGCTGGACACTTTAATGCAAATCAATGACCCTACCAATATTCTGGAGGAGCCCATGCTCAGCTACCGCGAGATCCCGCCCACCCCTCAGCTCCTTAGCAATGTCAAGGAGAGGTTCCTCCTACCCCGGGTCCATGCCGACGAGGGCATGGATGAGGATGACATACGTACGCGTCGCTATTGGAAACGCTGGGGGAATCGTGCCGCGAAAGAACTGGTCAAAGCTATAGAAAAAGAAAAATTACAGAAATCTATCCGTCGGCGCGAATTAGTTTATTCAGCTCGTGTTCGGGAACCTGTATATAGAAAGGATAGCGTCGATTCGGATACCAGTTCGGATACCGGAATATCGCTGCTGACGACGAGTTCCATGGCTTTGGAAGGTGTGACGTTCGCTCCAACACAGAAGCGAAAGAAGAGGAATTCAACAGGAAAAGAAAATACTAAAAAAATTGACTGGGAGAAATTTTCAGCGAAACGTAGTGGTTTAATAGACAGATGGATGGCGAAAGATGAGTCCGCTTTGGGTTCCTTCGTACAAGGATGTGTTAAATCACTAACCGTTAACGCCCGTGAGAGCGTAATGGACGTTTTGCCAGCTGAAGAACGCAAGCTTCTCATACAGTCTGCATACCAGAAAGGTATCCATGGCAACCGGAAAAGCCAGAGTACAGAGAATGTCACGACGGTGTGGCCCCGCCGACCTGCAACCGCGAAACGATCGAAGCCTGTTGATGCGCCAGAGGGACGACCTTCTTCAAGGTCAACAAATGCACCCACACCCATTAAAAGTGAGGGTCTGCCTTCACGGGGTTGTACTCCAACCCAGCACAAGTTGGAGAAACACTTAGAAAAACTAAACGATCCGAATCGGCGCTACTGCACAGATTTCCAGTTGAAGTGAACCGAAATGGATCAGCGGTATCCAAAGATTCAAGAAGCAAAAGTATCGTTTCTAATTCTATCCCAGAGTCTGTCAAGAAATATATGGAAGGGGTCAAAAGGGCTCAAAGGCCTACCAGACTTTGAGGGCACATTTTCAAAATGCGTTCGGCAGCGCATACGTCGTACGGTTTCAGCTCTCGAGCGCATTGTCGGCGATGGCGATGAGCTTGATACAATTGCGCAAATCCCCGGTGAAAGGGGTCTCTACACGGCGGATGATTATTCACGCGTTCCAAAATATCCCCAGCGTGTTCTTATAACGCCACAGCTAGCGAAGGTTATCAAAAAGGACATTCAGCACCGCATGGGTCGCCCGCGTTGTCATCAGATTAGGTGTCATGATATGGATCACTTTGATAAACAAAATCCTCCGCTGGATCGATCGCATAGGAATTTATTGATATTTAATTGGCTTATAAGCATAGATGATGAAGAGTTTGAGCTCAACGAAGCCCCTGAAATTGTTGATTTAGAAGGTGAATTGGCAGAGTATAAGAATGTATTGAAGCACGATGACGTCATGAGTCGAGAACCAACCACATTGAGTCATATTTCGGGAGGAATAAGTGACGGTGCCAGCGCCTTCACCATGAGTGTATTCAGCGGCGACGAGCAAGTGAGCCCGAATGCTTCCGAAGATGACGACACGAAAACCGAAGATGAGCGAATGTCACCAGGGATGAGCTATCTTAGCTCCTCCCGCCCAGATACCAACCGTACCTAGCGTAGCGGCTTTACATCTTTAGGGCCCCAATCGTAGCTTTATTTGAACATTGTTTTAATTATTATACTGTGACCACTGGGTCGTCCATAACCTTCTGGAATACTCATAAACAAATACACAACCATTTTTATCGAACCGCATATTTTTGGGCATATGATGATAGCCTATTTTTCAGTCGTCATATGGTTAACGTAAGCAAACATATTTGGTGCTGGCACGGTCAAATAGCATTTGAAACATATTATCACAGAGTTATTGTAGGCATGCTCTGTGAATTTTCTCAGATATGTTGACCGTGTGGTTATTATGTGGTGAACCCTGCGGCTGTGCTGTCAGAGTAACATATGGTTATGGATGATATGTTGCTCACCATGTGTTCAGACACTGCACAGCTGTCTGACGAGACCATATGGTGCTGAAGGAAATCGCAAGTCATTTATACGAAAGACCAAAAAGCTCATTTCCTTCCAAGAAATTTCCACATCACTTCCTTGGAAATTCATGGAATTTCCAAGAAGTTCCCTCTTGAACAAAGACCAGAAGGCTCATTTCTTTCCAAGAAATTTCCATGGAAATTCTTAGAACTTCCAAGAAGTTCTCAGACCACTGCAGAACTTCCGAGAATTTCCAGGAAGTTTCAGGAATTTACCTCTGTCTATTTAAGAACTAAAACACACCCCATGCTATGTGTTATCTGAGTTCCTTACTTCTCATAAAATACTGCTTTGTTGTGTTTGCAAAGAATGTGTGAATTTATATATATACAAGTAAAAATGCTTAAAACATATTAATCAAAATATAGGATTCAGTCTGAAAATTTCCAAGAAATTCCAAGAAGTTCTCAGAACTTCTTGGAAGGATTTAGACTGCCAACCTAGAATTTGATATTATGGAAGAACAATAGAGCTGGGATTGATGACATTACTCTTGAAAGGGACTTGGAAATTTCTTGGAAAGAAATGAGCTTTCTGGTCTTTGTTTAAGCGGGAACTTCTTGGAAATTCCATGAATATCCAAGGAAGTGATGTGGAAATTTCTTGGAAGGAAATGAGCTTTCTGGTCTTTCGTACATCTATGCTTAGGCTGCTTTCATCCGGAACTATTTCAGTTTGTGAAAACTTGTAAAATGCAATGATTATTCAAATATCTTGCGTGAATTCGTTTAACAAGACACTATATTTTTTCATTTCATTTAAAAACGTCTTGTTCGATAGGGGGCAAGGGTATGTTGACTTTGATAAGGCCATTTGTTAGTATGTATATAAATTTATCTGTGTAATCTAAAAGTTCATCCTCACAATTTGAATGCACAGCAAAAATTTTGTCCACCCATGCAACCCAAGCGAGGAATAGACAGCAAGCTCCCCGATGCCATGCCGCAGCGCATGCGCAGAGTCGAGACATAAGTCTGGAGAGTGGCGGCTTATGAAAATGTTAAAATTTCTGTAAAGTGACTGCGGTGTCTTTTGTAGCAAGGGAGCACTGGTTTTGTTATTATGTCAGGGACACTTAATTATTTGGAAGTTATTCCGCTAAATACTGAATATGCGCTGGGACCCGTGTAAATTGATATAGTAGAGAGAACCGCTATAATGCTATGTCTGCTTTAGTTAATAAAAATAACCGAAGTGAAAGTGACCGCTGGTCATTGAGTGCGGTTCGGTGCCTTTTTTCTACCCCTGCACTTTTTGGTGAATTTCACCGGTGCCACGCTGTCATTTTGACCGAACTGCGTACATGGACCTTTTCATAAAAAAGAAAAAAAAACAAAACAAACAAACAAACAAAACAAAACACACAAACACACACAAACATACACACACATACACACACATACACAAACATACACACACATACACAAACATACAGACACACATTTGATTAAATTTGTTACCGTGTAGGAAAGGATCGCGTTATTAAAAAGATAATATTGTTCTGTGTTGAATAAATGAAGCCAAGTATATCTTCTTTTTTATTTCAAACACGCTTTCCAAAAATGTCTCCAAAATGCAGTAGTGCAACGATCATCTTTATCCAAAACCTCTGTGTTCAGTTTTAATTTTACGTTTTTTTTCCATACCATTTTATCAATACTTTTGTTAAGACAATCTGGGACAGTTCCCTAAAAGTGCCTGTCTTTATAAAGGAAATAAAATCGGTGTTATTGATGGGCTGCTGTAGGGTGGATAGAAATCCCGCTCAAAGTTCGGTACTTTTTCATCTGTTTCTTTTTCATAGTTCGTGCTTGAGTTTCCTCTTAAAGGTTCCATCCATAAAGTACGTACGCCAAAATTTGTCAATTTTTGAGCCCCTCGCCCCTGTACGTAGTTCGTACGCGGTGGCCTATATCTCATCCCCCTCCCCCCTCCCCCATCTCCTGAACACACGTACGCAATATGTTGTGCCATATTGAAATAAATATCAATTCGTTTTAAAAAATATAATGCCAATTAATCAGTGACAAAACTGAAAGTGTACATGCCAACATACATTAGAATGTGAATAAAATGGCAATTGCACCAAAAAGAGTATAATATTTATTTTGTAAATCGATGTATTAGGTTATGTAATTACATAAAACTATGTCTGAGATAGGTTTGAAAAAAATGCGTGCGTACGCAGCAGCCTGGATCCCCCTTCCTCCTCCACTCCTGCACGCAGTGCTCACGCACCGACCGTGCCCCCCCCCCACGGACCGTGACCCCCCCCTCTGTGCGTACGTACTTCATGGATGACCCCTTACTCCATAAACACCGCTGTCACTGGAGAGTTGCACAAAAGCTGCACACATTTCCATATATTTTACCAGTTGCATTTCGTCTGACTCTTTGTGCCCGCAGCCTTTCTCTGTTGACACTGTTGACACCCTGCTTTCGGCATGTTGCAAATTTAACATTTGACAAGTCTTTGACTTGGTCAATGCTTATACGAATTTGTGCGGGCAACCGTTGGGCTCTTTTTTTCTTGACAGTAAAAATTCATTTTCATGTCTCAGCTTCTTCTCTGACACTACAGGCCCTAGTACCACAAAACTATGCACTTATGCAGAACTTTATGCGAGCTCTGTCTGCATAGAGAAAAAGTGCCAGTCGTTCAATCAATAAAGCCGTTGATCCAACATAACAAAGCAGATCTACGCTTTAAACCAGCTGCGCAAGCAGTTAATTGTACGATTAAATACATGACCATTAGCTGCAGCACAGATATGGTATGAATCTTATAAGCCGCATACGTCCTGCGCCATAAGCTCTCTACTTAGTTGCGTTACAGACTATGCAGCTTGTAAAAAAACTTCATGTTGTTCAAGAAATAATAAGCCGTTCAAAGAAATATTTTTAACTTTTAATGTTTGTCAAATGTTGAAGATTTCGCTTGCAAAATGCGGTTCTGGTTTCCATTTGATTTCATATTTTCGCGTTGTATATTTTTGGCCCACGGATTTTTGTAAATCTTTTCGTTGCATATTTTTGGCACACGGAGTATTATCTTTACTGTAGTTTTTTTATTTGGTTTAGAAATTATCAAAAAATACAGATACACAATGTGCTTGTATTGGGAGGGAGGGAGGGAGGGAGGGAGGGAGGGAGGGAGGGAGGGAGGGAGGGAGGGAGGGAGGGAGGGAGGGAGGGAGGGAGGGAGGGAGGGAGGGAGGGAGGGAAGGAGGGAGGGAGGGAGGGAGGGAGGGAGGGAGGGAGGGACGGCTCTACCTACAAGAGGTACCTTATGCGTTTAATCGAGGACGGACGCCAGGTAAGTTCAGAGCGACGTTGTGTGGTTACTCAGGTCTTGCGTACCAGAGGTCATTGTGCGTTTATGTCCGTTCGACATTGGGTTAAAAATATCACACGACGCACGGACGACAAAATCAAAATATCACACAATGTACGGACGAAAAATCAAAATATCACATAACGTATGGAGAAAAGTAGTTCCTAAACGCACAAAGACGTTTCGTACTTGAAGTAACCACGTCCGTCTGTATTTTTGTGGGTTTCAAAATGAACAACCCCACAAAGGCAGGACATACCAATTCTTTTCTTTTAACGGACATTGTTTAATCCCACAACGACCAATCATACCTAAAATAAAAGACCGTTTGGAAATGCTCAAAATATAAGCTGCAATATTTTAAAGCATTTCCAAATGGTCGTTTATTTTAGAGTCTACGCCTTTGTGTGAGATTTTTCAGTTGTTTTATGAATTTTTTAAAAGTGAAAATAAGATAAAGTAAGTAGATTTTATTATATTTTATTTACTGAAAATCGAGTACACTCTAAATTTAGATATTAAAAAAATATGTTATCACACAAGCACGCTTGAAATACAATGAAATAAATATTTTTGCTTGTTTCTGTCTTACTTTTTCCATTAATAAATAAACATTCAGTTGGAAATAATTTATACACTTTTAAATATTCAAGTGGCACACTTCCTAATAAAAAGCAAATTGCTATCAATTTTTCAGTTCCTAAACAATAATAATCAATGCCAACTTGAGGCGGAATTAAGTTTAAAGTCATTATTAGTAAATAGAAACATTAGCAAATAGCTAACGACTTGTGACATCATATTTGCGTCATACAACAGATTCAACATTTATGAAACTAAAAATTGTCCATAGGCTTGAAACAATATATAATGTTGGGTGGTATGCGCAAAAGACACTGATTTTGAAAAACCTTTCCGTGGCAGAAATACCTTTAAACACACGCGTCTGCAGATGACAATGCTGAAAATACACTTTAGGTAGTAAATCTGAAGAAATTGCTATCAATATTTCAATTCCGAAATAACACTTCTCAATTCAAACCTGAGACGGATTTGAGTTTAAACCCATTACTGAACAGAGACACTGCAACACACGCGTCTGCAGATGACAATGCTGAAAATACACTTTAGACAATAAATCTCAAGAAATTGCTATTAATATTTCAATTCCGAAATAACACTCCTCAATTCAAACCTGAGACGGATTTGAGTTTAAACCCATTACTGAACAGAGACACTCCAATGCTAACGACAATCGACATGATATTGGCGCCATTCAACAGACTTCTTAATTAAGAAACTAAAAACTACGGTTAGCAAATCTTTGTCATTTGCTAACTCTAGAACAATGTGGCTTGTTGTATTTTATGGATGAATACTAACCCGTTGCCTTTTTTGTAAAAGACAGAAAAACTAATAGGCCTCGCCGCCGTACCTAAACTAACCCTTAAAAATTAAAAATAAAGCCCAAAAAGAACTCTTGCGTTAGCTTTGTTCTGTTTAATAATCGAAAAAAATGAGCACAGAATCTTTTTGCGAGAACGTCATCGCTACGTTGCCTCTCTTGTTGGAGACAACACAGCTCATTCTCACAGTTAGTTAATCCTGGCCGTCACTAATTGTTCTGTCCAAAGGCAAAGCCTTTCTTCGAACAATATATAATTTTGGATGGAATACGCAAAAACACTGATTTTGAAAAACCTTTCCGTGACAGAAATACTTTTAAACACACGCGTCTGCAGAAGACAATGCTGAAGATACACTTTAGGCAGTAAGTCTGAAGAAATTGCTATCAATATTTCAATTCCGAAATAACACTCCTCAATTCAAACCTGAGACGGATTTGAGTTTAAACCCATTACTGAACAGAGACACTGTAACGCTAACGACATTTGACAAGGTAATGGCAGTGGACACCAGTTTACTTTGCTTTGCCAGTCAGTCATCACTACGTGCCAAGGCAATGCCCGCCTTCCAAGAAGTTTTCTGTAATAGCAATAAGTTATGCTGGTATCTTATACGCAAAAAGACTCTTAGTTGTACAAAACACGTGAACCGCACGCCTTTACAAGCATAACCGTGAAAAAGGTGCCTTTAAACGAAAATCTATCAAAGACAAAATAGTCAAGAACAGTGCATACATCTTCGCTAATAATTAACTTAAAATATCAATGTTTGACTTCAGAAAGCACATGCCTAATTCAAAGTTGAGAGGGATTTGAGTTTAAAGGCAGAATTCAACGGAAACATATCGTTCACATCGAAAACATTCAAGAAAATCCTTCGCTCGCTCGACTTTGTTTTCTTTCAAACTATTTTAAATATTTGTGTCGGTTTCTAAGCCATGACACTTTCTTCTGAATTTTTCTAGGGTCATAAATTTTAATATTTGTGAATTTTCTCTGACGTTCTTCAATTTGCACGATACTTGGTGTTTCGTCCTTTAAAAACTCTTTAAACAGCTGTTCAATTTCGGCGTTGTCTTCAATGGTCATGTAAACTCGACCACTTTTCGTTTTTTCACGTCTATGGGAAATCTCTAAAAATGAAAGAACGAAATACCATTAGGCCACAAATAGTATAATCCCTTCAGTCATTCAAAAATATTGGAAGAAATCGTTTTGGCACATTTATATGCAATTTCTTGCAGCAGCTATGATTCTCATTGTTTTAAAGGTTTATATAGTCACATCGAATACTGTCTGATTTACAGCCAATGCTAAAATAAATAGAAACTATGGTTGCTATTAAAAGAAAATACGTTAAACGCAGATCAGTCGCGGAACTGACTTTCCAATTTCGATAGGTATTGTATTGTATTGTTCTTTAGATCCCTTTCAACTGCTATGGTCATGTCGGGATCCCCCTGCCACATTATACTGAAATGGGGCATTCCAGCCCTCCTTCTAACCATTACATGTGGAGTGCCTCACAGGGTAGCAAGGAAGAGTCCCAATTTTAAAGTCTTAGGTATGACCCAACCCGGGTCTGAACCCACGATCTTCCAGTCTCGAGGCGGACACCCTAACCACTAAGCCACCGAGGCTGGTATATCGATAGGTAAGTACATTTGATACCTATATTGTCATTAAAGTCTTCTTCAGTTTGCTTGTCGCCAAGGTCCGGAAGACACTCTTCACTGTCATCTGTGACTGGACTTTGCGCTCTAGAAAGAACCAGCAATTCACCTTCCATGGCATGCTCAGCTTCTAGAGCAGCTATTTGCCTTTCTGTGTCCACTCGAACTATATCTGGAAAAAACAGAATATGCATTTTGGAAGATAACACATTGGTATTTTTTTATAAGTACATGTATTGTATTGTATTGTTCTTTAGATCCCATTTAACTGCTATGGCGATGTCGGGATTCCCCTGCCACATTATACTGAAATGGGACATTCCAGCCCTCCTTCTAACCCTTACGTGTGGAGTGTCTCACAGGATAGCAAGGAGAAATCTCAATTTTAAAGTTTTAGGTATGACAAGACCGGGATTTGAATCCACTATTTTCCACAAAGAAAAAAAATTATTAGCTAACAACCGTAAAAATAAGAATAATCTCCATTTTGTTGGAATGAAACACAAACTAATACGAAGAACAACGATTTGAAAACCTACAGAGTTAATGACCGTTCCGTTCTGCGTCCAACCACACAAAAAAATATATTAGCTAAGTACCGAAAAAAATAAGAATACTCTCCATTTTGTAGGAATGAAACACAAATTAATACGGAGAACAATGATTTGAAAACCTACAGAATGAATGTCCGTTCAGTTTTACGTCCAACCAAAATTTAGTACAGACCTTCAAATACACGCTGGACAGCCCGCCGCTCAGTCTTCAGATTAAAAGGAAGAAAAGGGATAAGTCGCAGGCGAATCCTTGAAAGAGTATGGATATCAGGGACGCATGGATGCTTTTTTTAAGGACAGCAGCAAACAGCAGTCAAACAAATGTTACTCTCTGAAGTGACCACTCATCGGACATAAAGATCTCACTCTACAGTGGTCACTCATCCGACTTAAAGATGCACTACACAGAATGCACTTGTCTGACAGCTTCCCTACCATATAACTAAAACCTACAAAACCTAATTTTTTTGTGGCGATGGGAAAAGGGAAGCTGTCAGAAATTCCAACGGACTGCACACCCAATGCTCTGTCACAAGATTCTCCATTTTGTTGGAATGAAACACAAACTAGTACGGAGAACAATGATTTGAAAATTTACAGAGTCAATGACCGTTCCGTTCTGCGTTCAAACACATAGAAAAAATATATTAGCTAAACACCGTAAAAATAAGAATACTCTCCATTTTGTTGGAATGAAACACAAACTAATACGGAGAACAATGATGGAAAAACCTACAGAATCAATGTCCGTTAGATTTACGCCTAACCAGAAAAAAACTAACAAAATGAAATAAACAAAATACAGATACATAGAGAAATACAGAAATAAAAAGAGGCAATATAGGAAATACCGCAAACTAACACTATTAACTATTAAAATGAATCATACAAAATTCTCAGGAATCAACAGTTTGACTTGCAATTTTTTACAACACGGCAAACTGCCAGTAGGTCACATTAACGTTAAAAATCTGTCATTGAAAATACCACGAATTACTATTAAAATCATAATTAAACGCAATACACAGTGTTGGTTTTACAATGAAAGATATTTACTATAAAGCCACTCACTCTGTGCCGTCGGACCAAAACTGCACCCTGACGCTGTCTAAACAAGCCTTCGTCACGAATCCTGGCCACCAGATAGGATCTACCCGCGCCCAAATGATTTCGCCATCAGAGAAATCTTCTGCAAGAAAAGTGCAAATATTAACATCTTAGCAAAAAGAGATTCAGTGCGTGTAGAATCACATAACACATGGAGAGCTAAGAAAAGAAGCTCCGTTACGTTTCGAATGGAACAAAACATTACACATTTCAGAAAAAAGCATACAATTTTAGATTTTATTACTGGCATTTTGCAGCATTAAAGCAGTTGGCACTGTGTAGAAATATAACACCCACCTATCACACTCCTCTTTGTCAACTCCATTCCTGCAAGGGAAAAAGTCGAAATCAATACATTAAGCCAAACCACACTGAGTGTTTCGAACAAAAGGCGAAAGGATTCTGAATTTCAATTTGAGAAGGAACCGGGTAAAAATGAAAGAAATGATAGAAAAATATCGATGAATCATAGCAAAAGCAGCTCATACTCGGAACATAAAAAATAAATTCAAATTATTTGTTTAACTTTTGCCAAATCTCGCTTCATTTCGTTCAACTTTTACCTGGTTAGTGTGTATTCGAAACGCAGAATTTTTGCGCATTTTATTAGGAACGCTTAAAGTGGCTTATACAGCGGCTACTGTGCCCCCTTTTCGAACCCTGTTTTGTAAGATATTACTTTCAACAATGACACATTTGATTTTGCCTCGACATGTGTAAATACAGTTCCAATACGCAAAGCTCGTTTCTTTCTGTCGTTTTTAAGGTTTCACGTACTTAGTCTTCTAAGTAAAGTTTCCTTCACTATTAAACCTTTCTCTGTTCCTGCATTTTAGGGCTTCCAATTTTAGACAGAAATACAAAATTGTTTTCGTTTAACATTTAATATATTCTGAACTACATTTTACACTCAGTTTCATATACCAAATCTTGCACTCTTAAATACAAAAAAGTAGCATATCAGTATACATGTAAACATGTTTCATATATTCTCACCTTCGTTTGGTTAATTATCCTAAACTAACTTGCTATTCCAAAAGAAATCACTTTAAAACTTTTTTAGCTTTTGCTCAGTCAGCGTTTTCTCACGACTGAAGCCTGTGACCAGAGGCAGCTGGTGACCTGATAGCTCCCGCTTAAACTCACGAACCAATCAAACAGCCCCATTTCATCAAGGCACTACTGCAGCGGCAAGGAAATCTCTGTGCGCTCAATACGATCACAGAGTTCAAAGAGAAGCTTTGGATGACTGACAGCTTGATCAAAGCATTACCGTGAGAAAGTGTGGCCACATGCAGTCTTTTCCAAGGGGGCAAGCTGAGGATTTGTGGGTGTGTTTAGGAGCTGTTGGAAGCTTGTTTCCGTGAGAAGATGGGGCCACCTACGTGTTCTGATTTACTATATATCAATGTGCTGAATTAGTAATAAAGTTTCAAGTTTCATTTAAAATTCCGTAATGTATTTTGGACCCCTCGATTTTTAATTTTCCGAGAAATATCCCAAACCTTGATTAACCCTCTTACCGCATTTAGTAGCATTGCGTCTCGGGAATTCCATAATGCATTTTAGATCTCCCAGTTTTAATTTTCAAAGAAATACCACAGAGCCCCCCCCCCCCCCGCCCACCCTCCACCCCGCCCCACAGGCTGGAATATTGCTTTTTCATTACTTAATACATGTGAAAAATTCATATATCAATAAATGCCCATGTTTTCATGCAGGTTTTCACCATCACTTCTAAACGCAGAGCAGTCAACCTCTTTTTTTGGGCACCGTGAGAAAGTGTGGCAAAATGCAGTCTTTCTCAGGGGAGGGGCAGACTGAGGATTTGTGGGTGTGTTGAGGAGCTGTTGGAAGCTTGTTTCCGTGAGAAGATGGGGCCACCTACGTGTTCTGATTTTCCATCACTTCTCAAAGCAGAACACTCAATCTTAGTGCTGTCATTTATTCATTTGACAGCACTGTCACCGTATCAAACGCTATTTTTGCCCTTTTTACACTCTTCGTTTTAATTCAACTTCAAAACCAATCCAGCTATGTCAGATATAGTTAATTTAGAAAAATTTACAGGAAACAAAATTAGTCCCTGAAAAAACCCGTGAGAAAAAAAAAGCTTTTTAAATAAAAAACAACTTCACAAGTTCCTAAGAAAAGCAAGAAAAGCACTTACCCCATATCTTTAAATGCAGTCTGCGCAGAACACTTTGAAGTGACATTATTTACATATATCCAAAAGCTCAAGGAGCGAGTTTTAACATCTCCAGCTTGAGAGCAGCAGTTTTGTACTTAACATACATTCTGTACTGCTTGTATAAAGAATCTTTATAAATGTATTTTTTGTTTATCTCTCTCCAAGTTATATCTACTGTCTGATGCATATCCTCGGCAATCCATATTACATTGTTTGTATAACCAATGCAGTACTTTAGCATGGGAAAGTCTGTTCGCGGTGTGTAAACTGACATCTTTGAAGTCACCGATACTGTTTCTTTGTTCACTGAATTCGCTTCTGTAACTGTCACAACGCTGCAGTTTTCCGTCTGACTTAATTCTTTGCTTACGTCTCTTTCTGTATACTTTCCTCTTGGCTGTTTTATGCCTCCCCATCTCGACCTTAATTCGGATTCCAGTCGGATTCAAAGCCTATTTTCATGATATCATCATTTCTCTATAATAAGCCATTTCGTACCGTAGAACCTTTCGAACCGAGCTGTCGTTTCGACTGCAAATTTCTTGGGTCAATTTCTAAAGAAATGATAAAGGAACAACATCAAAATTCTAATTTTCTTCCAAGATGCATACTTCTGAAATTAAACAGCCATCACATGATTGTTTTAAGCTATGTATCATATTATTCAGCACCTTTAAAGGCCAACTTTGAATGTTTTTTCTGGAAAATGGAATTCTGATGATTTTGTCAGTTTTTTCTATCATTACTTTATACCGTTATCCCAACCGAATAAGCAGATTTGTACTTAGAATTTTGCTGAAAAGATTTGGCGTTTCGACCGGATAAGGTTGGGATAAAGGCATAACGAAACGATAGGGAAAACTGGCAACAAGCAACAAAATTCCATTTTTCTCGAAATATATTCATAAATGGGCTATAACAGGAGCAGAATATTATGTAAAATATAGTTTTTAAAAGATCATATGGTGGCGTCTTTGAACATAGAAATTTGAATTTCTATGTTTTACCCTTATCATTTCTTTAAAATTTATACCAAAAAAGAACTGCAGTCGAAACGGTACTTCTATCGGAAAGACCCGAACGTACGCATTGGGACATTCGATCGAAACGCCAAAACTTTTTGGCGTAACTGCAAGTGCCAATACGCTGATTTAATCCACAGAATTTGCAGTCAAAACGACCCCTCCATTGGGAGGTTTCGAAGGTACGAAGTGGCTTATATAATACATGGGAACGGGGTCGGGAAAAAGCCAAAAAATGTTACCATACACGGGAACGGGGTCGAAAAAAAGTGGTCGATTTGACAAAAAAAGCCTGAAAAGCCGGAAGATTCCCATGTATGTTACATGTACGAAGCTGTTTTTATCTGTCACTCTGCTTTAAATGTAAAATTTTATCCTTCGCCCATATTCAAAGATAGTATTCAGGAATAATTATATCTATGGAAGAAACTTGTTTATTTACTTGCTATAACTTACATTTAGGCTATGAATATCCCAATCTGTCTAGCAAAACCGCGTGAAAAGATGTGAGCGATAACATCAAACTTTGCTCACTTCAGTTTCAAACCTTTTCTTAAAATTCCACCTTATATTAGAATTTTTTCTTTTTTTACTTTTGCCAACCGATTCTTGGTGTAGAAGTACACATTTATGCATATAATTTACTGTAGTATCCATTGGAAATAGTCACATTTTAATGAAACAACACTTGCACATTTTAATCCCTCGCACTTTCCGCCATTGTTGCTCACGACTGACCGATTCACACCCAACATATAACATAGTTCCTAGTTTCTGCTCACTTTTCTCACCTTTTTTACACCATGTAAGCAGTAAAACCGGTTGTATTCATTGAAACAACAGAAAATAATATCCATACAAGTGGTTAAGGACCTTTGTCACTTTTATTTTGGGGGGAAGAGAGGGTGGAGGCAGAAGTTTTCTAAGGCGGGGAAACTCAAGGCCTAAAACCAAAACAGCGCATGAATAAAGGCACCTGAATTGCAGAATCTGATTGGCTGACCCAAAAATTTACCCCATATGCTTTCCACATGTAAATATAGGTAAGAATTACAACACCAGGTGTCGCCAGCGGCAAGGGAAAAAGTACGGACAAACTCACAGGACTCCGTTTTCCGTGCGTTGTGGGCTTAATTTTAAAAACCATTTTAATGGACCCACAGCATCACGGGGAGTCCAAATCTCACTTAAACCCACAACGTCAAACCCACAACGTAACTTAAACGCACAACGTAGCTTTCTACCTAAAAATAAACGCACAACGTAGCTCTCGTAAGACCGGACGGACGGACGGACGGACGGAGGGTCTGTTTTCGAACCGATCTGTTCATGGTTTCCATTCTGGGTGAGCGATGACACGAGAGAGTTGGTGTTTGGCCGTGAGCCCGCTCTCTGCACAGCTTCAATTTTCCAGCGTCCATTTAACATTGTACCAAAGTCATGGAATAGATGAGGGAGAAAGTTGTTTTTTGGGTACGTTTAAAAGCAACTTCTAAAAAAACGTTGCTCACCCAACATCTATTCAACGTAAGTCTAAGACTTCCAAGACGTTGACATGTGATCGCGATCAATCATAATCAAATTGCAACCAAATTTAAATTGCTTGTCGATTAATGTACCCGTATTATAGTCAATAAGCATTTTTCATTATCTTTTTTTCAAACAAATTATTAGAACTGGAAAACACATATGAATACACCCACGATAATTAGTCAAACGACAATTCATCTACATTCTTAAAACCCTATTTTTTTTGGTAAGCCTACGAATAATGACCATGCAGCTGTAGCATGGAAGAAAGTCCTTGGCATTTGAAACTGTGCAGAGCAATAAAATCTGAACTTACTCTGGTAGATGGGTCTTAACTGAACTCTGAGTAGTAGTTAAGTCAAGGGATGACTGTTCCACTCCGACAGGTGTGGCAGCCCGTTGTATTAACAGGTGCTTAGGGGATTATCCTTTGTGCAGAGCAACAACTTTTGTGAAGTGGCCACATGTGGATTGTCCTCCAGAGTAGTTGCTCTTTACATTTCATTAAAAGGTGCTTTGAGTTCCCATTTGTTCTATTTTAAATGTATATGTTACGAGCCATATACGGATTTTTCCCATCTTAAGATTGGTTTGACCCGTATGCGGATCTGACCCATCTTGAGATGGGTCTGAACCATCTTAAGATGGTTCCATCTAAGTTATTCGCCTGCCTCACAATCGTACTCCAAGTAATAATTACCAATCAGTGCCTAATCTGTCACAAATCCAAGTACTTCTCCAAGTGGTACAGTACCGCCTTTTCCGTCCCACGAGTTCTTTACCATTGCTAAGTAAACTTTGGCAACAGTCACATTTGTTTGTACGGCAGTAGGTTGTGACATTTGCTTCTATGGTTATATATCCTACAGAATTAATTGTGAAAAGTTTGATTTAGAATGGTTGTGTCAAAAGCGCATTGGAATATTTTTAAGCTTGTTGTAGTGTAATTAGTAGTTTGCTGAATTAGATTTAAAGGAGAACTCAAGCAAATTTCATTGTGCATTGCAACGACATATCACAATTAAGTTTATGTGACGTGGATATCGTTTATGAAATTTACGGTCTTTCGATTGCTGAATTTTTCTGCGGAAACATGCCGCAGACCTCAACCCCAACTTATTATTTCTCTCTCAATTTTTTTATCGACCGCAAATTCGGTTGTAGGAACAACCTCTCCCTGGAATAAACCCCTTTTTCGAGGGCTTAGGAACACACCCCCAGGGATAAACCCCCTATCCCCCTATAAATGACATCAATCACCCTTTCTCCTCAATGGATAGATCAGTGGTTGCATTCAATACTATGTGCTATTGAAGCTTTATTGCAATTCGGGATGATATGGGGTTAGGTTTGTGGAAGTGAGGAATTTTGATTGCAGTTATTTGCTAACATTTTCTGGAAAAATAAAACTGTGTCTATTGAACTACAATTTTATTTGAACATTCCTAAATCACAGTGTTTCACAATCTTAGCTATCTTATTGCAATTATTAACTTGAAAGCGGTCACTGATCTGTGCATATGGGGGAGATGGAAGGGTGATTGATCGCTCATTGCAATTGACCCATCTATTCACATGGCGGAAATGGATGGGTGATTGATCTCGGTTATTATTATCACATCAACGCAGTCGTATTGTTATTATTCATTTGAAAGCAGTGATTAATCGTGGGGGGGGGGTGTATGTTCCTGAGGAACTTGCACCTGGGTGGAAGGGTTGCACCTAGGCCATCGAGAACGGTGTGGTTTGTTCCGGTGAGTTGTTCCGGACACCCTAAATACATGTCTAAATGAATATTTATAAATTTTGTGCAAGAATATCCTTTTGTTTGGGTTTATGGACCATTTAAAGTATTTAAGGTTAAGAGGCCATGTTTATGGTAATATTATAGTCAATGGATGACGTCACAAATCTTTGCATACAGAGAAGGGGGTGTCAGAAAGTGAACGTTGAAATTAAAACGACTAGTTTTATATTTTAATTGGAAAATTTTTATTAGATTTAACACGTCTTTGCAATAAACTGAAAGAGAAACAAAATTCATTTTCGAAAGGTGTTGTGATTTCTTGCCTACATGCGAAGTAGGTAAACGTTCTAGGTCACTTTAAGGCATTTTTTGTCTGCGGGAGTCGTTGCTTCATATGTGAACCACAATACTAGTTGTCACAGTAACGCAAAATTTGTCCCAATAAATACTAATCAGCAGAATCAGTAAAATATAAATGCCTTATAATATCAAGGGTAGAATGCTAAATCAGTAGTTAGGTCACTCAACTTAAGCAACAACGATCGTTTTCACAGCACACGCAAAATACTAATGGTCTTGAAGCTCCTTTCACGTTGTGAAGGCTTTACTTTGTCGATTTAACCTTCGTATATTATTGTCTATAAGTCATAACTTTTCTGAAATGTCAAAAAAGGAATGAATGACAGAAATACTTATATAAGTTGATACGAAAACACAACAGATTTATGCCAATGGTAAGTCAGCGTCATAAACCAAAGGATCTTCAAAGCAAAACTTCAAAGCAATAGCGATATTCGGCTGAAGATTGCAAATAATATCGACTTCCAAAAACTGCTTAATTCAGAAACACCTCTCCTATAAAAGCGATTTGTTTAAAAGAATGTTACGGAAAAATAAAAGTAACTTGAAAGATCACTTAAATTTAGCAATTCGAAAAGCTGGCAAATTTCTTTTATCTGAAGAAAAATTTGCGAGCGAATGCATTCAAAAATTCCGAACTGAGTCAAAAAAAAGGAGGGAGAGGGAGGGAGTTAAGAATAGGTGGTACAATGTAATAAAGTGTCCTCCTACGTATTCCTGCCCTGCTATCAATAGATCGCAGTTTTCTCACCAAGTGTAAAACAAACATTAGCCACTTATGTAAGCACACACCGTTTACTTTTCCACTGGCTAAGGCTACTCATGCTTTGTTACCGTTGACGTGCGGTGTAAAATACTTATTGAGAAACACAAATCTAAGGCATCTCTTGCTCAAAATTTCACACAGTGCCGGTATATCGCCTGACATTCATGTAAAATTTCGAATTTGTAGCTATTCAAGTTTTTGATGGACGGAGAGAGCTGAACTTGGCAGCAATAAAATGGAAGATAAAAAAATGTTGGAATAAGTAGCGGATCCAGGGGACAAAGGGGCATTGTTATGTTTTGACCCCCATATTTTGTTTGCCTGGCTTAAGTTTTTCTTAAGCTTTTTCGTGGCTCGAATTTAGCAAGTTATCGCTATATGGCAGGCAACCAAAAACCAGTACAACAAAAGACCCAGTGGGTAATCAACGTGGGTCTTATGTTGAGAAAAATTAATTGATATTACCAACACAATTTTTACTGTGGTGGTGATGGGATGAGAGGTTCAATGCCTCACCCCTTGTAGCCTCCAATGCAGTTATTCCAAGAACAGTTCTTATGTTTCATTCATGAAAATTGTCTGCTTCATGAGATTTTGAAAATTTGTCTGTTGAAAGGGTTGCATAAGTTGAATATTGGCATGGTAAAAATGCGGTTATCTGAAGAGGATACGTAGATAGCTACCCCCGTCCCCATCCTTAGTGAAAAGGTTCTGATGAGGTGTTGATATGGCGCATGAAACTCAGATTTGGCTGTATAATATACTCATGCATATTAAAAAGTATACACAATTTTTAAGTTTTTGTATCTTTGAAACTATTTAACATGGAGGAATGCTATTTCGCTGAAACACGATTACATAAATGTTCACTAACTGAAGAAACAACGAATTCGAATTCGAAGACTGGCAATATTTTTAGAGAGCTCAATTTGAAAGAAGGGTAGATCCAATTTTCATTGTTCACAGCCAATACAACCAATCACTTCAATGACGTATATGAACTGCATCGTGAAGCAGAGTAGCAATCCTTCTTGGCATCGAGCAGATGAGACGGTTAATCCTCCATTGAGGGTAGCGGTGCCACTCCTGGGTCAATGCTTGGCGCAGTTCGGCATGACATCTCGGAGGCGGATCCCGTTGTCTAACATTCCAATCCATGTAATCCCAGACATGTTCAATCGGGTTCAGATCTGGGGAGTAAGGTGGTAAGTTGTTAACGTTATTGTGTTGCAGGTACAGTAACCTGTCCCTGGCAACATGCAGTCTTGCGTTATTATGCATAAAGATGGCGTTTTGTTTTGCTGGGTGTAGGGGACTACTTGGCCTGCCAGTACCGTGTTAATTTAGCGCGCTGCGGTTAGCTTTCCGTCGATAACGAGTAGCTGAGACTTCCACCCAAATTTAATCGCTCCTCAGACCATAACCGATCGACCTCCAAAATGGTAAACTTGAGTAACACAAGGTCTGGCATAGCGCTCACTATTACGCGTCCACTGCCGTCGCAAGCGGCGTCAATAAGTTATCCCGTGTTCCGCCAAATGTCTGGACACTGCCATTCGGCTTATCCGGTTGTTCCGTCTGCCTGGTGTTACTGCTGCATTTGCGTAGCACTCTGGAACCTGTCGCGTAAACGCAGTAACCGGATGTGGCGATCCTATTGAGGCATCGTTACAGGGAGTTGTCCAGTCGATGTCGATCATGGCTATTCCCCATTGTTCTGTGCCTCTCCTGCAGCCGATAAATCGTTGCTCGGGTGCATCCAAATCTGTTAGCGATGTCCCGTACAGAAAACCCACTTTCCAGCATGCCTAAAACCCAGCACCTCTCGCTTTCAGAAAGCCTTGGCATTGCGTCTTTAAGTTCCACACAAAAATGTACAATGAGGAACCTTAATACATTTGTCTTAACTTTTTCGTACCAAGAAATTTCGTGATCTACTGTCTGTATACTGTCAACTGAAACAATATTACTCAAACCTCGCTACTGATCAGTACTAAAGTTCCACCTGCCATAGCAAGGTGTGATCTGGAATGAAGGTGTAAAATAAACAAATAAAGTACTATTTGAAATTTTAAAAATGAAGCTTGGGAAATATTCTTAAAAATGTAGAAAGTTTACGTTCTGAGTGTACGCAGTGATTATATGGAATTTGGAGAAGTGTCTCTTCCTATCAGAGCCTAAACATTGTAAGCTAAAATTGGGAGAGAACCTTCAACACAATCTCCCTATTGTGTGTCCCCTGATATCAAAGTCTCATTACTGCCGCTGGAATTGGAGAGAACACTCTAAGCCAACTCTCTATTTTGTGTTCACTGACATCAAAGCCACAGCATTGCCAGGTAAAACTGGGAGGGAACTGTGCCATATGCCATGTGTCATATGCCCACTGATTGTCTGTGAGTTGGAACTATTTTGTCTGATAACTCAATCCTGCTCCCCCAATAATAACGTCCCCACTCCAAAGTCATATATTTGAAACAGAATATTACGGTGTTCTAGCTAAGCGAGAAAAACGATTTGTTCTGCATGCCTGGAAGCGCTCATCAGAAATTTGCTAGATACATCGTATGTACATAAAAATAGTACAAAGATAGCGGTGTCTCGGGGTTTGGTGTTTAAACAACAGTCACTGCGTGACAGTACAATTAAAATGCACCACCCTTGTTTATCGTAAGCAAGAGCTGCTTATTATCATCAAAAAATTTCGCAATATGTCTCCATCAAAGCATTCTTTCATATGCCCACTGATCTGTCTTCAAGTTGGGTCTATTTTCTCTGAATTGTCCTAGAACTGGGTCGCCTAATTTAAATCAGACAGACTACTCAAATTAAATTTTTAAACATAATACTCAACTCAATTTCGGTGAATTCGGAGGAGTACATTACGCCCCAAAATCTACACACATTGTCCGTCTTTAATATAGATTACAAGTCTCAGATTTTGGGCATATAATAAGGTACTGCTTTGAGGCCACACTATAATACGTCCAAAATCTTACACGAGTAGTCTGTCTAATCTAAATTTCACGTCCTATTTATTAAAAATTCAAGTGTGCAAAAAATAATGTACTGTCTGTGTAGAATACTCATTATCTGTGGATACTGTTCTGTGAGTGTGGTATGCTCAATGTCTGTGGATAATGTACTATCAGTATGGTATGCTCATTTTCTGGGGATAATGTACTGTCAGTGTGATGTTTTCATTATCTTGGTGAATTTTGCAGAGGCTCGTTTTTTTAAACGACAATATCTGAAGAATAAAGTAACTTCATTTTGAATTATTGTTCAGACTTAACACAGATTGGGATAGGTTTGTTGCCATCTGAAAACTGGTCATTTAAAAATTGTCACTTAGTATTGCAGGGTTAATAACTTACCAATCACTTGGCCAGGACAACTGTGCAATGCACTTCTAACATAACATATGAAACATGACTAACGCGGTTGTGGCGTGTAAGGCGTGGAAGTAAAATAATCCTACTTCTCATCCAAGTTTTGCTGAAAAAGAATAAATAAGTGGACGAGCAGAAGGATCAAGCGACAAAATGACCAAATCTCTCTCTTAAATGATAATTTTACTCTTTCTGCCCAGTACCTACTTTTTCTGCTTTATTTTGCAAAAAATTATTTAAAAGCCGGTCTAGTTAACTGCCTTATTTTGTACTGTTTTATTTGCAAATTTAGTGAGTGAAAAGCAAGGTTATTTTCCCCATACATAAGTTACTGTTACTCCTAGAAAAAAATAAGGAAAACGCAGTTATGGGAGAGAACCCCTCCTTCGTGAACCCTGCCTAACATAAACAAATGTTTTTGTGAAGGAAAACCCCCTATTCCTGCAATAATTTTTGTTTACTTTAATCCATTTAAAAAGATGCTATTTTAATTTATTTCACTCATGTCATCTGGTCATAATAGTTATTTTACCATAGACGCCTCTCTATGCATTACAGTGAATGGAAGATATTAAAATGCACTTGTTCAAAATGCTTTCGCTTTCGCAGTTGTGGACAAAACGAGCCCGTGTACATTTCGTGATTTCAATTTGTCATTTCAAATGCAAAACTAACCTGGCTAGTGTTTTTGTTAAAACAAAAACGGATATGTTTTCCCCACCCCCAAACAGTCACGTGAAAAAAATTTCTTGCTTAAAAATCCAACACTGGCGGGCCCAAAAAAATTGAAAAAAAATCGCCAAAAATGCATTTTTACAGTAAATAAAAAACTTCACAGTAAACTTTTGCGCTATATGTGTGTTTCTTGCCACGTTTCAGCCTATTCGAACAAACTGTTTCAGAGATCGAGATATCGCAACAATATGGCCAAAAACCTTAAAAATAAAAAAATGTAAAAAACGCCAAAAATACATTTTCAGTTGAAGAAAAACTTCGCAGTACACATTTGCACTATATGTGGGTTCTTCTTGCAATTTTTCAGCCTAATCCAACTAACTTTTTGGGAGATATGGCAACAATATTTCCCCAAAAAGTTAAAAATAAAAAATTCGCCAAAAATACATTTTCAACGGAAATGAAGAACAACTTTGCAATATACATTTGCCCTACATGTGTGTTCTTCTTGCAACATCTGAGTTTTATCCAACTAACTGTTTTGGAGATATAGCCTGCCGAAATGAATAAAAATGCACGAAATCCCCCTATGTTTAAATAATTTGCCAAAAATATTATTTTTGAAGGAACGAAAAAAACTAGACATGTACCCCAATACGTATGTATGTTTTGAGAAAAAGCGACTCATTAATTTCACAAGAATTCACAGACAGACTCACAAGAACAGATAGACGGACGGACGGACAGAGGGACGGACTGACGGACACACCCAATGCTATATATATCTCCCTTACGGTTAGACATATAATGAAAAAAAAACCAAACCAAAAAATCGATTTTCCATTTTTTCAATCGAGTTCAATCGAGTTCCATTTTTCAACCAGTAAAATTTTCCATTTTGATTATGGGAATGAAAATTAAAATGAGAAATTCAAAAGACGAAGTGTACATGGGCCGGAATGACGTTATCTATGTGCTTACTTGCAGAATGTTTTTTCTTAAGGATTTGCCTTATCTTTAGGAAAACGCTTTGAGTCCTCAAAAAAACAAACTTTCTCCTTACGAGTTTTACCTGATGGCTTTTGGCTTAAGCAATGTGAATAGACTTTTAGACCTTAATCATTTTACACTGAATTTTCAATCCCATAGTTTACTGAAAGGGGAATGCGGGTATCTCACCTACAATTGACATTTCCTTCATACTTTCACAGTTTATTGTTTTGAGGGTATACATTCAAAAATTGAAAAAAGGGGGGTCACCGATGTTATAAGAGAAATAAAGACACTGGAAGGTGGCGTACTTTTACTAAAGAAATCATTGGGAAAACCAAGAAATTTCAATCAAAAAGCAAAATTCACACATAATCACAATTGACATTTGTCTGATTTTTTCCTTGTTCGAAGAACACGTCATACGAAATGTTTTAAGCAAATAAAAAATAAAGTCACCGTATCAATAAGAGAATCATACACTCTTTTTGACAAAATCCCATTGACTCAATGGATAAATGGTGAAAACAGTGTAATATGACTGTAGTGGACAGTATATCAACACAAGCCTTTCTAGGAACAAAATATCCATACGGATCATTTCTGGACACTGCCCTGTTTGTCTTTGAAAAAAACATTTCGATCTAGACAGATTTAGTAGTTATTTCTACTGTGTAAACATGGATTCAGACTCAGCAATATTCAATGTAATGCGCATTTCGGTCGCTAGATGAAGCAGAGATACCCGCATTTCCCTTTAATTTGTACTATTCAGGAAAATGTTTCCATTTGACTCTTTTATTTTTCCTCCATGAGCTTGTCACGCAAACTTCCCTTGAACGGTGAGGGCTAGAACAACTAAATTTGGCATAGGCGCAATGTAGTATATAAAGTGGGAAACTACCGGGGGTTTCCGAAAAAAAGCCCAAGGGTTCTATTTGAAAACTGGCCAATTTCAGGCGCTCATTGAGAAACCAAAAGAAACCCCGGGGCTTCTAACAGGAAACAGTTTCCTAATTAGGCCCCGGAGCTTCTATTTTTTAGGTAGGGGAATTGTCAATAAGTTTTTATTGAAAAAAGAAAATTTACCATCAATCTCTTATTAAAGTGCCACATGCTGAGGATATCGGCACAAAAAATAACAAAGCACACAAAAACAACAGTAACTAAAAAAGTCTGATTAAGTGGGGGGGTTGACTTGTGTGAAACACACGATTAAGCAACGACGCAGAACGTGTCTAGGGGTTTGCCTCACATCAAGCGATTAAGTGCACCGTGTCTGCATTGCGAGTAAACATGAGTTCTAAAAAGACTTGCAGGGAAGGAGGGGCAACATCACGTCGCCGGTTTCAGTACTCAGCCGGCTATATTTCCAGTAATACTCCGGAGTAATGGTGGCAGTGGGGAGTGGGGGGTGTGTTCGCTTTGTGCGAAGCATAGGATTAAGCAACGATGCAGAACATGTCTAGGGGCTGCCTCATATCAAAGGATTAAGTGCACCGTGTCTGCTTTGCGAGTAAACATGAGTTCTAAAAAGACTTGCAGGGAAGGAGGGGGCTTTTATTAGGAAACGATTTTTTCAGGTCTTTATTTTAACTCCAAATAGAAGCCTCGGGGCTTCTATGAGGAAACAGTTTCCTAATAAGAGCCCCGGGGCTTTTATATGGGGGAGCTTCTTTTCGGAAACTCCCGGTAGTAGAGAAACTAATAAACATTTTGTACGCAAAAACGGACATTTAAAAAACTTTGTCACGCGAACTCTTCCGAGACAGCTAGGGAATGAACGACCAAATTTGGCACAGAAATAATGTACTGGGAGTTTCCGAATGAAGGGTTTTTCAGTCTTACGTCGAAACCATAAAGTGCCCCCGGGGTTATTATTTGAAAATTTGAGAAAAATCTTTTTATCGAAGTAACTTTCTTTTACCTAGTTTGTTCCAAATTGCTTTGAAACTGAGTGTGAATTTATTGCAAAATATCATCCCTTATATAGGGTTTAAGTGGTGCCGAGCCGTCGTCTAAACAGCATGATGAAAAAGCCTTTAAACATAGCCTTATATACAACTTGTTGAACAACATGTTGAACATGTTCAGCTTGTTGAACAACACGTTGAACAACATGCTCAACAAGTTCAACATGTTCAACATGTTGTTGAACAAGTTGTCTACGCCTAGGGTTAGGGTTATGCCCCTTAGGGGAGTCTAACGTCATGACATTATTATAACGTGATAATGACGTCATTCGAACATGCGCGCTTTATAAAAAAACTGACTCAGCAGATTTTATTGATGTTTGATATGGATGAAATGCATGTCTCACTCTTCCTTTTATGCTTCTTAGATGTAATCAAATAATGGTGTGTAACTCGTCAAAAATTCCAAACTTGTTAAAATTTTATTGCTGAGTCAGCAATTTTAACAAGTTTGGCATTTTTGACGAGTTACACAACATGTAACATGTTGAACATGTTGTTCAGCAAGTTGTATATCAGGCAATGTTTAAAGGCTTTTTCATCATTTGAACAGTGTATGTTGAACCGAAAGGATGCATAAATGCAACATTTGTTTGAAATCTTACAATTGGCCACAAAGTCTTAAAAGGCATTTAAAGGATGCTCACACTTCAGAAGAAGAAGAATTGGAGATAGATATGGAAAACCACCTATCACTGAAACTTTAGATGAGTCTTCTATGGAAAGTCAAAGCGTCAACATGACTGAAAAGAATGCACATGCTTGTACAGAATGTGGTGCGTTATACAACAGTCAAGAAGCTTTGTTCAAACATATGGCACATTGTGGTGAGGGTGATGATGGCAGCAGCTCTGAAAGTGAGTCAGAAACAGACTCTGTTTGGTATGATATGGTTCAAGAAGTCTGCGATGAATATGGTACCAAATTTCAAGAAAAGGTTTCAGAATATGAAGAACAAGGGCTTGAAGATGCGCGTGAAATAGCAAGTGATGACTTTCGACCCATTTATAAGCGTCGACTTAAACAACTGTTTATGAGATTATTCAAATATACCCAACGTCTAGAACAAAACGAACATTATCAAACCATTTTAGACGAGTTTAATTACTTTGTTGATGAAAAACATTACAAGTATTCAAAGGCACTAAAGGTGGCTATAAGAAGAAACGATGCATTCTTTGAAGAGCTTCTAGATGAGGATGAGGAAGCTGAAAGCAGCGACGAAGAAAGTGATATGGATGAGGACAATGAGATGGAAAAGAGTGAAGCAGATGAAGAAAAAGAGACTTATTTGACTAAACTTTATAATAAAGACTTTGCAAATCAACAAATGTTGTAATATTGTTATAGATTTAAGTTGTGTGTATTTAAGTGTATCAATAAAACTATTCAACATATGTCTTGTTTTTTTCTGAACTGACTGCTATTGTTGCATCAATTGCTTGGTGAACAACAACATGTTGAACAATAACTTGTTGAACAACAACTTGTTGAACAACATGTTGAACAATATGTTAAACAGCATGTTGAACATGTTCAACTTAGTCAACAACATGTTGAACATGTTGAACTTGTTGAACAACATGTTGAACATGTTGAACAACAGTTTGTTGAACAATTGTTGTACAACAACTTGCTGCACAATTGTTAAGCAACTTGTTGAAAAAAAACTTGTTGAACAATACTATGACGTAATATGTTTTCCCCAATGGGCTTGCCATTCGAACACATCTTTGAATGGGGGTGTGCTCCAACCAAAGTGCTTACAGCCACCTATTCAAATAGACTATAGTCACTGTAAACTAGACATCAAACTGAATGAAACGGTGAAATTTTCATTCAAAACGGTTAACCAAGACGGAAGTTATCTCACTTTTAAGTTAAAATTTTAAAGTGAATCCATGATGCACACAACCACTGATACAAATAGCCTCTGATTACCTAATGTTAAAACTAGATATAAAACTGAATCAAACGGTGAAATTTTCATACAAATCGGTCAACTATAACGAAAGTTATCTCACTTTTTCACTTTTTACAAAGTTAAAATGGCGGCATGTTACAAATATGCATACAACCACATGCGAAAATAGCCACTTTATAATAAAACTTTACATAAAACTGAATCAAACAGTGAAATTTTCATGCCAATCGGTCAACTATGACGAAAGTTATTCCACTTTTAAGTTAATATTTTAAGGTGAATCAATTATGCATACAGCTGCCAGTGCAAATTGCCCATGACTACTTAATGTTAGAACTAGATATAAAACTGAATCAAACGGTGAAATTTTCATACAAATCGACCAAGGATAGGGAAAGTTATCCCACTTTTTCACTTTTTAAAAAGTTAAAATGGCGGCATGTTACGAATATGCATACAGCCACATCCGTAAATAGCCTGTGACCACTTTATCACAACATTTTACATAAAATTGAATCAAACAGTGAAATTTTCATGCAAATCGACCAAGTATAGCGAAAGTTATACACTCTTGAAGTTAGCCATATCAAGATCCTCGGGGGGGGGGGGGGGCGCTACATAGTATGTCCTGGGGGGGTCCTCACTTTTTCACCATGGGGTCTGTCCCGGCTGCCGCCTAGGAGGGGGGGGGCGTCGGTACATAGTATGTTCTTGGGGGGAGGTCATCACTTTGTTACCATGGTTACGACGCCTATGACGTCACTTCCTGGGCTGGAACTCTCGTTTTCATACTACAGACCAACAGTGACATTTGTCGCTGGCGGGACGGACTTTGCAGCCAAATTTTTTCACAGAGGTGGTCTTTTTTTCAATTGCCCAAATAAGATAGGCCAGGGTGGTGGAGGGAGCTCTATCAACTTCACAGCGTCACCCTACCGGCTTATTTAGAAGTTAATCATAGGCGTCGTAGAAATATTAATCACATCAACGTCTGAACAATAACAATCATAAAAAAGAGTAATCATTGCTCCGTCAATCATTCGGTAACACAGGATATTGCTTGAAGTCAATTTTCATGAATATATTTCAAAAGAAGGCAGAAAAAACTGTTGTGCTTTTGAATATTCCACACTTTATTCCTGATTTACGTCAATTTTCAAAGCGACAAGTAATTACCATTACCAGTACCAGGCTTAACTTTCCTGTGAGCGTTAACGCGATTTATTTTTTGCTTGAGATCAGCTCATTTTTGCGACATTTGTTTTTCGACGTCCACATATATGCGATATTTCGAAATTTATTCAACGTTGGGTCAGAGACGTTGAATCAGAGTACTAAAAAATTTGGGTTTTCGGTAACGAAAATCAACGTCGCATCTAAAGATTGTTTTTATCAAACGTATTTTAATTGAATATTAAAGATATTGAGCGTGCATTGATCTATGATCATTCACCTGATAACAAATAAATCCAAACCAGATTTAATGTTGCGGAACGTTTTTGCAGGCACAGTCAATGTCCACACATTGCTGCTTATCCAACATCTATTGAACAAAGCCATTGATCTATGGTCGAGACCAATCAAAACCACAACCAGATTCACTGTTGCGATTTGGCCTGATCACTGATGCAGCCTCAAGTCGACATTTTCTGTACGTCAGAATGTCTGCTGGGACAATCAGATGTCAGGAGCTGCGTAGTAACTTGACATGACTGTGAACAAAGATTTTTAAAGAATTCTGAATTTTTAGGAGTTTAGAATTGTATTTTTTGTGGTTCCAAGTGTAATTTTCGCTACTCCGTAGCAAAACACGGTCTAGTTTAGTTATTTAGTTAAAGTAGTCCGCATTTCGCTTATAAGAATTGTAAAAACAGTCTTCTTTGCAAAACTGTTTTTCCCCACTAGTTCCCCACAACTTCCCCCGCCCCGCCCCCCTCTACACGCATACCTATGCACTGAAGATCATCTGGGAATTAAATTCAACAAAGAATAAAAAACTGGGATAAAAAGACCATTTTTTCCTGTTCTTACATAATTCAAAAAACAAATTGCGACAAAACTATTGAGGCTCTTAGTCCAAAGCTGTTGTGGTCCATATGTTATTTATACATGCGCGTGTGAACCGGTAATAAACCAAAACAGTAAGAAGTTGCACGCATGACATGAATATTGTTCAGTGCAAAATAAATTATTTGTAATATTTGAATCGTACCTTTTTCATCATTTATTGCCAACAGCGTAAATGTATGGCAAAAAGTATATATATATATATATATATATATATATATATATATATATATATATATATATATATATATATATATATATATATATATATATATATATACATTCTTTATATTTTAATGTCGCAACCTCGTGTGATGTCTCAGTTTATGGTACTTTTCTTCTTTGTCAACTGTAATGGCGATTTTCAATTAGACCGAATCTCGCTGCATGTAGCGAAATGGCACCCACTTGCAATGGTACAATCTATCTGATCAAAGACACATTTTTTCAGTGTTTCGACAAAATTATCAACTTCCGAATTATTATCTTGAACGAGGACATCGAAGCAAATATAATGTTATCTCTTTCAGGTACAAATAATCAAATTCAGTTTTCTAACCGTTTTCGAGATAATAGTCAACTTCCGGTTCTTAACCTTGACCATGACGGAGGAGGTCAAGGTCACCGATGTACCTCTTATATAACATCTTTTAAGCCCAAAGGGTCGAAAATAAGCTCAAAATCGCTCTATCTCTAACCGTTTTTTCCAACGTTTTTTCTAACCAATTTTCTCTAACGAATTACGATATACAAAGGTCACATGACCTTGACTCTGAATGCCGAGATTCAGTCCACGATGTTACTGTTTACTGACACCTTACACGTGTTGAAACAAGGATTTGAGCGCTATTTCCAGCAATTTTACGTGATGAGTAGGAGATTGAAAAAAAAATATTTTGACCTCAATTTGACCTTGACCCTGAAGGTCAAGGTCAAAAAAAAATTGCGGATTTCACGACAACTCATTACCCTCTATGTCTCCGCCAAATGCCGTGTTTCTACTACAAACCCTGTAGGAGTTTTCTGGAAACCACTTTGAGGTCAAAAATACTTTGACCTCAATTTGTCCTTAGTTAAGCTAAGGTAAAAAAAAATGTGCTTTTCACGATATCTCATCACCATCTATCTCTGTGCCAAATTTCATCGTCCTACGTCAAATAGCGTAGGAGTTTTCTGGAAACCTCCG